>VMKM01000124.1:0-410000 GCA_008360985.2 Macquaria ambigua
TGTGTGTGTGTGTGTGTGTGTGTGTGTGTGTGTTTGTGTGACATGCGTGATCAGGATTCAGCCGATAGGGCTAGTGGAGCGAATTCAGGCCATAGCCCAGAACATGTCTGACATGGCAGTGAGGGTGGAGCAGATCCTGCAGCGCAGCATGGCCAGCAACAGAGGTACGATTTTAAAACACACGTGCACACACACACACACACACACACACACACACACACACACACACACACACACACACACACGTGGAGAATACCAAATATAGCCGTAGCCCTTCAGATGAATCCCCCCTGTCCATTTCAAATCCATCCAATCTGAAGACACTTTTCCTCCTTGCCCACGTAAGCCCGACTGTCAAGCCTGGATCCAGTCTAACACTCGAATGCACAATTTACGTCTAACGTGCGCTTGCTGGTTGATCATATAGAACATGACAGACATTATTTACGGCACATTAGCTGTTCAAATGGCAAGTCGCTGCCTGTGTCAGGGTGGAAGAGCTCCTGTGCAGCACAGTACAGTGCTGCCGTATCAAAACCACACAACTGCAGGATGTTTAAATCATGATGATGAATTACTGCCTAGTTAATGGGATCCGGGCTTGTCAGCTTACTTTATTAGCCTTCATTCTCAATTTCTTCATTGGCCACAGAATAGAAATTGGACAGCACGATTTAATTCACAGTTCAATTCCTCTCCTGTATCCACTACATTGCTTTTTATGACTGGAAACTATTCAGCTCGCTGTCTCATTAAAATGCGTCAGATAATTTGTCTGTTGTCATAATGTCTGATATCATTTAAATAAGGCTGATGTGAACCTGGCTAAGTTTTGACAGCGGCAGGCAGTAGCACTTCTCATCGTGAGAGGTCTTTCGTTATCATGCTAATCAGACAGAAAGGCTGGCAGTTATTTGTCTGTGATTGTGCTCTTCGACGCCTGGCAGGATGCTGGCGGAGGAGCTGCAAACAGCTCCTTTAATTAGGCTTGCTAGTGCCGGGCTTCAAGGAGAAGAAAGGAGGGGAAAGGGAGGAGAGGGGAGGCAGAGAGGAAAAGGAAAGGGAGAGAATCAGCTGAGCAGAAGAAAGAGGCAGGAAAGATGGGGAGAGGAGGCAAAAGGGAGCAAGAAAGAGGGGGCAAGATTATGATTTTTATGAGTCACACTAATTCAATCTATCTATAGTAAATCCAGTGAGTGGGATGGAACAGAGACTTGGCCATTCAGCAGAGGAGGCCAAGCTTTTACAGCTTGTTAGCTAGCTCCGCTCTCTAATTTATCTCCGTTCATGCCAAAGGCAGGAGGATGTGTACTGTAATGCAAAAGACAAACAGACTTAATGCCCAGGGGAAACGCCATGAAAGCCCTGTTTGATCAGTGACCAATTGGGAGGTCCAAGGCTAGTGATAATTCTGTCTATTTATTGTATGGAGCTGGGTGTTGCATTGCAAAATTAAACCTTACATAAAATCGGACATATTGACAGAATTTCTAGATAATGGAATGACGATCGACTGTATTTATGACAGAAATACTAAACAGATGCTTTGATTTGATTGACCACAGATGTTGAAAACACTGTAGATATTGTGGATGAACCTTGCCAGCATGTTTTTTCTTTTCACCTTCCTCTTTGTGTTTGACTTTTGTGTCTATTTACCGTCTGAAAAAAATCCAAACGATGCAGCTTTTTTGCTGATTTGTGCCAGTGTCTGATGAGTGTGGAGGTGTGTGTGCAGGCTTTGATAAATACCCTGCATTTTTCTTTTTCTCCAGCTAGGGACGGAGCATTAGGACAATGTGAGATTCCTAAAGATCCCCGTTATCCGGACTGTCCCAGCAAGATGGATGTAAGTCTTCATATCTCACTTAAGTCCAACCAATTTCACACAGAGAGCAAATGTCCCCTTGTCCTCTCTTGGTGACTCACCTTGGTGCAACATAAATTTTGTATAATAAGATAAGAGGCTGTATAAAGGCTCCTCGTTGAGAGCTGGGTTGTCTGAGCAACAAATTGTACCGGGTAACAGCAAAGAAAAACAGAATACAGAAAAGAAAAAAACTAAATAAGGTTTTATAAACACACTGTCTGTACATATATTGTCTGAATTATAGCTTACAGCCGCGGCAGAAAATCGCAGTGCGTATAATACAACCCTTCTTTCTATTAACATGTTTGGAAATTGGTGAAGAAATGTAAGAAAAGCTCAAGATTTGAAGACGAAATGTGTGGGAAAATATGCACCATATATAGCTGTAGCTAAGAGGTGTGCATTAGCTGTCTACCACACATGTATACAGACGTAGGACATGTATAGAAAAACACACACGTTCAAGGTGCACTGTTGTTTATTTTAGCCTCACAATCATGTTTATGGATGAAGTAGGCCTCCATAAATATGAGATAGAGTTCAGAGAAATGTCCAATGGTCCAGTGTCAGACAACATTATTGAAAGGATTCCTACAGGGACAGACCATTTTGTTAAGGAGTAAGATCCTTTTTGTTTAACCAGAAACAGAAAGTCTCACTCAAGGAAAAGTCGCACTCTGAAATCTCACAAGATGTTGAGTTGTTGCAGGAAGACGAAAGGATCTTACTCTTTAACAAAACGGTCTGTCTCTGTAGGGATCCTTTCCATAATGTTGTCAGACACTTCAAATAACAGTCTGAGCCTGTCAGAGGCAAAAACAAGCACTTTTATTGAACGCACTTTTCACGGGCGCAATTGCCCCAAAGGATTACGTTGCAGCCATTGCAGCCCGTTTGTGGATGCTGGCGGAGGCGATCTACTGGACCAATTCCAAAACTTTTGGTAAGTATTAGTCATTTAGACCCCAAAAACATGTAAAAATAGGACCCAGGTTTAAAAATACCGGAGTTTCCCTTTAAGTAGTGGAGTAGGAGTTTACTTCATTTTTGAGAGACAAGCGTTTGGGTCTTTGCCTTCCAGTGGATGCGCGCTCGTTGGACCTCAGACCCTTGCTACGCCTTTTATGGCGTGGACGGCTCCGATTGCTCCTTCCTCGTCTACCTGAGCGAGGTGGAGTGGTTCTGCCCCCCGCTGGCCTGGAGGAACCAGACTGCCACACCTACCTTGAAGCCTCCGCCCAAGAGACAGGTAACCCAACATTTCCATTTCCCGTCATTCATTTTAATTCCACCACAACAACACAGTTGGCCTGTTTCTCAAGTGGGAGGCCAACAAAGGGAGCCTGTCCCTGTCGCTGCACTAGAGGTTGCTGCATGGTTTCACACCTGTTCAGTGCGAGGAGAAGATCCTGGGAAAAAAAGTATGACGCTCTGTCAGTTCAAATTTTTGCTGAGAGTGAAAAGAGCTGTAGTCGTGGTCTACACTCTTCACATTCCAACAAAGGTGTTAAGGCATTTAGCAGTGACAAGGAATCTGGTACAATTTTGAAAATGTGTCGACGATTGAGAATTGAGAATGAAAAATAAAAAGAGCAGAATGCTAAAAAAAATACTGCTACTGTAGATTTGGTAGCTTGACACTAATGCTACAGAGCGCTTTTATATTATTCTCCAAGTTCAAGCAGAGCATTCATTATTTCATTTTTTCGATCAGTAGCTCCTGGGAGAATCTGAATACCCAACTGTACACTGTCTCTCATAGGATGCTGGCTGCCATTCCCAGTGTTCATTGCTGTTTGCCTTCCTGCGTCGTTTGATTGTTAATTTCAGCACCAACACATGATGCATTGTGCTTACAATCACTCCTCAAGGTCTATCCCACCGTACGCCGTTGTCCCCTCCTCCCTCTGTCTCCCCAGAGTAACGTACAGCTGGCTCGGCGGGCCCTGATGTGAACTCATTGTGCAGCTCTACCTTCTGCTCTAATTGCCAGCCTGTATTCACTGAGACTAATCCCAAAGCTTCCCTTGGGTACTCTGCATTTTGCTGTGCCATGCACAAGTTGCTCTTGAGAGCAATAACTCACCTGCATTGTGGGAGTACAGTACATCTCTGAATATTGATTTTGTCTTTGAGAGAATCTCAAGAGAAGTTTCTTTTATAGTGTACGTGTGTTTGAGGGAGACAGACAGTTTGTGTGCATCAGTTTCTCTTCTGCATTTTTATAAGTCCTCTGTGCTCCCCCATGCAGTTACTGATTAATGCTCGCATGCTGGTATTGCGCTGTGATGCAGTGATTATAGTGGGCAGAGGAGGAGAAATGCTAAAATGAGAGCAGACTATTTATGAGGATGATCCAGGAATCCCTCAGGCAACCTGTCTGAGAGGCCTAGCCTCAAGCACTAGCAGATAACAGGATATGGCAGGCTCTCTGTGCTCTACACAGTCTTAACCACCCCCAATGAAAATAGTTCCACTTGTAGAAAACAGCCATATAAGGTCTATGTTGTAGTAGTCTTTTAGTATCCCACCCCCTTTTGCTTCAGGCCAAGTTATAAATCTGAATGCCAGCATGTTTTTTAGTATTTTCTGGTGTAGAACTTCTGCACAAAGCTTACGTAAAGAAATGAAACAGCAGCCACATCAGAACTTCTCCACAGTCATGATCCTTTTAAGTGATTTTTATTGCTCCTGTCGTCCAGGCTGTTTTCCAGTCTGACATTGGGACTCTGCTGGAGCAGGTGGGCACCGGGAAGGAATCACTGAGCTTCATGAAGAGACGCATGCGCAGGCTGGCAGCCCAGTGGGCCTCTGCTGCTCGACGGCTGGATGACAAGCTCCGCAGCCACTGGAGGGAGCAGAAGCGGGTGAATATGAGGCCTTTTCACACACACAAATATGCTTCTGCACATACCGGAGGATGAAAGCGTGGGATGAGAGAACGAGTCTGTGTTGTGGTTTCATCTTTTCAAAGTGTTTGTGGTTGCAGCAGACTGCAGATGATGAGCCAGTAAAAAGTGCTTTTCTCAGTTTCAACAGATTTTCTTTCGTGTTTTATCTTTAACTGTGGAAACATATTCCTCAGCTTCTAATTTGATATAAATCCATCTGTTTAGAACATAAAGAAAAAAAAAAAACTCTTAGCACTCTTAGTTTGGATCAAACAGTTCTGAGAAAGCCAGACAGGCCTTTAATGCCCACATGCTAGGCTGCTAAGTTACCAGAACAGCTGTGACATTTTGTTGGACTAACATTTCCTCCTTTTATCTTCGGCTACTCAGTGTGAATCGCAGAATGTTGAGTTACAGACATAAGTAGATAATGATGCAGAGTAGCTCCTAGCAGACATTGATTGGCTTTGGTGCACTTTCACCACTGACATTTACAGGGACATTTCCACAAAGTGTCAAAGAGCGCTGCCTGCTGGAACAGACGCCTGATGAAATGGCAATGACATTAGATCCCTCCTGGCTTTTATGTTAAAACCTTTACAAGATACTGTAACTTGCAAGGAATTAACCCAGAAAACTGTACAAAATTGTTTCATATCCTCTGGACCACATATTAGGAAATACACTGTAAATGTTCAATGAATAAAGATTTATGTTACATGAAATAATACAATATAGCTCCACTTTCATCCTTTGATTGTCGAGTTATTTTTGCCGTTTTGTGGCAGCTTGATGTGTTGACGACGCAGTGATTTGTTTGGTGTTGAAATGTTCTTCTATTGCTGCCTGTGGGGTGCCTGCAGTCTTCTTTTGCCTTGGGCTGCTCAGTTTTGTGGTCCAGAATAAAAGTGGTAAAAATAAGCGGTGGTTGACGCAGTCAGGAATTCAACCAACCAATCAATTCACTTCATTGTTTCAGACCCACAGAGATTATAAGAGTATGAAACAGGTAATTGCAAACATTAAAAGCAGCCTCATCCATATGACACGACATCATCGGCATCACTATCACACTCTCAAAATAGACGTGCAGCTCTCTGGCTCTACTCTACACATACATTAATATACAGCGTGTAAGGCTCCTTATCACTGCCTGACGTGGGATCATTTACACTGACGAGCATATGACTGTAATCGTGGCACACACACTAACATCCTCATAGCATCACTCAGAATACTGCTGTTATCACACCCACTACAGGTGAGCAGTAAATGGAGGTATACAGTAATTTGAGAGATAGAGAGACCTTCACATTTGTTGAACACATGTGAAATGTATGTACAAGAGTAGCAACCAGAGAACATACAGTAATCATATGTGTTATATACACAATATCTCTATCATCCATTAAAGGGGCAC
Organism: Macquaria ambigua; assembly: GCA_008360985.2. NCBI lineage: Eukaryota > Metazoa > Chordata > Actinopteri > Centrarchiformes > Percichthyidae > Macquaria > Macquaria ambigua. The sequence continues at coordinate 6,182 of VMKM01000124.1, forward strand.
TCCACCTATTTTACACATGAAGTTCAGTTTGTTTGTCTCAAGGAGTTCATTAATGGAAACAGTTGTATAATGTCTTCTGTGACTCTGGAGGAGCTTTCTAAAGTTTGATTTATTTTTTTAAATAACCCCAATGATGTCACAGTGATGTCATCTGGGTTATCTCTGCGTGGGCTTGAGACTTTAACAGACACTTTTAGCAGACAGACTGCTTTACTAACTGGAGGTGTGGGGTTTGAAAGAGGTGGGCATTTACAAGGCAGGGCAAGTCTAATGGAAGACGCTGTCCAGTTGCATTATGGGAAGCGTAGGATCCAGTGTTTTGGGAGCTTGACCCATACTAGGGACTAAAAGTCAGGATATCTCAGCCTCTGCTGGATTGATTTTTTTTTTTTTTTACTGTCTCGTGTGAATCCCACAACATTATTTAAGTGTGATACTAAATTGCTGGAGTTAAATCATCATCAACAATTACGACCAAGATATTTGACCTCATAATGATAATTTTCTCCCCTCTTTACATCTTACGTCATATTATGGTTAGGTCACTCTTTTTAGCATTAAATCTGAGTCAGCACCGTACTAAGAACATACTGTACACTCAACACCTGTTAACGAACAGCACTTAAGGGATAAAATGTACAGTAACCAAATCGTTTGCATATGTACAAAATCATTCGTTATAGAAACCTTACATGGGGCAAGTTTCTTTTGCCTGAACCCTCATTCACCTCTAACCCTTTTTCAACACATTTGCATGCATGTGGTGTGCATGTCTGTATGGAGTATCATATTAACGTAGCACAGTGCCGTCATATGTAGGTTTGCTTCTCATAGTGAAGTGGCTGAGGCTGTATTGTAGATCTCAGTTTCACCAAGACGTGGACAGCTCTCCACAAAGCTCTCTGTAGCTGAAAAGAGGCTTGATACTCCAACAGCTTAAATGAAACACGAGGAATGAAAGAAATTCATTTGTAGTGTTTTGCTTTTTGTAAATGATTTGATGGTATCCTGGAGTTCTGCTGTGTGTGTGTGTGTGTGTGTGTGTGTGTGTGTGTGTGTGTGTGTGTGTGTGTGCGCGCGGTTTGATCAGTTTCTTTCATTGGCCACTTTTCAGCTGGATAAATCAAAGCCTGTTCTGTAAATAACATTCGCTCCTTCCAAATGCCTGCTTCTTCCCGACCGCGGAGAGGGCTTTGTTCATTGTGATGCCGTGTTTGACAGTAATGGTTACTGTCCATTAACCAGACCCTGCAGGCTTGGCTTCCATCGCTGAAACACTGAGTGCTGTTGAGAAAACAGAAATAGACAGATTTGATGTGATTTGAGATGTTTTTCTGCTTCCTGTTCTGTCTTGCTGTTCTTAGCGTGCACTGCACTTTTAGCGTTCGAGTAACTCTTTACTTGGTATCCCATGTGATGTTTGAGTCATGAATCATTAGTGATGTGATGGTCATATTCCATCGCGTTGTACTAACTAGAAGCACAGTAACATGAACATGATAATGTGATAACGATGGTAAGATGATGCATTCACTTCCAAATCAGTCCAGCTGAAATTGCATTGTTTATTTGTTTTGCCCTGCTACATCTTCTCTGTAGAGCACATGTGCTGTGTTGTCCTTTGAGAAAAAATATGTAACCAAAAGGGAGAAATTTATATTTTACATTTTTTTTACTTTTATGATAGCGCCCCCTGTCTTTGCAGTCAATTCTGCATCTTAAACCATATTTGCATAAAGCGGTGATGTAACTGTTTTATCATAGGTAGATGGTCACATTAACAGCCAGACAGCAACCTGCCACACAACACAAGAGCCAGATTAGCTTCACTGCTAAAGTCTCCTTCTTATCTAACCTGAACACAAAACATGAACACACGTCTTGTCCTGCACCTTAGCTTGTTGAAAGACTACTGAACAAACATTCACCGGGGAAAAGTGCTCTGCTAACGTCAATGTGGAAGCTAGAGAGCTCATTAGCATGTATTAGCATGCCAACGTACCCGAAAATGTCACTTGGGTCCAGTTAGATGCTGCTGTGCTCCTTACTCTTCAATACCACTAACAACAGGCTTTCTGCCCATGACATGTAGGCTACAGCCAAGTTTGTTTACTTTGTCTCTCGTTCCCTAAGGTGTAACACCGACAGTCTTGCAGTCTGCCAGCTGCTGTCAATCAAACACAGACACCGTCATGCCCCTCCAGCCGGCTGAGAGGAAAAGGAGCATTTCTGATATTTCCCCAAATAACTTTTTTCTTCCTTCTAATAATAAAAACCTATTACCAATAAAAAAACAACAAAACACTGACATTATTTTTGACTGCAATAAGGAATGACTAAACATGACAGCCTTTATTACCAACAGAAATGATTTCTGCTTATATAAAGTTACTGGTCAGTGATTATCGTTATACAGTATTACACTTCTTTATTTTGTTCTTTCAGCCTGTCAGTGTGTGTGCACATCAAAAGTAGTGATGTCCAAATACCAGACTCTGCTCTGTGAATGAAGCCTTCCCCTCTTCCACCAAACGGAGACTTCTGCCCGACCACATTTGGCATTGTTGAGTTTTACATATGACATGTACACGTGTGGACAGAGCTGCAGGCTAAACAGCTTTGTGGCTCACACACGGGAGGAAATGCATCGTGTCAGCAGTGTAGGAGATGACATTTTGAATTGGATTTGTATTGGTATCAGAACTGAAAAAAAAATGGTATTGGGCCATTTCTAGTTATAAGATTTAAAAAGCACCCATTTGAAAACCAATTTAGCTCAGTCAGATACAAACCGGACCAGCCAGTGAAACATGGAGGAAGTCTAGATGCAACTCGACACCTCTCAAAACGTCTTTTTAAACTAGGCCTTGTTGATGTGAAATGAAACATGAATCTGCAGCTGTACGATCTGTTTGTCTCCTCTGAGTTATTCATAAATTGATTTTGGGGGATTTCAGAGGAAATTTGAAAACATTTCTGTCTTTTCTGTTGGAGGCAAAGACTAAGGACAGCATGATGACTGGTGTGTCTGTCCAAACGGGTGTCGAAAGGGTTCATGTTGACTTCTACTGTAAGAGGTGGAGAGAGGTATCACTCACTGTCACACCACTAAATAACAGGTGAATAAATGTGTGGTCTAGAAGATTAATAAAATTGTCTTTTAAAAGTGTTTTTCAAGACAAAAGTAATGGAGAAAAACAAAATTAAATGCTGCCATCTGTTCAAAAATCTAATTTCATTACATATTTAACAGCCTGGAAATTCCATCCTTCCCCATCAGCAAGTAAACCGCTCGTTCTGCATATCAATTAGCCCTCTGCAGGTCAATTTTCATCTCAACTCCATGCACAGTTGATTGTATTTCTTAGGAGTTGCGTTGGTGTGAATATGCTGTCAGTCTGCTTCCTGGCTTTCACTAGATACTCCATTACATTTAAAATTTGACACCACTGATCCATGCCAAATATCTGAATTTATTCATATGTGAGTCCTTTGAAGCGTTGGTGAAAATAGCTCTCACAAAATCTCAATTATTCACCACGCAGGACTGGAGATTGTCTGAATATAAAAATCAAAAATTGCTGGAAATAATGGCTCGTTCTCTACAATAACAGTGCGGAAATGTTTTAACAAAAAATGCATACATTGCATTAACAAAACGCCATGCTGTAGTGCACTCTACTCTTCTCTTGCCTTGACTTTTCTCCCTTTCTTTCTGCATTCAGATTCTGGTTCACGTGGGCTTTCTGACAGAGGAGTCTGGGGACGTCTTCAGTCCCAAGGTGCTGAAGGGGGGCCCTCTGGGTGAGATGGTGCAATGGGCCGACATCCTCACAGCCCTGCATGTGCTGGGACACAACCTCAAGATCTCGGTTTCTCTCAAAGAGCTGCACGGGTAAGTTTAGATTTGACTTATTCCTCTGTGATCCTGTTAGTTTTCAAGCTGTAGGCAGAACTGCTGCAGTCAATGTACAATCCTCAGCTTTGTGTGGTGGTGTTTCTCCCATCCAGATTTAATTTGAGACTCTTTGGGGCATCTGTGCAGGAATCATCCGTCGTTTTGTGAAAGTGCAAATCATTGACCGTTCTTTTCAGCTTATTTGTTGAATGCTCTGTTGTCCATTCTGCACGCTCTGCAAGTGATCAGCAGCCCAATCGCTGCGCTGTTGCCCACACACTGTTTTTCGATCACCTTTGGCCACACACAGATGAGCTATCTCTCCTTCCTGCAGAGTGCCGTTTCAGCCTGAGGGCTTGACAGCATCTCTACAGTTTGTGCACCTCCTTCCTGCCGCAGCTCACTGACTCCAGATAACGTGCTTGTCGCTCGCCGTCACAAACATAAGTGCTTATGCGAGTGGACGCACACACACACACACACACACACAGATACATACTGTATATACACAATGTGCCTTCCAGTCAGACAGAGATGATTTCATCTAAAAATATAAGACTATTGATTGTCACACTGGCGAGGTGCAATAAGAGGAGTACAGAAAGCAGACGGTTCCATTTCTGCTTTGGACATTTTCTCTGCACCGTGATCTTTCAGAACCGCTCCAGCGTCACGCTGGCTGGTCAGGAAAATGATCGCGTACAAAATGAGATTTGCTGTCGATTCTTTTCTGCCAGAGGGTGGTGTGAAGTCGAAGCAGACAGGCTGATGATAATGTGCGCTTGTTATTGAGCACTGTGTCCATTGCTGTAGGGAAGAGGTAAGGACACTGATGAGTTAGAGCTGCCCTTTGATCTTAAATTTCAGGCAGTGAAGAAAAGCTGCTTTGATAAGAACAGACCGGGGAAACCAGTGAGGTGGGGAAGATGCCGCAGTGGGAATGCTTCTGCTGGCCGTGCTATTATTTACCCCACTAATTGGTGTCATGGTGTATTGAATCACTGCAGTCTGTCTCCATTGGGAGCCGCATCAGAAATGTTTAGAAAAATGTAGAACATCGGCCAAGGTTAGGGCTAATCATTTCCAATATATAGTCCATATGTGTGTGTGTGTTCAAGAGCAGAGAGAGACAGTTGAGATTTTATTGGTCTATGTACATTTATATAAGTCTGCAGTGGCGTTCCATTAGGGCTGATATTGGTCTCAGGAAATGAAATGTTCAGCCTCAGAGAAAATATAATGGAGGGCTGAAATGAAAGTCAAGTGACTTTATCAGGATCCGACCATATTCCCTCTTTGCTTGCAGCCCCGCAAAACACAACATATACACACATTGTCGTGTACATATCCCACTCTATTTTTTTACGGCCTCCTTCAATTGGCCAGTTAATGGCAGAAGCCGAACATCCATAAATCCCCTTTCTGTGACTATTAATGAATAGAAAAAGGGAACATTTCTCTCCATCCCTTACTCTTACTCACCTTACTCTCCCACATGCTATTAAATTGACAAATCGTTATGTGGGTTGTGCTCCCACAGATTCCCTCAGGCTTGTATCTATTTACATTTCCTACTCTTCCTCTTTCCCGCCCAGGCTTTGGAAAGGAGCTTAATATCACTGGATGGCCTGCTGTGGTTCTTATGTGGACAGGATTGTTGATATGTTTAGCTTTTTCTCCGATGGATGGATTAGCCACACCAGGAGCTTAGTTACAGTGGGAGTCAAGCTGTTGGTTTGCATCACATAATTGCCTCTAATTGGCAACATTCATGCTCTCTGGTGGCTTCGTTGAGCAGTCCCTTTGGCTGGCGCCTTCCCTTTGCTTGAGTCTCTTCTCTACAACATGATGTCTTGCTTATTTTTTCCTGCAGATGCTCCACGGAGGCCTCGTCTCTGAACAAAGGCGATCTAGTCTTTTCTTTTTCCACACAACTCTTCTCAAGGGATGCACTGATCACTCCCTTTTGGGAGTAGTGTAGCTGTGATTGTTCAATTAATGTAAATGTAACTTTTATACAATTGCAAGTATTCTTTTTTTTTTTTTTACATTAATCTGCTGCTCCCTCAATCTCATCTACACAGACAAGTACATTTAAACATACTAACATACATACAACTCATACAGTTGTATGTACATACACACTCTGCACAACAGATGAAATAGATGCTAGGTTTAATATTATACACAGACATCCCATGATCCCCTGACGTTTGATCTAGTTCCACCATTGCTCAAAATTTTTATTTGTCAAATACTTTGGTTTATGACCAAATATGTGAAAAACTAATGACATTCCCATCATCCTCAGCTGTACGTTGTATTTAGTTTACTGTGATTAGGTTATGCTAGCATCAGTGGCGTAAGGTAGTTACGACGGGCCCCAGTACAGGCTATTATGATGGGGCCCAGCTCGTGCTAGTTACTAGTTATGAAGCACACACACCAGCCTGCGTATATATATTTTACCAACAATGTGTTGAAATGTAGAGTAGAATGAGTTACTCCGGCTATTGTATTGGAATTAAAATAACCATATTTGCAATCTGCAATGTCTATATTCATGCCCCTGGTTAGCATGCTAACATGCTAAATTAAGATGGTGATCATGGTAAACATTACACCTGCTTAGCATCAGCATGTTAGCATTGTCGTTGTGAGCACGTTAGCATGATGACATTAGCATTTAGCCCCAAGCTCCGCTGTGCCTCATAGAGCTGCTAGCATGACTGTGGACTCTTAAGGCATGTGTTTCACTGCAGGTGTGATTCAACAGTAGAAATGAATCACTATATATTGTTACAGACAGTTTTGAAATCTTATTTCTTGCCAAAGTAAGTACATTTCACATGACTGTAATCATTCTTTACTTTGAAATGGGCTAAATGTTGAAACATACACATTAATTTAAAATGGAACCACTTTCCATAATATAACTTTACTGCACTACTCTGTGTACAGTCTTAAATTGGAAGCATCATCCATCCACCACTTCCCCTGACATTGTCTTGTTGTGGTGTTAAAAAGAGAAATGGTGGCAGTGTAGACATTGAGATATTAATTTGAGACTCGAACCTTGTTGACAGGAGGTTCGGTCTAAAAGACAGATCCATGTAAAGGGAGAGTGGTAGTAACAGAAGACTAAGAGAAGAAGTACAGTCTCTTCAGTTTTTCCTGGGTTTACAGTAATTGAGGTGGAGACTGAAGTGGCTGTGACATCATTTCTGTCAATGACACCAGCACTTGTCGCACACTGAGGGAAGGGCCCTACGGCAGTTTGCAGAGCGGCAAAGACAGCTGTCACTTCCGCTCGGGGATCTCCCCTCATCTCCTCCCAGAGCGACACGGGTAATTAGCCAGCGACGGAGCATGGCGTCTCAACACCTGAGGAGCAGTGGATCGGGGGGAGGAGGGAGCGAGAAAACAGAGGAGGGGGAGAATAAGGAGGGGGGAGAGGTAGCTGCAGCCTGTCAGGTTCAGCAAGTTCTGTCAGCAGAGTGGAGAAGTAATGTACGCACACACTGCTACCTAGTAGTGTTGTGATCCACAGATAATCCGAAGAAACCAATATTTCAGTGCTTTAGCGCTCAAATCCCCCAGGATATGCAGCCCAGTCTCACACAGGACGGTTCCACACTCCACTCACACTCTCTCTGCCTGCCTCTTTCTTTCTCATGCTGATACAATTTCACTGTTTTTACATACTATATTGTATCTCAGGCTCTCCCACTTTTCTATCCTGCGGTTGTATTCTGACATGCAGGATGTGAGCGCTGCTGTGCGTAGACCTTTTTGCCGATGTCTACGCCAATAGCGTCTAGTGGGCTTCTGTGGAGCAGTTGACAGAGCACATTAACACAGTCACCAGGTAATTTCACCTTGTTTCTGCCTGCAAACATGCAGATGTGCCCGAGTTGTGCGACCCTAAGAAATGATTTAACAAATGTCAAATTGGGGGATCACTTGTGCCGAGCCTGAAAGGTGGAAGTAATGACAGGCATGAAACTTGAAATCAAAGCCCCAGCAAAGAGCCTTATTATACTGCCAGTCTCAGGTTGTGTTGATGCACTCTCACCCTGCAGCCTCCTGATTGATGTACCTTTCTTTCTATGCTGTGAGATGAAGAGCAAAGCAGCAGCATTGTTAAAAATAGCCAGTGAAGGCTATCAGTGAGATAACATCATAAGGATCTGTCTTCAGTACAACAGTGCTGGATGGTATGGTGACTAATTGAAGTAAACAGCGCAGTCTTTGTGTGTTGCAATCAACTTGTGTGTCATATTCCTTAATTTTGATTACTATAGAGCATTTAGTTGCCTAAAATACAACTGTGGACAGTGTTTCTAAATATATGTGACCCGTATGGCTCTGTGTTTTTTTTTTTTTTACAGATTTTCACAGACAAATACTGGATTTTTAAAGGACCAGAGAGGTTTTTGCCCATTTTCACACAGATGTTATGTCCCATCCAAAGTTGTTATATTTTTGGCAGCACAAGGACAATGTTTACTGCAGTTTAAGAAAATTAGGTCCTCTTGTGATGTTGACAGCTCAGAAAGTGCTTCCAGAATAACAACTGAAGAGAAAAATGGGTGAGAAAACACAAATGAGATGCTGCTGCTGGTTTTGCACTTCAGTCCCTCTTAGTAAGTAAAAAAAAACTCCACAAAACAAAGTTTAAAATCAGAATTTACCCCAGATGTTTGTATGATTGATGTTTTTCTCCTAATTTATGCAGATATATTTCCAGACTTCTTTTTTAATAAAAGCTGAGAATAATGAGCCCTAGTTACCCTTTATAAATTCACACAGCTGTTCAACACAAAGTAAGAGAGAGTGTTGCTCGTGCTCTGTGATATTGACCATTTTCAGGAGCCGTTTTAACAGGAAATTTGAGCCCGATACTGCACATCAAAGTGGCACATCAGCTGTATCTGTATCATACCAGCATCTACATCTGAATTTTTGTCTCCTGCCGTCCTGCTGTCTCAAGTGGTCGATTAGCATGCCAGACCTCGCTCCCTCTGCCTTACACACAGTGGCACATCTCTCAGCTCTCCTCTCTGCCCATGTCATTCCCCTCACACTGCGAGCCCTCTCTCCAGCCGCCCTGCAGCCCCCAGCAAACTGCTTGCCCCCCAGCCTCAGCCCCTCACATGTGCCTGGAAAATTCTTTCTCAGCCAATTCCCCTCGCTGCTGGACACAATGCGCCCTTCCTTTAAGAAGTAATCCAGTGCGACTATGGAGTCTCTTACGCTCGTTTGTTTCTCCAGCTCGCTCCCTTTCCCCAAAACTGGTGAGTTGCCATGGTGCCAGTGGCCAGCTGTGAAACAGAGAAATTGTGCCCGATAGTGGTTGTCAAGTGGTGTCAAGAAATGTATGCAAGTCTGGCACCTTTGTTCTTCTCTTTGTAGTCTTTCTTTTTTTAGCAATACTTCTCTCACAACGTATTTCTCCTCTCTGAAGTCAGAGCAGGTCATTAAAACACTTTCTGTAGAGCTCACTTTCATACTGTGTTTGCACATGTGTGTCTTAAAGGATAATGCTGACATTATTTTATCTTTTTACTGAATAAAAGAAGAATTTATCCTACTTAATGTACAATTATTGTCTGCGTAGCCAGAGCCTGGTATAGCTTATGCCTCCGTGCCAACTCCAGTGTCGTCCAAAACCTATTAAAAACACATTTAGAAACATAAAGTTGTACACGGTTACATATTCCTTCATTATGACGAACACAGCTCGTGTGATTTATTCTGAAACAACCCTGTAACTGCATTTTCAATATTTGAAGAGTATCTCTGTGTCTGGTAGACATCACTGAGCATGCTCATGGGCGCGGATGGCTGTTTATGCTGCTGAGAGGAATAATCTGCATTTGCTATGTTCATCACAATGAAGCAAAATGTCACCATTATGCAACGGTATGGCTCTTTTATGTGTTTTTAATAGTTTTTGGATGACAATGGAGCTGTAAATAATGGAGGCATGGGCTATATCAGGTTTTGGCTACACAGACAGTACTTGTTAGCGGGATGAATCCATTGTTGGTTTTGGTCTTTTCATGGGATTTGTTGATAATGATAAAAAGATAAAATAATGCCAGCCTTATCCTTTAATCTTGTGTGTGCGCGCATCTGTGAAGGAGATAAAGAGAGAAAGAGATAGAGTTGTTTGTATGCACACTGTATATGTATGCGTTCTTGTGTGTTACAGTTTGGGTGCATTTCCACACTGCTGGCTCCTTAATGCACGTTAAGCCCTTTACTTTTCCCTTAAAGTTTGCCCAGATTTGCATATATCCAATTAAACCTCTGAACAGCAGCAGCTTCAGTGGATCTGTGAGCAGCGGAGTCACATGCAGGTCTGCACTCAGTCACTGTAATACATCTGCTCTCACATTAATGCACGTCGGCATTAAACTATGAGGGTCCATTCAGGCCATAATTCAAACTTAAACTCACACAGGAAAACGTCACACACTAGTGAACGAACACACGCTTCTGGTGAAACCACGCACGTGATTGAAAGAACACACACTGAGACGACATCCACATGCAATTGAATGTATCTGTAGAGCTGTTTTAGCCTGATGGGTTCTGAGTTTTTAGCCACGCTAGCTGCATGATTCTGTGGATGCCAATGTCGGTCCACCACTTTGGTCCAGACTGAAATATCTCCAACCAAAATTGGATGGATCGCCATGAAATTTGGTACAGATACTCATGTCCCCCGTGTGTGTGTGTGTGTATATATATATATATATATATATATATGTTGTATGCTGTTTGGGAACTTCATAATAAGGTGCACCTTGCCTGTGATGTTAATGATGGTTAAGATTGGCGGAGTGATATGATGTAAGACAGTGAAATGATCTATCACGTTTGGTTGTGAGTGTTAAGTTGTCCTAATGTTGAAGCTGACATTAAAAGTGGACCAGGTGACACAGATGCAGCTGCCCCGTGCTCGTAATTTAGTAACTATGAAGTTATAGTTAACGCTAAGAGTAACCAGCGTTACATGCCAGCACACTAAATAAGAGTTTGAACAAAGTAAACATTATACCTGCTAAATGGTAAAATTAAAATATTCATATTTTGTGAGAAAATGTCAAAAGTAAGGTGTAAAATATGGAATTTCCATAAAATATTTGAATTTGAATTACAATTTTTCCTGATCTTATAACTTAATATATGTCATTGTGTCCATGTGTTTGTACATCATCTTGTCTCCCACCTGTAAAGCACTTTGTAATTTATATAAATGAAGTTTATTGTCTTGTAAACTTTCTTGCCTGCATTAGGGCCTTACTGTGGTGAGATCCTGTCAGCTGGACTGTATTGTATCCACCCGGCTGCATACTGCACACAATGTAAAGAACAGCTTAAGTGAAGAGCACTTTTGTGTTGCGTAAGCACTGAATTGCCTGGTGTACCTCTCAGTGACCGCAGCTTAAAGCACCGTTGGCTGACACGCTCTTGCTCATTATCCCATCACCTTTTAGGGGAACCGGCCGCTATGCCTGTTTCCACATGGCTGCAGTGCTGACTAAATATGTTCACTGTCCAAAGAAAGATCGATAGGCTCTTGTTTTTCAGGTATTTGTGTGTGTGTGTGTGTGTGTGTGTGTTGATGCTGGATTGTGCAGGATGTGTATCTGAACCATGTAGCGAGAGAAAGAGGGAGTGTAAGGTCACGGTTCTGTGACTACAGCTGCAAAAACTTTCATGAAGTGGCTGCAGTTTGACAACACAAAAAACTTTCATATTTTCCAACCAACAGTGACTGAACACAGTCTTTTCTTCACTTCTTCCCGTCAAAGAGCTGTGACAGTGCTCTTCTTCTGATCTGAACTCCTTTTATCACAGAGGGTTTACATTTAGTAAGTCGTAGATGTTTAAGATCCAGTCCGTTTTCTGTTAAGAGTAATTTGGTTTCTGTTTTATAGCCGTGTTAATGCATCAGTTACACATTATATGAGAAAGCTACAGTAGATGTAGCTGGAAATTTAGCTTCAAACTCAGGCTACATTTCATTTTCTGTCAAAGCCATGGGAAACTCGAAATACTAAAATTACTATTAGGATAGATAAGTCTTAGTTGGCATTAGCTGTGTTAACTTGTAGAGATCATCAACAACTCCTCAGTGCTGACTATAATGTCCTCACAAGTATAGTAGTGTGTGTTTTTGTGTGTCTAGTGGTCCTACAGAACTGTATTGTTGTATTTATAACAATATTCTGTACTAGAGTTTGTCTGTTTTACAAACCACCTCATAATGTTTCATGTCACATTATCCTGAGATACAGTAAACTGCCTTTAGTATACATATTAGTTCTTACACTTCTTCTGCTGTATTGTTCTTTTCACTGTGGCGTGGCTCTTGATTGCGTTTCTCTCAAAGTGCTACCTTGATCCCAGCTGAAAGCAGAGTGCTCTGAAGCCGCTCTGTGCTTTGTCATAGCAGACAACACATTCATGTCTCCTGTCTTTCCTGTTTTTTGGTAACACAAGGCTCTTTTGTAACCGCTCTCGTCTGGTTTTATTCATGCCTTATTTTTTCAGACGGCACATTCTTGATATCGAGACTGATCAAGCTCGGCTGGTTCACTGCACGGAACAGCAAAGCAACAAAGGCACATTGTCTCAATGCGACACTGACTTGCAATCTCACAGATTCTAATTATATCATAAATATGCATGAATATTGCTGTCATTCACATGTGTGCCTTGTGTGGAAAACAATATTAAAAAGATACTAAAACTAGATTAATACATGTGTCCAAAATCACTCTCCATCTACTATATAGAGTACTATACTATATACTGTCTGAATTCTGAGTGTGTACATTTATCCAATACATAGTGCCCTCAAAGAATCCACAATGGACACTACTGTACACTACTTTCTGCCAACAATCCCACAATGCCATGCTTTGCATTTTATAGATGAGAAAATGACCACTGAGCGACTCAACAACTGTACATTGTGTTAGTTTAGCATGTTAGCATGCTAAATTTGATGATGAGCACTAAGCACAAAGTACAGCTGAGAATGATTCGCAGGCTGTTTTGAATGTTAGTTTTGTAGGTTGTTGGTCATAAACCAAAATATTGGACATTTTGACCATCCATCCAATTATTGTTGAGATATTTCAATAAAAAGCAAAAATGTCAACCTCCTGGTGGCGCTAGAGGAAAAGTCAGAGGATCGCCAAAGTCAGCAGAGTTCATCCTCTGGGGACCATGAATGTCTGAACTGACTTTCTTGGCAATCACATAGTTACAGATAGTTCAGTCTGGACCAAAGTGGTGGACCGACAGACCAACACTGCCATCCCTAGAGCCATGTCGCTAGCATGGCTAAAAGTCTGGTAAGAGAGTTAATAATGCAAGAGAAAAGAAAAGCAAATGCAAAAGGTAGTATTGTGGCACTCTTGAAGCCAACATTTATATAGTAAGTGCTCGGATGACAAGATGATGAGGACAGATTCAGCACAAATAATGCTTGAAAGCAACCCTCCCTCTGTATCTGTTAAAGACGACTCGTTAAATGAACGTGCTGCATGTCTCAGATAATATGTGTGTTTTCGCCTGTGAGTCGGAACAACTTGTGCAGACAAACTGGGTGACCCCCCCCCCCGGCGCTCGCTGCCTTGTAGCGTTGAATTGTGTATTGTTTGGCTGAGCGGCTCTGCCGTCGTCTCGCTGAGAACACTGACAAGCTTCACAATGCAGTAGGGCTAGTTCATTCTTCCTGTCTTCAACTCACATATGCACCCACTAACGCGCACACACATGCACACATGTATCTTCAGAGAAATGGGAGAAATTGCACAGAGCAGTCCCATCGAAATCTGTTAGTCACCTGATTGGTTGTTAGCGTCTGGGTAGATTGAGAGTATTCTAGCTGATTTGTAGTTATTTATGGTCATTTTATGGCGAATTATTTGTAATGACTGTAAAATGATCACATCTCTGTCATCACAATAATATAACAAATATTCCTTGGTGTCTTTTTAAGTGCTACGTTGGGAGATTCATTCACCAACAATGCTCGAGCAGCAATATTGACATATTTCTACATTTCCAGACATACAAACTGCAGCATCACTGTCGTAGAGTGTTTACAGTCTATGATTGCCTCCATCAGACTCCATCACATCCTGTTTCTGACTGTGGGGAAATTTCATTGGCCTGAAAAGGATTTAGATGTGCAGAACCTGATTTGAGATGCTGTTCAAGCACCATTATCTCTGGCTGAGTATCCCTGCAGCGTTTCACTTTTGCCCAAATATTTTCTTTTTGTGAGATGGTTATTCAAACTCTCTCAGGGAGCGACATTTGCTTTTTGTCTTTCTTTCTTTTTTGTTTTTTTTCCCTGCGTGCTTCATCTCTTCTTTGGGATTACAGTGATTGTTTGTATGCAACTGTGCACGCTGTTAAAAGCACACCTGACCTGTCTGCAGGTTTTTGGGGGTCCCTCCAGGAAGAGGAAGCTGCCCTCTGACAGGACCTCTGCCCTTTGACCTCATCTACACCGACTACCACGGCTTGCAGCAAATGAAGCAGCACATGGGTCTGTCGCTGAGGAAGCACAAGTCAGTCTCTCTCTCTCTCTCTGTGTGTGTGTGTGTGTTGTCAACTGTCATTTCTGCTTCTTTACCCAGCTCTAAGTGCAGTGTTTGTTTGTTGCATCCATTTTTGTTACCAATTGCCTTTCTGATGAAATACTTCACTACTGGCTTATTGACTGGCTGGTGTTACAGGCCGGTAACTTCACTGTGCATCAGCAAAATTCTCCCATTGGGGGGATCCAATTTGGCCTCTTTGCACAGTGATCAATCAGCCAGGTGCAGGCCTCTGGGTTGATGTCACTTCCTTTTTCGCAGCATCACAAACTCTGCTCTTTATGTGCATCACATAGGAAACTTGGAGTAGGTTGTCTGCTTAAAATGAATGAGTTGGCCTGTGCTCATAGTTATGCACTGCGATAAAATACAGCTCGTGTATTTGTAAATGCTCAAACAAACTAATATAATCAACAGTTCTGAGCGGTTCTGAGCTCTGTTCTTTCTGTAAATTCAGTTGGCAACAGTCACTTCAGTTTTCTTCCAGCTGTGCAGCACTGGAGCGGTCACAGTATAAAAGCAAATCCTTTTTTTTTTTACTGCAACTCTAGGAAGAAAATATATTTATGAAAAAGGAAAAGAGTAAAAAAAAAGCAAGTTACAGCAGTGTGAAAATAATGATATTCATGTGGGATGTTATACAGTTGTTAGAATATATTGCGTGGCTGTATTGCAGTTCCACATCTTAGGAGAAGCTTGCTACATTCATTGAATAACGGAGCAGCAGACGCACACGTTTCACCATAATTCATCCTGACTCTCCTCCTGATTTCTCTAAAGCGAGAAAACAGCAGTGAAAATCTCCGCTGATCCCAATCAGCGTCAGTCCAAGGTCAGCTGATCGACCAGCACTCCTCAGCCGTCACAAAGTGACAGACCAATACTTTAATTTCCATTCCAGCCCTGACACTGATTAGAGATGCATGGCATTGATAAATCTTCTCAGATTCTATTACATCAATTGATTTTTGACTTCCCAGTGTGAATATTCATTGCTGATAAAGTGCTGATGTAATTTTCTTCATGTCTTCTCTCAAGCTAAACGCACAACGTCTGTTCCCACCCTGGTTTTTCTGTTTGAGTTTGATCTGAACACATTTGAAGATGTTTTAGTGTTGAAGCAGTCGAAGGAGTGTAATCTATTCCCTGCTGAAGTGTTGCCTTCACTTTATCAGAGAGAATTTTAAGCATATCCAGTCCATCCAAAGAGGCAAGAGAGTTTAGCATCTATGAAATGATGCATAAAATGTCTTTCGGAGAACAGTATTGGTCCATGTGTTTGACTCCAATCGATCTGCAGGTTGCGTCATGATCTGTTCCAGCAGAGGGCCCTGTGGTGGCTGTGAAACAAGGCTGTGATTTAAGCCTCGGACATCTCACCTTGAGGCCTGTGTAAGCTCTGCTCAGCGTGGGGGGGGGGGGGGGGCATGGATATCCATCAGCAGTGACAGCTTCACAAACCAAGACAGTTACAGTGCTGAGATGAGCTCTCATAACTCAAAATGAGGGGGAAAGCTTTTACGTGGCTGTCATGTTGGTCTAATTCTCTGAGCGTGTTATTATGCAGACAGAGTCTTATTGTGCATACAGTATGTGCCACATTTGGTAAAATAAACCAAGCTAATGGAATTACTTTTCACTTTTTCTCCTCTCACTCATTCAGGGGAGGCTGAATTATTTGAAAGCAAGAGACAACTTTGTTCTAATTTTAGCTCAGCCTATTTATTATTTTGTCCCAGGTGCCACATCCGAGTGATTGACACCTTCGGCACTGAGCCTGCTTACAACCACGAGGAGTACGCCACCCTGCACGGCTACAGAACCAACTGGGGCTACTGGAACCTCCACGGCCAGCAGTACATGACCATGTTCCGTATGTGATCTTTTAATTGGGCTAGCACAGATTTCCTCTTTGCTCTTACTGAGGTTGAGGATGTGCATCTGCTTGTGGGAACATGAAGTGTTTGGATGCATGTGTGAGGGCATGCGCACGCCTGTGTTTGTGTGACTGAGAGTGCGAGCAGATTGTGCGTGAGCTTATAAAGTCCTCGGCCCGTAACAGACGAGCCTTTGGGGGCACGAACAGAACAGAGAACTTGTTCAGAACAGCTGTGCCTGCACAGATGCCTAAAGCCACCTACTGTGACCAAGCACCACCAGCCATACACGCAGGAAATGCACAAACACACATTCACGGCACATTTGGTGAAACTGGTGGCAGAAGAAACTTCAGCTGTTTGTGTAGTCTCCAATTAATTCAGCGAGAATGGGCAGCCCCACTCTTTCCAAAATACTTACTGTTATCACAAAGCCTGACGCTCTGAAAGATGTCAGCTTTCATCTCAGGTTTCAAAATTGCCTGAAAATAACGTTTCTTTCTCCTTCGCACTTGACATCTCCCTGTGTGCTACCATTCGTAGTGTTATTTTGTGTCCTGAAAGCTGCAATCCAAAACTCTCTGCACATTAAAGCTATAGCAAAGAGGACAGAGACGAAAGTGCTCACTTCATTGTTGGTACGCAATGAAGGTCAACCAACCAGGTGATGTGAATGCAAACACACTGTATTGTTTATTTAAGTGATGAAGTTAGTAGTTGTATCATCACCCAGACAGCAACATATAATAATAATAATAATAATAATAATAATTCCTAATAAAACATTATGAATTCCAGCTCTACAGAATTCCCACAGTGCTCATTTTGTTCTGTATTCTCGACATGCACAGCAGTCTGGATCTCCACAGCAGCTCCTTTAGTTTAATCATTTTTTTTTTTTTTTTGAGACATGAAATTGGACTTGTAACGTTGTATTGCCAATCACTTTGTTTGTCCTTGCCAGCCCACACTCCAGATAACTCTTTTATGGGTTTTGTGGCGGAGGAGCTGAACGAGACGGAGAGACTGAACATCCAGCGGAACAAGGTTAACAATATGGCTGTTGTGTACGGCAAAGAAGCCAACATGTGGAAGGTCAGTATCAAACAATAACCCCTGCAACAGCTGTGAGGAAATTGAGTACATTTTTGTAGTTTCTAATTTGTGAGAGGAGGAAATTGTTATAATCTGAGTGGATTCACTATGAGATACCTTTATTTGATGTCTGCCACAAATAAACTCCATAAATCTGCTTAGAAATCATAGAAAAAAGACGCTCCAGAACTTGCCTCACAAATCATCATGTTTTTAAGTTTTCTTCAGTATCAAAGTAATCCAGTGATAGTTGTCTATATATCCATTGATACACTGCAAATAGAAACTGCTAATATCTAATTCGGCATACTTTTAAATGTGCCAATTTGCCAAAATGTAAACAAATATAGGCTAAAAACAGTGCTCAACTTGTGGCGCACAGCTAACTAAGGCCCTGTTTACACCTGGCATTAACATGCATCTTGGATGATCCGATCACAAGTGGACAGCTCCAGCTAGAACCACATGCGTCTCGAGCGATCACTTGAGATCGGATCTCACTTCCCCGCTGTCCATGCAAATAAACACGTAAATCATTTCCGTTTGCAAAGACCAAATGCGTTGTTGTTTTTAACCTGACTTTGATGAATTTACTGTTTACCAGACCACAAATGAGACAAGAACTGAAATGACTCCATGGCAACGTTATACTGACTGTTTATGTCCCCCAAAGATCCACAGCTGTCTCTATTTTGTCTGAGTGGGGCACACAGTGTCAGACTTTGACAACCCCTGATTTAGGGGAATCACTATACCCCTACACATGACAGATGACTGACTGCCAGATTGAATGCATATGTTGTAATATGCTTTTTGCGTCCATGAGGTTCTTTGGATCTGCTAAAATCAGGATAAATTATAAGTTTGGAGAAATTTATAAAAAATATCACTGTCCTTAGCAAACCTTCACAGCGTACACTGTAAAACACCTAGATGTTACATGCAGGAATGTGGCCTGAAGTGTGATGGTAGAGGAACAATTGTTCCCTTCGAGCTACTGGCAAGGTTTCTCGCTCTTACTGTAACTTTGAAGTGTGCTGCAGCCTCCCCCAAGGTTTGGTTCACTTGAATCTGACTGCAGCTATGCTCCTACGCTGCCGTAACGTTCCCTGTTTCTCAGAACTACTTGAGCTGCAGTGTAACATTTGTGAGTCTCAAAGATTGCGGCATAAAAGCCAATAGTGTTGGAGTCTCTCCAGACTGTGAATACTCCCTCGTTGATAGCGGTCTCTTCCTCCACCTCAGTTTTGAGGTTGAGATTTTGGGACTGTAAAGGTCCTGTGAGAGGAAAAAATGACTAATACTTCATGTCATGTTCTCTCTTTTCCTTTAAATCTGCCTCTCTCTCCTCACTTCCCTCCTCTTCATACTTCTGTTCTCACCCCGTACTATTCTGTATTCATCATCCCATGATGCATCATTGATGGATCCACACAGCTTCAGGTGAGTACACCTGCTTTTCACGGGCATTATCAATTCTCTAAATGCCAAAACTCAAACCAAGACTTTTCCTAGACTTTTTGTTTCCTGAAAAATGTGTTCCACTTCAGTAGTGTTGTAATTTATATATGAGTCTAACTTATATATTTAAACATATCAGAGACTTGTTCACAGTGACTTCAAATGTGTAAAATATCTCCCAACATCTAGAAATATTACTAAAAATATGAGCTTCTTCTGTAATGTAGCATAGAGGAACATCATATAAAATGTTAACAACATTTAAACAAGATTTAAATAAATGAATTAATGAAGTTGAGAAGTTTTGTCAAACTTTCTTTTTCACTATAAGAACTGGTCACAATTGTAATTTACTTTAACTCGCATGAATCCACAAATGTTTGATTCTCAAAAGAGATTTTTGGGAGGAGTGTGATTTCATCTCCGTGTTGCATGAAGTCATTAAAATGGCTCAAGATGAAAAATGAGGAATAACACTCAGATGACATTTATAAATGATTTATGCCTCGAAGACATAGCATTAGTGAATAATTCATAACATTCCCCCAGAAACACTTTTTGAGATTAACTAATTCAGCTTTATGTCAGTAAAATGATTCAAGGAAATTGTCTCCACAGGGCAACACAGAAGATATACGTTGATTTAAGTCTTTCCTAACTTCACAGGTACTGCATAGTTACTAGAAACCAAAATGATGGTGTTCGTGCTAACAAGAGCAGACTCAGCTCATTTGATCTGCTTGCCTCATTTCCATCAACCAATTATTTAACTCAGGTTGGGGTGATACTCTTGCCCCCCAACACCTTTGGGCTTTTCTCCTCTGCCCTCTCAACAGTGGTTGGGTGTAATACGGATGAATCTATTCAGTTCATTTAGCTGGTGCTGCAGGAGAAACTTCACAGTGTGTAAACTAACCATAGTGCAGTGTAAAACTAGAAAAAGCAAATAAAAGCATAGCTGGCATCTTCAGATATTCTGTCTGTGCAGTCAAATAAGACAATTAGCTGAATGTTCATGCAATTAGTTCAAAAAAACCTACTTTAAACTTTAAACCAAATCACCATGCTGCAAATGCTGCTTCAAAGATGGCTCACATTTGGTTGAACGAGCATCGGCAGAATTTGTCATCTATTATAGAGGTCTGCACTTTGATGTGTGAGTTTTCAAAGCAACATAAGACAACTAGCAGCTCCACAAAGACGCCAAATAATCATATCCTTATTTGACGCGTCAAAGGGAGCAGTCTTGAAAACCATGGCAATATATGCCGAACACAAAGTGAGCAGTCAGAGGCTAAAATTAACTAACAGGGATGTGGTGGACTGAAAAAATAGTCATTTGAATGCAAATGAAGATGACCCACCTTTGTAGCAGTGTTTGCAGTGATAAATTAGTTGCTTTACTTTGGCCCTTTTCAAGTGCTCAACTCTTTTTGCCGACCCCCTGTACGTCTCAAAGGGAAAGGAAAAGTTCCTGGCCATTCTGCATCGCTACATGGAGATCCATGGGACGGTGTACTATGAGACGCAGCGTCCCCCAGAGGTGCCCGCCTTTGTCAAGAACCACGGTCTGCTGCCTCAGCAGGAGCTGCAGCAGCTCCTCAGAAAGGCCAAGGTGGGAACATTACTGAGGTTTTCATGAGCTTAGAAAATGCTCAGATGTTTGCATACATAAAATCTGGATCATAATGAGACACGTTGTTGAAGTTTTTATGCTTTTGTAGAGCTGAACTAAGTCTTATACAAGTGTTGACCTGGATATGAGCAGCTCAGCGTACAGACTGTTGATCTCCTCCTCCTTTTCATTGTCCTGTCAAGCTGTTCATTGGATTTGGCTTCCCCTACGAAGGTCCCGCCCCTCTGGAGGCCATAGCCAATGGCTGCATCTTCCTTCAACCCAAGTTTAATTCCCCTCACAGCTCTCTCAATCATGAGTTCTTCAGAGGGAAGCCCACCTCCAGGAAGGTAGATGCACTTGTCTTTATCTCTATCAGCACCTTTAATAGTATAATGTATAATAGTATACAAGAATACAGTCAATTCATTTCTGCCTGTCAGAAAATATATCCACATGCTCACCACAATTGACCCATTTAAGCCTTTACATTACACACAATGCAAATAAAGTACACAACACTTCCACCACTATCAGATCTTCAGTTGTTGTTGTATTGTGATTGTGAATATACCCCATGTATTCCTCCCTCAGGTGTCCTCTCAGCATCCGTATGCAGAGCAGTATATTGGCAGGCCGCATGTCATCACTATCGACTTCAATAACTCTGAAGAGTTTGATGCAACCATCCGTGAGATCATGAGGATCAATGTATGTTAAGTTTTTGGTGTTTGCCATCCAAACTCACCACTACTCATTCAACAAAATAATGGTCTTCAAATATAGTACACCACAGTACACCGCTGCATAATGATCATAGTAATGATAATTTGCTCTTGCACACCTCATAGTCTGGTTTGACCCACTTTTGAAGCCCTCAGTCTTTAATAGAGCTCTTAATCATGGCATCCGACATTACAGCAAAATGCTTAGCTGGCTCCCTCTCTGCTCTCCGCACTGCTAATTGCTTGAGATATTGAGCGGCTCAGTAGGTAAACTGTGCCCACACCTGGGTTTACATGGCAGCTTTCCAGAGGCCAGCCCCACAGGCAGAAGGCATTATCCGCAGCAGATCATATTAATCAATCACGCTGTGCTCAATCTGTCACCAGAACAACACCGCGCCACAGCCAAGCCTCTCGCAGTGCCAAGATGCATGTGTGCCCCTACCTGCCAGGTGTGTTAAATAGACCTTGTGTTTCCTGCTGATAGAGGCAAAATGAAGTACCAGTTGTGGCACTGGTAAAGGCTTAAAAGGTGGATCCTGGGGGAAAGAAAAACAATACTAATCACACAGGCTGACTAGGCAAGTTTCACCGTACATTTAAACGATTAAATGGAACTAAGAGCAGCTTTATTTTTACATGATCTCGACAAACCTGTTAATACCTGACGTGTGTTCGATTCAGACACAGTTGGGAAAAAAGCGCATATAATTTTGTCATTTGCAGTCATGGTTGAACTTAATGAATTTGGACACTGGCTCACCTGGCTAGTTGTGTGAAATTGTCACTAGCATAAAGTTAAAAACTAACGAGACAGATCATACTCTGAAATGCTGAACGTGTTTAGAATATGTGTTTTAAAAGGAAAAGTGTGACATTTTGGGAACTTATTTGCTTTCTTACAGAGAGCTACGAAAGTATAAAGCTATCGCAAACAGTTGGTTAGCTTAGCTTAGCACAAAGATTGAAAGCAGAGGGAAACAGCTAGTCTGGCCCAGTGTTTATGCTAAGCTAAGCTAAGCTAACCGACTGCTGCTGGTGGTGGTATCGATTTACTCATCTTACTCTTACGACAGCAAATTAGCTATATTCCCAAAATGTGAAACTATTTTACTTATTTAGTATTCAGATAATAGTTTAGTATATGTGATGCAATGTTTACATTTAATGAGATAAATACTACAATAAAATTATATACATATGTAGATGTCTGCTAGCACAGCACAGTCAGTAGTCTGGGTACTATACAGTGAGTTTACTTGTGTATTCAAAGCCAGCTCAGCACATAATGTTCTTTACTCAACACATTCTGGGATAAGGTTTGTTGGTAGTGCTGCAGCTCATGTTGTTGATGTTAGTCTCAGTGAGCTCGAGAGCTGCCTGCCTGTCTGAAACATTTTAATGGCGCCATGGCAACAGTGCATGATGGAAAAGAGGAAACAGGCAGCTGATAAAGAAGCACTAAAACGTCTGTGACACCTGCCCGATCTCTCTCGCCAGCTGGGCTCGTGTGCCTTTTTTCTGGACGTGGCTGCTCGCAGCATCACTCGCCTCAGGACCGTGGATGAAGTTTTCATTTTATGTCATCGATGATGGCAGGAAATAATGAATGTTGCTCACATATTTTTGTGGCAAAGCAAAGCAGTCAGTTTAGGTATATAAATTGCGCAGTCATTTAAAAAAAGTGTTTTCCGCTGCTGAATTAAAATCGCCCTCTATGAGGCATTTTTTTTCTCCCTCTCTCTGATTCTATTATATAAAGATGCCCAAAAGGCAAATTGCATTGCAGAATAGCTGATGAAGTGCCAGATACATTTCATTAAACTCATGAAATGAAATAAAGTAATAAGCGAGTGCTAAAAGGAACACAACACTAAAATGAACCATTTATCAATGTAAAAGCCTGAGTGCTTTAGTGGCCTGATAGTAAACACTTTAGTTACCATGGGAGGCATTCAGAGGGGATTCTGCACCGGGATTCCTGACAGACTTTATCATATCCTGATATATTTCATAATTATTTATGTCATCAAACCACAATAGGTTTTCAAAATGCAGTAATTAAAAAAAACACATCTCTTCCTTCATGCTGTGTTCTCACATTTGCTGTGTTCTCTGCGAGGCTGTTAGCATAAAACACTAGAAAGAAGAGGAGAAGCTATTGATCAGTGCTCTCTCTCTGGGAATTTTAATCCATTGCCTGCCATCAAAAGTCAGACTGAGTGACAGCAACACTGATAACTGCACCCAAAGGAGCCTGAAAGCACAAAAACACCAGCCTCCTCAGTGCCTGGCGACCTGTGGTCCGCTGTCAGTTTAATCCATTGTTTGACATATTGACATAGTCATCACTAAAAATAATGAAATCAATTTTCAAAGCTGTCACCTGTGATGTATTAGGTCATTGATTTTAATGCGAGGCTTGTGGCATGATATAAGCCTTTCACAATTACACTAATGAATATGTCAGCTTTGATTAACTATCAGATGCTCAGTTCCTGTAATTACAATGGCTTGGTTCTGTGGACACACACACACACACACACACACACACACACACACACACACTCCCCACCCCTACCCTCCCCCTACTGTTTCTTCATCTGCGTGCACATCTGTGTTTGCAGGTGGAGCCATTCCTGCCCTATGAGTACACCTGTGAGGGGATGCTTGAAAGGGTTCATGCCTACATTCAGAACCAGGTGGGTCTCAAAACTCAACCAAATCTACAGACACAGAAATATGTGAAATGTGAACTGGAACCACAAGATGAATTGTTCAGCTTCTTGCATCTGGCTCAACTGCTGTGGCTCATGCAGGTGGTAACTCCCTCGAGTAACCCGTGTTTATAATAGACCAGTGCAGTGCAGTAATTTGTGAATGAAAGTTTTACAGTGTAGTTAATAAATAATATCACAAAATTACAATTGCTGCAAAGAGTTTGGGTAAATACCAGTTGGCTGTGTGCAATATGTGTTTTATATACAGTGTATAACTATTAAACATTGGTTGGTTAGTGTCAACTAGTGTTACTGTGGTACTTACTGTTTTTTATTTGTCTCTGCAGTTTACACAGCATATTAAAGGAATACTCCACTGAGTAGCATAAAGTCTTATGTGGCTCTGGAAGAGCTTTCCGAAGTCTGAAAAAGTAACCCTGATGATGTCATCAGTTATTTCATTTAGGCTTGAAGACAAGTTTATAACAGAAAGCTTGCATAACAAACTGGAGGTGAGGAGTTTGAAAGATGTGGGCATTTACCAGGCTGACAAAAGCCTCTAACAAAATTATGCTATTGTGTTGTTTGTGGAAAATGTAAGATACATAGGAGTTTTTAGGAGCTTGACCCATATAATTTGGATTAAAAGTCAGGACATCTCGGCCTCTGCAGAATCGATTCTTTTTAAATATGAATCCTTTAGGGAAGTGCAATATTAAATCCCCGTAAAGCTACCTTGTGGAGGTTTCCTGTAAACAAACAAAGTTTCTGTTTACTGACACACACAAGACTCGTGTGTGTGTACTTCAGGTCTAACAAACATGTTGAATGCATTTTCTTCCTCATAAAACATTTGCAAAGCTGATTTTTCTTCAAGCTGAAGTCTTCTTCTTCACTGCCTTTGTTGGCACATCAGTGTGTTTCTTGACACCCACACATACAGTAAAAACATTGCTCCATACTGTGGCCTTAATAGAGGTCAAAAACGCCACAGGGAACTTTTAAAGTATACGTTGCATTTGTTGTTTGCATGCAACAAATGTAAACAGCTGACCACACTAGCAGCAAATGGAAGCTGTGTATATAGCATTTAGCTTCTGCTTTGAGTATTCGTTTAAATGATTTGTGACTGATGCATCTGCAGTTTTACCAGCGCAGATGATTTAACCTTTTTAAAGTAGTTAGTTGTCTCAAATCTCTGGTACATATCATAGTGCCACATCTCCTTAACAGCTGATAAATGCAGATACTTTGCATTCAATATGCAGTAAAATGACCACAGTTTGTAGCAGTGTTGCTTCTAAGCTAAAGTAATTTTCCATCAAGGTGTTTAAAGCATTACTTTATTTTGTTTTCACCCAGAGCAGAGCTGTTCTAGGCCAGGTGTACTGGTGTGTCTTTGTAGTGTGGACCAGACACTTCAGGTGCAACTGGTTGGACACATGGGTCACTCTTGGCCTTCTTACAGCTTTTTTTCAGCTTTTCCGTCTCCCCATTTCAAGAATGTGTCTTGACGGTAGTGAACACAATTCTTGGACAGAATATGAATGTGGGAAGGAAGCCTAACATCTAAGCACTGGAGTGGAAGACAAAAGTATACCTCTGCTCATTAGGTCCGTCTTCATTGTGAGGCGTCTCAGCTTCTTTGTTTACAGGAGAGGGGAATTAATTGGCTCTTTTCTGAAGCCTGAACCGATTTGCAGGAGCCTGCTGTTGCATGTTGGATCTTTGTTCCTGAGCCAATCCATTTTATTTATTTAAGTGTTTCTGAAACATTTTTAGTCGTTTATCATTTGTCCATCTCTTAGGAACAGATACACACCATCTAAACCACACTGTATCAGTCAACACAGTAAGCCCTTTCATTTTTTCATGCTCCGAGTCTGTTATTTGTCTAAATCTTTTGTCTCCCTGCTTGCCTTGACGGTTGCATTTTTTTCGGTCAAATGTGCACCGATGACTGTATTAATTTCCGCCTGTGCTTGGAGGAATTTAAACATAGGTCCAAGAAATGTGAGATGGATAAATGACTGACAATAGCTTAGAAAGTAAAACAGCAGTTGGATTTTTACAACCGCACAAGGTCTCTTCTCCTTAAAGCATTCAATTGTCTATTGAGTTGATGTGAATTCAGCTAATATACTGAACTTCTATTTAAGAAGTTCCCTTTCTGGGATTTCTCACTTGCTTGGCCACAATATTTATTCCTCGGCTACACAGCCTGGGTCAGCTATTAAATTCTTTGCAGGCGCCAGCTGCAAGCTTAATAGACTAGCACGGTGACTGATTTTTCTCAATGATGGTCCTCGAGGACAGTGATGAAAGAGAAAAATAATGCTCATTCACAAGAATTGACTCATCCAGAACACATAAAAGCGAGAATTAATCCGTAATCACAATATGATGTTCATTTTACTGTAATCCAGGGTGAGTACTCATACAGAAGTACATCCAAAGATAACAAAAAAAAAAATCCCCCACACATGCACACATTTATATGCTGTATATTTACAGCCCTTGTCGTTGTCGTACATCTATCATGTTGTGATGGTTGGTATAGTGTCTGGCAGCGGCAGGTTAAGGAAACGTGTTAGCCTCTGCTCTGCTCTGACACCATCTCTTCCCCCGCTGCCAGAAACACACACACACACACACACACACACTTACACTCACACACTCAGCGTGCCGTGACCGGCTGAGACTGAGACTGTGACTGCCCGTCTGGCGTGTACAAGGTCAGACTCCCAATCAGACTTTCCTTCCCTTTCTTTTCTTCCACTTTTCTTAACCTTCTCTTTCCCCGTTTCAGACTTTTCCAATTTCATTCCTAACTTCTCAAGCCACTCACCACTCTTACCCTCGTTTTTCTACTTTCTGACTGAATCTCTCGTCCTCGTTATTTCCCGCAATAACTTCCTCTCACCTCCGTCCACTGGCAGAGCTCCAGTCCCATTGTGAGCCTCATACAATACACTGTCATGGCAGCTCAGTCTCTCCCCCTGTACACATTGTCTGAATGATTGTATGATGGCACATACAGCAAAGCACAAATAATGCATTTCACACTTTTGCCTGTCCTATTATTATTTGTTTTTTCTTTGTATCACTATAATTGTGGAGAAAGCATTCAACTGAAAAATAACTTAACTGACATTTCTCATTTAACTCAGGAGACACACAGGCGGAGTTTGTTAGTTCTTTTCAAACACACACAATTTAGAGAGAAAAGAAATAGAGATGTTTGTTTACTTTGTGGTTGCTAACCATGCGTAGCAGTGCAATTTGTATTATTAAAAAACAATGAAAAACTATTTTTGATTCATGGAAATCAGCAAAGACTAGACCAGCTTTCCCTCACAGCAGAAGATGGATCCAACTAGACCAGATAAATCTGAGATATCTGATTGGATGGACTGATGATGTCATCATTCCCCAGTATATGAAAGATCAGCAATAAATGGGATAAATGCTAATAACCAGTGGGTTATGTGTGTGCCTTAAAGGAGAATTGTAGATCTTTAAAACAATGGGTAGTTTGGGCCATCAGTTCATTGCATTATCACAACACTTGACTTGAGATCTGGGAAAGAAGCAACTTTGCCGTCCTGTAGGGCGTCAACACGGCCAGTCACATGATCACACAAGTAAACACAGTAAACCAGCCATTCTCAACCAGTGGGCTGGGGCCCAATGGTGGGCCTCAGAGGAAGTGGTACTGACAAATGGTGAGATTAAAACTGAAAAGATTGGGGGGGGTTTTGGTAATTTACAAAGCTAGTTATTTTCACTGGGTTTCAGCAGGTGAAATATGGTCTAAATGTAAACGTTTAATCAACGTCTACAAATAGTTGCATTACATTTTGAACCTATTTTGAACGCATATTTCACCGGGTGATCTAAGTCAGCCATTCTCAACCAGTGGGCTGAGGGAATTTACAAAGCTAGTTATTTTCATATCCATATGTGCTCAAGAATTCACATAAATGAAAAACATCAAATTAAAATGCATATTTTCAATAACCAGTTACATTTGACCAACAGCCAATCACCACACATCATCAGGTTGAGACAAACATGTTTTGCCACTGTCAGCTAGTTAAAGTTCCCTCGGATACAGTGACACAAAATGCGTCGGTTTTTGAAATGAAAAAGTGATGTGGGAGACAACCCTGTGCCAGTAAAAGCTCCAAAGCGTGTGGTGAGGAAATATGACCCTGAATACATTACATTTGGAATCATAATGACAGCACAGTGTGTTGAATGTGCTGAAATCCTGTCAAATGAGGCACTAAAACCATCGAAGCTCCAGAGACACTTAAACACAAAGCACCCATAGTCCTCGGAAATGTTTTAGGAATCCCTTGATCTTGATCCTTTGAGAACCCCTGATCTCTACAGCAAGTAGTTACATGAGGAAGTAACCAAGGTCTCCTGTATGATTAAAACAGACAGTTCAGTTAATGAATTTCACCTGCACGTTCTTCTTATTAAGCACATAATATGTACAGTACATGACATCGTTAAACAAAGTTCTTTCCAACCTGTTTGGTCATCTGATTGCACGTTTTGCTCGTCCAGACCTCAGCAGCTAAGCTGTCGAGTAAAATGTGACCATTAAATCTACAAAAATAAGACCCAGGTTTGTTTCGAAACTTCATGTGTAGGATTGGAGATTTTCTGACTTTGATGACTCATATTGGCATTATTAAAAAGACATAACTCTAAAGCTAAATACATGTACCATGTCAACAATTGATTACAAGAGAAAATAAAACCTAAGAATTATGGGAATTTTCTCACAAGCCCCACATACAAAACCAAATACATGCACACATAAAAATAAACTGTTTGGTTGAATAAAAATTTAATAGAATTACAAATAGTAGCATCTCCACACTCCTCTGCTATTCATCTCTGCAACCTTGCCTCTTTCCATACCTCCTTATATTCTTGATGAGCTGTGTGTGTGTGTGTGTGTGTGTGTGTGTGTGTGTGTGTGTGTGTGTGTGTGTATGTGTGTGTGTGTGTGTGTGTCACAGATGCTGTCTGTGTGTAGGAGTAGGACTGCAGCAGAGATGGCGAGATTGGAAGCCTAGTTATTGCCTTCAGGCACTGGTAGCCTGTTTAATAAACAGGTCTGGGGGCCAGTGGGACATGTCAGAGAAATGTTATTACCTGGGTCTTATGAATAGCCCCAGCTGGAGGGGGAATCTAATCAGTGCTCTCACCAGAGCCTAATTCTGCCTCCAGACCTCATTTGTTATTGGGTGGCATAACTGCCTTCATATCATTTCCTGGAAGATTGACGAGGACTTGTCAGTTCTGATAAGTGCCTTTTGTATTGTAACGGTTCTTATATTATTTCCTGTATTAGTTGTCCAGAAGTTGCATGTGTTGCAGGGCTGAATGTATAATTTGTCTCTGCTCTGTCAGCCAAAGTAAACACTATACTCCACTTATAGTGTTTACTTTGGCTGACAGGTCAAAGTGTTTCCATTATAACACTGAAAATATTACTCATCTGGCTCATTTTATCCTTGCACCTGCAGGACTTTTGTTCCCCTGAAGCTCCGTTTCCTCCAGTAAACTCATCTGGGACTTGGCCGGGCAGCCCTCCCAGTCCTTTCGTCCTCCTGCCCAACTCCAGCATCCTAATCTGGGCCTCCAACGTCAGCTACTACACATCCTGGCCACCCCTCAGTGCACTGCGGCTTTTGGCTTCGCAGGAGGGCCAGTCGTGCGTGGAGGCGTGCCAGAGTGCAGGACTAATCTGCGAACCTGCCTTGTATCGTTTCATCAACATTAAGGAGGCCTTCAGCGCGTAAGATGTTACTTCATTGGGATAATTTGTTAAATGACAATGCACAATTTGGCCCAAAACATTTTTTTTTAATCTTTTCATTTGCTCCTGTTGACACACGGCTGTGGAAAGATAACACTGCATTATAACAACAGTGTCCAAAAATGTGTTTATCATGTTTATTGTTACATTACCAAGTACCATCTTTCGTGCTTGAATATGAAGGTACTGCAGATTCATTCTGTAATATCAACTTTATACCCATGATTGTGATGTGCAGAACAGTGGCCTTGTACGTCCTTGCCCAATGCACCAGCTGCACTATTGATTATTTTGTGAAATGCCTCGTCAGGACCTTCTTGCAAATGAAACAATGCATCTCAAGGAGCTCGTCCTGCAACAGCAATACATTTGACTAACTAACTTTCCCTCCACACACTCTCATGCCTCATTTGCACTTCTACTTTCAAAATTATGCAGCAGCACAAAGTGCAGCAGAAGACACTAGCTCACCCTTTCCCTGTAATAGTTCCCCTCATACCTTGAGGTCCTTGAAGCAGAACTGTAACATTAATATTAAATATTATTAGTGGAATAATCATTGATACCATCTGGCACTCCTGCTAACATTAGTGTGTTGTGTTAGTGGAATAATAATTAATACCACTGAAACTTCATCTAGACAAACTGTGTCCTCCTCTGTCTTTGTTTCCAGGCTGGACTTCCAGTGTGAGGGAGTGGAGTCCGAGGTGAACCACCTCTTCCCCGCCTTCTCAGCAGAGCATGCTGAATGTGGCCTGCAGCAGGATCCGCTGCTGTTCAGCTGTGCCGGCTCCAGCGCCAAATACCAGCGCCTTTGCCCCTGCAGGGACTATCGCAATGGCCAGGTGGCACTGTGCAGAGACTGCCTATGACCAGAGGAGGACCTGTGGATGGGGACTCTTTTCTGATACTTGGCAAGATCCCGGCTGTCCCACGAGCCTCTCTTTGAAAAGGAGAGTCTGCGGTGAAACGCTGTAACACATGAACAGTGACCTCTGACCAAGGACTGGCTGCCAAAGTAGGTACGATGGTATTACCTCTCAGGGAACTGCATGATTGTACTTTGAATCTGTCGGGTTTGAAGCCTCAGCTTGAAGGTTTACATGGCTGCATTAGGACCACAGTCTTTACAAAAGTCATGATGAAACGTGTCATTTGATGGATCAGTTAGATTAGTCAAGAAATCACGAGCAATCAAAAGGAAAGCTTTGATTTAAAAAAAAAAAAAAAACAATGTTGCAAATGCTTGAATTTCACAAGTGTGTTTACTCAGTGTTGTGTGAATACCTACAGTACCATAGTGGAGTTTGGATATTTGTACTAGATGCACCCAAAGCCATTTACACCATGTTGAGATGTACTATTTTACATGTCCTGTAATGAATATATTTGTACATAAGTGTTGTTTAATAAAATATCAAAAGATGTTGCCATTATTTATAATAGGACACGAGTGGAAATTATTAATATTCATTTTCTTTAAAAAAAGTAGAACTCAATTAAATTATGAGATATCATCAATCTTTCATGGTCACTTTCACAAAGCCAAGTGCGGGGAAATATCCTAATTACTTCTTTCAGTCTGTGATTTATATGCAAACAGCGCTGCCTCAGACTCATTAGTTTATGAAGTAGTCCTTGGATACATGGTGACAATAGTGTTTCCAGAAGTATATATTAATGTTTTGTCTCCTTCTTAGCTCTAACTGAAGCAGATATTTCTCTAGCCCTTACAGAAACACAGTTTCGTCTTTTCTACATAAAGATACTTTCTGTAATAGCAGAACCTCTTGTGAAAATTACAGAGGCAGAAATCAACCTTCTACGGTATAAAGAGATGAGCTGCAGTGTACAGTGATTGATGTATGGCAGCAGCAGATAAAATCACAGCATTATTCTGGTGTATGTCTCATGAATGAGCTGCCATATTGTTGGCAGGCAGATAGGGCCACAGGGTTTAAAGTAGGTTCACATTTTTTCATCATCTTCAAACAATGCTCACATGCCCACGCTGAAACATGTTTCTGGTTGCTGTTATTGTTCCTTCTACTCTTCTAAACTTGAGCTGAAGCTAATATGAGACTTTAGCGGTCTAAGTTAAACAGATGAGAAAGACATCTTCCAAACTTTTCAGTTCAAAATTCCCTCCTAAATGTTTCAGTGTTTCCCCAGACTGTTTTCTAGCTGAGGTGCTGCAGAGGTCACTTTGTACTACAAAAACTGCACCTTTGCCAGATACCTACTTGATTAGTCTAACTCAGACTGCTGAATCCTCACGTTAGCCTTAGCTGACCTTTAGGATGCATTTCTGCATTTCTTCTGTGGATTTTGTGCCATGTCTCCTACAGCAGTCAAACAGGGATGTGAGTATTTTATGAAGATAGATATGAAAAAATGTGAACCTATCCTTTAAGGACTAGGCTGGTGATGGTAAAAAAGTGAATAAAAATGAATATCACCCAAGGCCTACGGGAATCTGCAGCAGTTTAATGACTGAACACTGTTGGATTTAGTCCTATAGATATAATACCAGAGTATAATGGGACTCATTCCAAACCTCACAGCAGGGTGTCCACCAGTTATCATGTGTCACATTGAAAAAGGCAAATGTGATAAAAACTTTCCACCAAATTTTCTCCCAGAAATATTTTTCCCAGATATATTATGAGACAATGTTGGAAACATTTTTACAAAAAGATAGTTAAAGGCTGCTGTTGTCCCCCCCAAGCAGGTGAAGTTTAATGTTGCTCCAATTGCCCAGTCACATGTATCTGTTTCTTCACACAGTATGAAATGTTGTCAGCATTAGCAAAGAGGAATAATAATGCCAAATAATTAATTCTCAAAAGACAAATATAATAGGAGATGTGTTCCAGATTTGTCATATGGCCAGTTTATCCCACAATTTGGTGACAACAATCATGTTATTTTATTTTCAGATACCCGATCAAGACATGCTCTCTTTCCTGAGTATCTTGGGTATGAACTGGTCTCAACTTGAAATACTGAAGATTCTCCAACAGAAAGCGTTCTACTTTCACACACATGTATGTGTATAAACTGTATGTTTTGTGTGCCATCACATGTGCTGGGCTCTTTACAAATGGCTTCAGAGGCAAATATACAGATCAATTTTATGACTAACACTTTCCAGGTACATTTCCATAGTAACCCCCCCCCAACTTTGCTCTGTTTTGTTTCTAGAAATTTTAGAAATAATGTTTGTGTGGGCTTCATGAACGAAACCATTAAGTGAAGCTGAATATTCAGAGCTGTTTTAAATCACCTTTACAGATGGACATAATATGCACAGAAATGCTGCAATGTCACTGAAGTCATTATCTCGTGCGCCGCTGCTCCACTGAAGCCGAAACCCCTCCACTAAGATAAGAGGATTTTAATGAGACATCCTCAAAAGACAGAGTTCAGAATTTGCCAGTTTTCATTTAATGATGGTGCTGGTGCCTCTGTGACTGATAGTAAGGACCATTTCACAATATGCCCATTTCTCCTTTCCAATGTGTAATCTCTGAACTAATATTGAACTTTCTCTTGATCCTCAGAAACCAAAGAAAAAAGAATGTGTGTGTGTGGTAGCAGTAGTCAGGAAGGCTTTGAATCTTTTAGGGCTTTTATGGAAAGAAAGCAGGTGTTGAACAAAAGCCTCTGGGACTTAACGTTATAAAGAAAAAAAGAATATCAATATGCCACTTCAGAGTTTTCTGCAATGGTATTTTTTTCTAAATTAAATCTACAGTTAAGTATTTTTCTATTCAGCTACACAAAGAAAAAAAAAGCTCACCTCTATTTCTGCTTTTCATCACTTAGAAAGTTTCATTAATTTTCTGGCAAGAAAGAACTGCCACAGTACGAAACCAATAGAAACTGCAGAACCCACACAATGATGGTTTTACATCCAGCAGATAAAATGTGCCCCTTTGGCAGGAGTTTTGTCCTGGCAATCTGTTAACTTTGTCCTCAGACAGATACTCCACACCCTGCTGTGGATCAGTCTGGGACCAGAGAGACTGCCTGCAAGCTCGGGAAGCTCGGCGGTGACTATTTCAGGTAACACAGTGAACTGAAGTGGAAGAGAAGTTTATTATGGAACCATTTTATCTCACTAGCCGTGGAAAATCTTTTCTGGCCAAAAGATAACAGTATTACACAGATAAAGGTTCACAGAACAGGCTGTGTGCACACGCATCACACATGCTCGCCTTAAAAGAGTGATTCTATTGGTTTACATGTGCTGGACAAAACTCAGCCCGGAAGTGTACAGCTTATGAAAGTCCTTTGTTTTACAATGTGCAAATCGGGGGAGTAACCAGATTTAATTGGATACTTATGGCCGGTTTATTCCTGCTGGTTCTGTAATTATACTTTTGGGCTACTGCAGCTACACTTGTTTCATCTCTTAAATGTCTAAAATGCCTTCTGCTGTATGAGTAGGATGTGTTTTAGCCACACTAGCAGCATGGCTCTAAGCATGGTCTGTTGGTGGGTCCACCACTTTGGTCCAGATTAAAATAACTCAAGTTGACATCTCATGTATCTCCACCATCTGGTCACAATTTCTATTTGGTTTATGCAAACATATTTTGCCAATTAACAACTGTTGTGGTGAGCCATTTAGGCAGCAGGGAGAGGACCCAAACGCAGACAGGCGAGGAGGCTGAAGCAGTCCAAAGATTTATTAACTGCAAAATAAACTTACAAAATACAGGAACGCGACACGAAGAGCTCACCATCAAGAACATCAGGAACATAGCAACATCAATGACACGACAAAGAACAAAAGCAGAGGACCGGTATATATATAGGTAAGGAGTTGACGAGGGAAACAGAAACAGGTGAGTAACGAGACACAGGTGCAAACAATCAAACTGGAGGGAAGACAAAGACAAACACCAAGGCACACAAGGAAACACGAACAGGGATTTCAAAATAAAACAACAAACAAGACCAAAATACAAAGTCCAAACAAGAGTCCTTTGTGGACCATGACAAACAACGTTCCTTTTAGCTACATTGTTCTTTGTGTTCAGTACTAATTAACAAATGCTAACATGCTAAACTAAGATGCTGAACATGGTAAACATTACACCTGCTAAACATCAGCATGCTAGCATTTTCATCGTGAGCACGTTAGCATTTCGCTTAAAGCACCACTGTGCTCAAGTACTGGACAGCGCCTCACAGAGCTGCTAGCATGGCTGTAGTCTTGTTGTTATGTGACATGCAAATAAAAGAGTCACAAGAAGAATACAGGCCAGTATCTCCACAGTCTGTCAATAACCAGCCACATCATCAGATCAGTTGATGGTCAAACAGTTGACCAGCCTAGAACTACACAAACCAGAGAGTCTACATGTGAGAGAAAGTCGACTCAGATGTCAAGTCAAGTTAATTTTATTTATATAACCCATTATCACAAATTTGCCTCAAGGAGCTTTGCAATCTGTACAGCACACAATGATTCGGACGAGGAAAAGCTCCCCAGTCTTTAGCTGA
The DNA here is from genome assembly GCA_008360985.2 of Macquaria ambigua. NCBI lineage: Eukaryota > Metazoa > Chordata > Actinopteri > Centrarchiformes > Percichthyidae > Macquaria > Macquaria ambigua. The sequence continues at coordinate 41,563 of VMKM01000124.1, forward strand.
ACCATCGTACTAACTGTCAAAGTCAGTGGGGGCCTATGGAGTAGCACCGGTTTGTAGCCTTAATACCTTCTATACTATACCACCCACCATAACCTAACCATACCAAACTACTACTACTTTCTTTGTGTCTGATATAACCCATACACAAGTGTAAAGAAAGTAAGTGAGTTTCAAAACTGAAAACTAAGTTTGCAATGCCAGGAGCCATTTGTTCTTTGTGGCAGAGGATCTCTGTGTTAGATCCTAAAGGATCCTTCTTAATGCTGGGATATAAAAAGAAGGCTGACAAGGCAAAAAAAAAAAAAAAAAAGAATGCAGTGATTAACCAAACTTTAAGTATTTGGAGGAGAAAATGAAAGCAATCTGTAAACGTATTACTCCAACTTCATCATAGATTACAGACCAACTTTCTGGTTCAACTTTGACCCACCGTACTTACAGGAGTTGTGTGCAAACACAGCAACATGCAACATTTCACATGCGCTCACTTTCGGTTTTACCTAAAAAAAAACTAATTTAGATTGTTTTTGTATTTTTTTATTATTGGTTAAATAAAAAATTCTCCCAAGTTCCCAGATCTCAGCAATTACTTTTGTGAGCACAGTGTTATCATTACTGATAGAAATGATGGCCAAAAACAAAAAGAGAGAGAAGAATGATCCTTAATCTGCTTTTAACAATCTGCTATTAACATGCTGTGCAAGAGTTCGCACACTTGCACAGCATGGGCCTTACACAAATGAATGGATTGCATTGTATACATACTGTATAATGTTTTGACCATGTATCAGTGAAATCTCAGTATGTATGCTTGCATGTGTTGGTTGTTTCAACAAGAAGTGCTGCAACAGAACAAGTCCCACAGCACTATGAAAGTGTTCTTCACGAGTGAATTAGACATTGGCCACGACACTGTGATTCATGACATGGCAGGCCACCTTTTCTAAAGAGAGATGTAATGCAGACTAGTCTAGGATCACCTCCTCACCCTCTCTGCTCCTTTGCTCCTTAGTGTTTCTCAATTTATCCGGGTTCTTCTTTCTCCTCTCTCTATCTTTATAAATCTCAATCCTCACCTCCTTGCCTCAAGATGAAAATGATTTCTTTTTTTTTTAAACACTGAAAACTTCTCCATGACCAATTACCCACCCTTTACATTAATGCTGTATATATGTGATACTCCTTTCTAATCAATTCTCTCTTTTGCTCGCTCGTGTCTCTTAAGCTCTTTGGTATGGGTGACAGAGTGGAGACTAGCGGTCCCACCGCTGCCTCGCACAAAGATTAATGCATCACACGTAATGACTCTGTGCCCCGCTCTTTGTGTGTGTGTGTGTGTGTGTGCATACTGTATGCGGATACCTTTCTCCATAATAATAGGTGTCTGAAAAACTGACGCTCTCATAGACTTTACTTAATGCAGTGTGCCTGTTATGACTAAGAACTGCGTGAGATTGGAAGAAATATTAGTCAATTCGAGAGACCTTTTAGTATAAACTGTGCTGCACCAGGTTAGCGATGTGTATCCAGGATAGATTTTACAAACATATGCTGTAGTTTTATTAGTTATAATGATAGAGTTATTGTAGTTTACCAGTAAAGCTGTACAATCATATACAAATCTTTGATTGCGCAAAAACTACATTGGGACGAAAATGATCATCTGTCTCTGTCTGCCACACTCCTCCATCTCTGCCTCTGTTTTCAGCTTCATTATCACATTTAAATAAAAACAGGAGTTCAACAGCTGTTAAAGCTGATAGCTGATTACTCTTGTTTTCATATCACTTTATTCTGTAAAAACACTTTCTTGTAATTGCATTCATGTTCATTATGCAGATTAATCGGCTGGTTTGAAAATTTTAGCTTGTTTCACTCCACTTTTTGTGCTTTTTGCATTCCCCGCATCAATTAAAACCTACTTGAGGCGAGCTCAGAGACCCACTTCACCTATCACCAATCACCGCTGCTAATATTTCGATTGCACTTAACAAAGGGAATAAGTGCAATGGAAACTTGCTCAAGGTCTGTGCGCCTGTTGTTGCAGGATTGGATGTGTATGAAGCACCTGAGGTAAGAGATCGCTCACCACTTACAGAGAGCTCTGCTGCTGTATGATAAGGCTCCCCTGTCTACCACAGTGAAGTCAGCTTCATTTCAACTGAACCAGGGGCACCACAGGTAGGTGTGAGGGGGCAGCGCAAACAGAGCAAATATCGAATCACAAAGGTTTTCAGCTTCACACCCTCAGAGAAGAACCAACACACACACACACACACACACTATACTTGGTACACCATACTCTCATTAGAATTGATCTGCACCAACTCCCATAGATGCTCTTAAAAGCTGTTTCACGGTAAAGTTAACTAGAAATCACATCATTAATGCAAACTCTGTTGTAATTATTTAAACACTATGGAGGTTTTATCCACCTGTTTGACTCAAACTGAAGTTACACTTAAAGCAGCTATAATCTATATTTTTATAATGAAAATGTATTAAATGACAATGTGAAAACAATGTGACAATGTGAAAGAGCTGACTCACTGTTCAGCTGTCCGGCCCGCAACTTTACTGTGTTGGTTCACTCTCGCCGCTCTCAAAGAGTTATTTTTGACCGCTGTAGGCAGCTGTTTTCAGTGAAAAAGCTCTAAAAACCAACTGTACACAACCTGCCCAGCACCAAACAGCAGACGTAAGCAGTTAGCAACTAGCTGGTGAACATTGTGGAGCATTTAGCAGCTAAAGAGCCAGATATTTCCCTCAGGAGTTGGTAGAGACCAAAAACAGAGCTAAAAGAGAGTGAATTTACATTTGCCAGGTGGCCAGAAACACGACTGAATCACTATGCTGCACCGTAACTGATGAAAAAGAAAAATTTCAATGAGGAACTTAAGAGGTGATGGTGACAACTTGTGTCCGCTGCCCCCAAGTGGCCAAAAAAAATGGAATAGTTTGACATTTTGGGAAACATGCTTGTCTGCTTTCTTACAGAGAATTAGATGAGATCTGTTTGTTAAATATAAGGCTACAGCCAGCAGCCAGTTTGTTGGTTATGTGCAGGGCTATTTTTTGGCTGGGTGCAGTGACTTTGGTTTTTGTTCAGATTAAATAAACAAGATATGACATGTTAATTAGTGAGCTGTTACCTTCATCCAGAGCCAGGATAGCTTCTTATCTTCTCATCCAACTCTTGGCAAGACAGTGAATAATCATATTTTCTATCTCCAAAGTTTGGCTGAAAAGCAGGCAAGGGTGCCTTTATGTGCGAACATATTCTGTGATGGCTCCACTTAAGTGAAATTCTTTCCTCAAGTCAGAAGAGAGTCAAAGTTATGAGTCCTGGGAAATCCTTTTTTTTTTTTCATATGTGTTCAGGATGATATTTGCTGCACTTCCAGGCTCCTTCTGACAGAGTTATGGCCTCCAGGCAGCGCCTCATTCTGCTGGATATTCCACCCTCTTACAGTAAATGGACACATTTCACATTAGACCTATCTGTATGTTATTTCCCCAGTAATGCATGTCCTGAGTGGCAGTGTAGAGCACAATGAGAAATCAAGAGGCCACTCCGCAGTCATTCTCACTTACTGAGTCATCCTCGTCCATTGCTGCCAGTGCCACTGCGAGCTCCAGCAGCAGACACCCAGACTGCATCTGTCACAGCTGTCTCACTGTCAGCCTCTGTACAATTGCAAAGGCCACTCCATTGCTAAGTCTATAGAGCTGAGTGAGTAGCACACTAGACATACAGGAACCAATCCTCCACAGTCTTGTGTGGAAAAGAAGTGGCAGGTTCTGGCTAAAGAGAGGGGCTGGCTGTCTGTGGCACAGCTTTTAGGTAGATGTGAGAGGCTTGGTGACTGCGTACCTTCAGTCCTGACAAATAAGGTGTGCTGAGAGAGTGAAGAGAGGGGGATGAGAGAGAGAGAGATCCTCATCCCTTATAGACAGTCCATCCGCCCCAGTGACCCTGTTGCCTGAGTGGACTGTCAAGCTATAATAGAAGTGATTGAGAAGGTGTGGGAGGAATTGGGGCGTGTGGGGGAGAAGTGGAAAAAGACTGACCATCTTGCAGAGAAAATGAATCAGAGGGAAAAAGATAGAGATTAGAAAACAAATGATTGAAAAGTAGGGAAAAGCATCGCGGCAGATGGGTTAGAGGCTGGGGGCCGGTTTTTAGAAGAGGGAAGTGGGAGAGAGATGACCGAAAAGGAAAAAGCAGCATGTGTCTATAACAGTTTTTATTAGGGCTTCTCTGGGCAACTTCAAAGTGATCTTCTACAAACGCCATACCAAGGATATACAGTAAAAGGCCAGAGCTCTCAAACGGGAATCGTAGAAAAACATGTTTTCTTGGATCAGTGTTGTAAGGACCTTGATGTAAGAGGTTTTGAAAAGATCAAAAGTATCATGCAGTTTTACAGCCAGCGTGCTGCATGTTCTTATGAGTTATTTAGTGAAGTATGGATTGGTGCAGGAGGTGAGAGGGTTGCAGAGGGGAGGAAGATAGAGACTGAATGTGGGTGTGTACGTTCTGTAAAGTATGTTCTTAGCGATCAGCTGCAGAGAGAGATGCAGTTAAGAAACTGCTGTACCAGCATTCAAAGTTGTAGTTTATCCCTGAAGATGGGAAAGTGAAGGAATAGTCTATGACTGCTTGTACTTAAAGGGTCACAGTGGTCAAAAATGCCCAAGTAAAATACATAGAAAATCCCCAAGTGAAGAAAAAAAACTGCTGAGAATACAGAGACAGACGAGTGTGGCGTGTTTTGATGTACAGTACAGTAGGGGGCAGCTAGATGGTTAATGATCTTAAAATATCAGCTGGAGCAACACATCAGACAGTTTCGTTACGTACCTAAAATAGTAGAGGAAATTGAATTGCTCAATAATCCACCTTCTAAACCGCCCGGCCCCTGCCACAAACAGAGATTGTCCAACCATAGCTTTGCAACCGCAACTAGCCGCAGCAGACCTGTCAAGCTTTGGATTCCTCCACATGTCGAAGCTGTGTGCATTGGCTCTAATAACAGCAACACCCTGCATCCGAAGAGTTTGGAGGGTCGTGTCTTTTTCCTTTAGCTTTTACAGAAGCAAAAGCAAAAGAGCAAAAGTGTAAGGAATTAATGAAACCATGTATTTATCCCCTCTAAGGTAAGCTGCAAATGTTAGCATGCCCAGATAACTACGTAGTTTACTACTTCCAGAGGCAAAGGGCATGCCACTAGCTAACTCTATTATTGTGTGGGGTCACAGGTCACATTACAAAAAAGTACCTGTTCAGGACTACCACTTGTGCAGTGGGAAAATTGAAAGCTTGACAGGCGTAGCAACAGTAACTAAGTTAGTTCCCTGACTCCTCATTTTATCCCAGGATGGAGGCCAAGTTAACAAACCGATTCTGTCTCTACACCTGTTGTGAAATTCAAAGTCACTTATTTGCATTTGCAGATTGATGCAGCTCATGAGAAACATTTAAATTCACTAATAAAGTACATGTGTCCTTGTTACAGTGAAATGTTTTAGCTCTCATTCAGCAATAATAATGAATGTAAATCTGTACTATGAGCACGATTTCTACCCCAGGCTTTTCCTGCATAGCCCTGTATATCTCTTTGTTAATCTGGAGCATTTGTGATTGCCGTTTCTCTGTCAGCTTTGCCCGGCTCCTTTTGCGCAGGCCCTGCCAAAGATGATGTCCCTTAAGCAGCAGATGGCCTTGTGCCAAAACGCACATCCTGTGTGGTAAATCATTAAGATGTTTACCCATGATTAAAGATGTTCTTTCACCCTGAAACGCTTCAGATGAGTACCTCGGCTCGCTGTTAGCAGGCAAAAGACGATGTTTGATAAATGATTCATCGCTTGGCTAATCAATTCCCCTGACTTCCTGTTTGTTGCTGTGGATTAATCCATGACTCAGTTAAGGGTTGTATGGAAAGAGTTGTGTTTGTGTCCTTAAATGAGACAACAGTGGGAACAGAGAAAGCTCGCAGGAAACTTTGGCTCTTCCTCATAGTTTACTTTATTTTCTGTCAGTACCAATTATTTCTTTAAGTTTTTTTCAGAGTTGCTGAAATGATCTGCATGTTATATCAGCTATTTTGAGAAATCTAATAAAAGTAGCTGCAGGAGTTACTCCAATCTCTTAAACCACATGCACAAGCAAATAATTTCATACAGGTTGACAATGTAATTACAGAGAATTGTTTCCTGAGCTGCTAGATCTTCGTAATGGCACAATAATTATTCTTTATGCAACACAGAGTGACACTAAAATGAAGCAGGGGTGCGTGTATAAGTGTGTGTGTGAGAGAACAGGCAGTGCTACCAGAGCGCGGTGCTTGGGTGGCATCAGGGTGAACAAATAAATCAGAGTGGCATGTTACTGTCACGTCTCCCTGCTATAATCTCCCACTTTGATCGGCCTTAATTAATCTCATTTGAGCTGGTTAAGGCTTCCCCCCTGCACTGACGGACACAGCTGTTGTCTGGCTTGTCAGAGCTCACTAATTACATGTCACCACTATCATGTGACACCAAGTTAGCTCTGGCAACGCAGCGTGGCCTCACAGCAAAACAAAAAACCTCTGGATTTCGTCACACCTGAGGATTTATTTGTTTTCTCTCTCTAGTGTCACCTGTGAAGCTTGATATATGCTGAGGCAGTCAGCAGCTGAAAGCAGAAAACCGGATCAAGTCTTCCCCCACACACCCTGCTGTCTGTTCATACTGAAGAATAAATGTTGATACAGTATATATGTGGATGCCTTATGCAATATACTGCATGGGGATATATCTACTGAAAATGCAAGAGTGTGAAGAGAGAATGAGGTTGTTAACCAGCTAGTGGCAGCCGTGGGGGAGGCAATGCCTTCCAGCTGCCACACAGTGAATAAAACACACTTCTACCCAAAAGTGTGTGTTGGGAAGCTGAATAAGTCTCAATTAAAACAGACCACGCAAGAAACACATATTTTCAATTATAGCTTCAAGTTAATTTAAATCAATTCAGCGTCAGTCAATTTAATATGAAGCCATCATAAAGCAGTCACTAAACTCTTTCCCTCTATAGATTAACTCGGAGTCATTTAGTCACCAAGGGATAGTTTGACATTTGGGATATTTGCTTATTCGCTTTCTTGCAGGGAGTCAGATGAGACGATCTATACCACCCTCACCTCTGTACGCCAGGTATGAAGCTGCAGCCAGCAAAAATACGACAAAAGTGTAAAAACGACAGCTTGAGGTTTTACAGGGGGATTATGTGGTGGACTATTTCTTGACCGGGTGCTGTGACCTTCTAGAGTCTCTGCTGGTTGCCTGGTAACCTCAAAGTCACGCCAACAACACGGATAAGCTAAGCTAACTGTCTCCTGGCCGTAGCTTCATACTTATCCTGCAGACATGAGAGTGGTATTGATTTTCTCATCTAACTCTCTGCAAGATAGAGAATAAGCATGTTTCCATGTTTCCAACATTGTTCCAGTTTAATGGTAAACGTATATGTAATGCCATGTGATTAATAAAACATCCAGGCAGTTAAAAAGAATTTCTGCCTGGCTTTAATTATTTATACCTTTTGATAGTCTAGTTCCTGTGATACTTCCCAGTAACTGATGACCACCTGAACATGACCACCTGGTAAATTCATGATGTTAACATGGTATTTCCCGATTTAACGAGATGAAAATCTCCATTAAACGAGCTGACGGACATTGGGATGTAGCAACAGAGCCAAGACAAGATGACTGATATGAGATTATGATCCCTTCTTTAAATCTCCTGAATGGGTTCTTCTTTCCACAGCTGCCCGGACTCTGTACGCTCCAACGTCTTCCTCATTTGAATATGAAAGGGCACTGGAAGCATACATCATGATGATTGATTCGGAGCAGAATTGAGGGAAGAGTCATTTGTCATGTTCTGCCTGCGAGTCCAGAGCTTTGCAATCCGTCTTGATATCAGAAGACCAGCACGTTATAGATTTACTAATTAGCAATTCTGAGCTCATCATTACACCTGAAGAAGAACCGGCTGCAGCTGCCAACTGTGTGTTTTTTGGCAACCATAGCTGTCTGCACACCACCTCTATGATTGGAGCCAACACCTGCACCCCACCTATTAGCATTGCTCTACTAGTCATGTGCCTATTGTAGCATACGCACAAATTGGGGAGTATTTTTTAACCTTGACAGTTTTGTCATGTTCTGAAGTCTGCAGCCTTTCTGCAAAAAATGTCACAGGTGTTGTGGTGAAGTGTGTAATATGCCTGTTTAGCTGGAAGAAGCATGAATATGGTATCTGTTGTAGTTTTGTGAGGACAGTGTTGCATGTGTGGGATAGCTGGTTGCCTCCCTCATTGTGTTTCACTGTCTGCTGGGTCTGTTTCCTGTTCTCCACATCTCTCTTTAATCCAATGTTGAAATGTATTGCTCTCAGATGTAATTATTTCAGCGCTGCTCCCAGGCAATAACGTGATTTTCTGTCTTACAGTGATTTTCTGTGGCTAATTTTAAGTTTTCCTGCTCTGCTTGATGTTTCTTTGAGCGAGCATGCACTTCAAGAATCTCTTTTTCTTCTTAGATGAGAGGCATGGGATTTCATAAATCACACCTCATTTGTCTTTCTCTGTTTCAAAGTTGATCCTTAGGGGTGTAATAGATGCTGGCACGGTTTGATGTGGGTTTTTTTTACAGAGGATGGATGGGATGTATTTCATTACCCTTTGCATGTGAGCTGTAACGGTTATTGGAGCGTGACCGTGCTGATGTTTGAAGGGCTGGACGTCTGACACTGTGCTGAAATAAGCTTCAAGGTGACAACAAGAGGTGGCAGTCATGCCACTTTCTGTAAGAAGGGGATACAACCCCTGACAGAAGACATCATCAAAATATCCTTTGATTCCTGAAGAATGTCAAGGTGAAAAATAACCCCTGCTTTGTACACATTAATAAGACTAAATGAACTTCTTTCTGCTGTACCTCCTGGGCGTCTTGTGTAAAAGAATAGTAGGCTACTTCTTCATGACCAAAATATCAGAACATTTATCTAGGACTGACACAAATATACAGCAAGCCCAGTCTTAGTTAGGACAAAACAATAATCCATTTTTATCAGCCAAACCCAAATATTCTCCACGTGTTTGTTTTCCCTACCTTGCTTTGTTTTCCTCGCCAGCGTGCTTTAAGATTAGGTTCAGGAGTGTACTGAGCAAAAAGCATGGTGCTTATACACACAGGGTTAGTGTGTGTGGGTGGAGGAGACCAGGGGAGGAAATCATTCCGCTGTTAAAAAACACAAGTAGAATATCTCAGCCATTGCATTTATATTGCACCAGTTCAATTAAATAGTTACATGATTTCAGTGAGATACCCAATACCATAAAATCCCCAGACAGCTCATACAGAATGCATATGAAGAGAGCAGGATCTGCTTTCTTAACTCAACAATTAAAAATCTGTCAACCAGCACATGCAAACACACAGTTTACACACACTTATTATTTAATTTAAGTGGTTTGTTTTGACCTTCAGTCTATGACAGGCCTTTGCACCAGCTGGGATCCTGAATAATAATAGAACCTTTGGTATTAAAAACACAGTATCTTACACTAGACGGCACTTTAGAGACGTTCTGCAGGTGCTCTGAATTTTAATATTAATCTGACATTGGACTGTGAGGTGGAGCTGCAGGCTGTGCTTGCGGAGGAAGCCCAGGAGTTGATGTTTTAGTCTGGTGTGTCAGCTTGATCCCAGTCCTACAGCGCTGATTCCCACCTGCAGGGAGGGAAGTTGTCCTGGCACTGAAAGACATGAGGTATAAAGAGTATCCTGATATGATGTTAATGTGTTTTTACCAAAAGTCATTTTATGTGAAATCACCTCTCACTTACCTACTTCAACTCCCATTATTTTGAAGTTATTTTCACATATAACACATTACATTCAATGTCCTGTTGATTTTATTTTTCATTTTCCAGTTATTGGACTTGGAGTTGTTAAGAGTAGCGACCACTTTGTGGAAGCTAATGGGGATCCAAATAAAGAATAAAAGAAAGAATATAATTGGTAATGGACTGAGGACCTCAAGTGGACAGTTAATGAACAACAACCACCTTTGTGAGAACAGGGTGAAAGAAAAAATTAAGCAGTAAATCTGACAGATCAGTCATTACGTACCATGTTAATGGTGTTTACCTAGCCTGACATTACTGCCACTGTCATCCTGTCTAACCCACAGCTGTCCCACTCACATAACAAAAAATCCTTCTCAGGATCTGTCAGGGCTTGATTCACTAATAAGCTTCCCACGCTCGCTCCTCGTAGTTTGACCTTTATGCTGCCACATTAAGTGTTTTGGTGTCTCATCTGACCAGCTGGCAAATCGTCAGATCAACTGTTCGTTACCGCAGATGAGTTTTCATCTGAGAGTTTTCACTGGGGAAATATGTCTCTCTCTTTGTAGATATTTGCATGGAGGATTAACGACTATTTTGTTAATCTTTTTTTATGAATAAATATTACAATCTAATAATATCACAATAAATAATCCAATGTAACAAGAAAACTAGAAAACAAAGAAAGAAAATTACTCTGATAGACTGTTGCACCCATTAAACCTCAATGAAAGCTAATAAAGCAATCAGGGCTGAAGTCTCAGAGTCACCTCACTGAAATTGAGTTGAAATGTGTGAAACGCTTTTACTTGTCATTCAGTACATTCAGTCTCAGACATCACAAACCTTTTGCCACTGGTTGACATTTTCTAGCTTAAATACTTAAATCATCATGACAAACAGAATTTGTGTGATTATTCATGCAATGTCAACAATAAAAGATTGTTTTAACTTTTCTTGTTGAATCCCTTTACTTCAACAAGAAATGAAACCAAATAAAACAACACTTCAAATATCTTTCCCCATTCCTTTGAGGAGTTGGGGAATAAGCAGCAATGTGATGCTGTTGAATTTGATTTTAAGATTTTAAGAAAGATCTTTCTGTGTCTCTCTCTCCCTTGTAAACTTTGCTTTAATAATAATAATAATAATAAAAATAATAATAAGCATCACAACAGCATCTTGAGCCATATTAGCCATATCATTAGCCATTTTAATTATCCTGTTTTCTCCTAGTAGGCTACAGTGGTTCCCAACTTTTTTGTGAAAATAGATATTGTTACAATATATTTTTCATACACTTAAAGTGACAATGTTTAGGTTGCTTTGGTCAAGTTTGCATTCATACTACACACCACTTGAAGTAGCAGAAGCTGGACATTTCCAGGCCTACTCTTAGCTAACTATTTCAACCCATAGCTACATGTTAACTTCTTCAACTGTTTAATTCAGTACTTTTAGCTAACTATTTCAACCGTTGATTATATCAACCGTTTCTTAAATACTTTTAGATAACTATTTTGACCATTGTTTCAATATCTTTAGCTAACTGTTTCAACCATTTATCTATTAGCCTACTTTTAGCTAACTATTTCAACTGTTCATTCAATACTTCTAGCTATTTCATCCATTCATTAGCCTACTTTTAGCTAACTATTTCAACAGTGTTTTCATTGTAGCTAAATATTTCTACTGTTTATCCATTACTTTAACCATTTATCCATTACTTTTAGCTAACTATTTTAACTTCTGTGCTAGCTTACTAGTTTGCATTGTCAGTTGCAACAGAGGGTGAAAACTGACTCAGGTTAATGGGCAGCTTACTGGTTATTGTACATTTTGTAAAGATCAGCATCACAACAATTTGTAATCCTATTTAGCTGTTTATTCTACTCCTTAACACCAACATGTGGATTTTAATCAAATCACAATTTCTATTTTATAGTTGTGTTAGTTGAGTTTAGCTGAGTTAATTAATTGAGCTTTCCATGTAGGCTACCACCCGGCAGCTGCAGGAGTACAAGTTCCCCTGGTTGTGATCTGTCCTAGAATACCTTCAGTATTCTTCTCACACACACACACACACACACACACACACTTCACTGAGGATGGTGTTGGGTTGAGTTCATCTGAAAATCATTTCAAATTCCTCAAAGCTTGGACTATTTTTCATTTTTTCTTTTTTTTTCTGTGATGGCGATTTTAATTCAAATTGACTTCTTCCCTGAGGTGCATTCCCTGAAGAAACAGAGAAAGAAATCAGGAGAAATCATTTCAGGAGCCAAATTAAACTGTAATCACTCTAGCTGAACTGCCACAAGCAACCTCATCTGTATTACTACGTCACATTTTACTCATTAGTATCAGCAGAGTTACATTCAAAGATATCACTAACTGGAGGTCATATTGTCATTTTATTTATGAGTCATTGCTTGTAATGTTGGCATGTACAATTTTATTTAACAGATCCTACTTTGTGTGCACATTATTCTCTTATTACTGTGGCTGAACAGCTGATGAAAAGAGGTTTATTTATGCTCTGGATTACCAATGCATGAATAAAAAGCTGTATGGCTGCATAATCTCCATGAGCTTTACTGCCAGAGGTTTTAGCTCAACAGTGCTTGAGTGTGTGTGGAGTCATTGTGAAGTCTGGGCAGCGTTCAGGAGAGAAATACACCCAATATGCTTTAGTCATTATTAGAGTTAATTAGACAGGAGAGCTAAGAGGATTCTAAACAGGATGATGAGCTCAGAGAGGAGGTGAGCCAAGCTGAGAGGAGAGGGCCTGCAAACTTCAGTGTTCACATTTTCCTTTGCCAGATTACAATTATCACAAACAACTGAGAACGTAGATGAGTCACTGTGTTTGCGATATACTTCGACTAGGCGGTGGGATATGGCAGGATATGAATTTCAAAGTAATCACTTTTGTCATAATAGAGTCAAGGATGCTTTTTATGGCCCTTGATCATACTTTGTGTATCAAATGGAAATTACTTTTATATCAAAATCACCCACTCAGGAAAAGAGGAAGACATTTTGAGAAAGGCCTGCAGGAAAGGATCTGTGTTGACATACAGTCTATCCATGGCTTCATTTTATACAGTCATTTTTTTTACAGCCTTTTTTGTAACTATACATTAATGTTACGGCTCACTTGTGAAAACCAAATCTTAAAGGTAAAATAGCCAGAACAACAGCCATGTGGTTTGTTGCCATAGCTGACAAAAGCAAAGCCTGACTGAGAAATGAACCCAAATCTCACGTTTTGTAGTATTTTCAGAGAAATAACCAGAATGACTGTGCAGTTGCACAAAGGTGGCCCAATTCTTTATCCAAAAAATGTGTGCAGACAGTCGCTGAGAGCGGCTTGTTTCATGGCAACGTTATTCTTTGTGCCTGAGGCTGATTAGGAAAAAGAGCTTATCTGAACTCCACTTCCCCCTCTCAGGATGTCCCCTGCTGGACTCCAGTACCTTTTGTAGGCTGCCAGATCCAGAAGCTTTGAATCCCCACCACCACCACCACCACCACCACCACCCTCCACCCCCTCCACCCCCCAGATGCTACTTCAGGAGTCTCAATGTGGGGACCAGCTGCATCTCCCTGGAACAGCTAATTCGAGGCAGTAAAGAGACAGCAAATACCGCTACAAAATAATGTTCCAGGAAAAAAGCTATTATTGCAATGCTGCCAATCAGTATTCACTATAACTGTGTAAAGGACAGAACTGCAAAATCATTGTGATACAGTACGTATGCAGGATGTATCCATAAAAAACAGTGACTAACCACATGTTTGTATGACAGAGAATCAGGAAGGCATAACCAGGCCAAGAAGTGAATGAAAAAAAAAGTGTATTTTGCGAAAAATAAACAGCAAAAAGCAAACCATTCGATTGCAGCCCTAACACCTGCAAGGTGAAGAACAGATGGCAGGTGCAAGCAGCTGGGTTAAAGCTTTGATTTGGCTTTAATAAGTCAAACATAAATACCTTTATTCTGAAGTCAGTCACCAGTGTCATTATCAATTCAAATCTTAATTTCCATCTTTGGAAGACCTTGACGCCATGGACGGATGATGAGTCAACAGGCCTCTGGGCACAGACATGTAAAAGGCCCTCCGTTCTACACAGCCGGAAGACCGCACTGCTCACCTCATTGTTTCTGAGGTGTCTTTTTCAGCAACATTTTGCTGGTTAACCATAAATCTAAAGTGCTGCTGTTGGTTAAAAAAATACATTTAAAGTTCAGTAATGCTGGAAATGAAGAGAGGGTACCTTAACCTTTTCCACATATAATAACCAATAGGCTAATATGGGATATTAGTATAGTAATATTATTATATAAAATATTAGAAGGAAACTTTTGATGCAGGTAATACCAGAGTTATTCTGCTGTCAAAAGTATTTTAAATGACTTTACTAATTTTAAGGTAGGTAGGTAACAAGATAACAGTTAATATGTCAAATTTAAACGTACAGTAGCCAATAACCTATAACTTCCCTGCTGTATCAGTGTCTACATTAAAACATGTGTAATCGTATGTAAATAAAATAATTATGATCATATTAAAAGCTTCCTAATTTTCTTTACTGTATGACCTCAAACTATCAGTCTGCTGTGAGAAGATTTTTGTTCATTAATTCTGACGGATACATTATTAGTTAGAAATTTAAAGCAGTGTGTGGGCCTTTCACAATAAAACGTCTAATACCAAACAAGTGTTACAGCGACTTCCGGTTTGTCAGAAACAGGCGGAGTTAGCAGTCTGTCCTCCAGACTGACGGACGGACAAGACTGTAGTTTACATTTAGCAGTTCACAATGCGGGAAACTACACTTTCCCCACTCAGCTGACATGATATGGATAATACACAGATAGTTTGACAGCTACAGTGACGCCTCATACATTTACCGGAAAGGATTCAAGACAGCTGTAAGTCAAGTTCGTCTTTTGTGTTCGCTGTTCAGGCTGTTTTGTCACTAAATACGACATTACATGTGCACGTATAGTTTTTACACTGTAACAAACTGACTTTATCCCTCTCAGTACCTGATATTATGTAAGGATGCCAACTCTGGTGGCTCCAAAAAACTTCTTTACTCTACAGACTACGGTTTTAACGCAAACATGCAGTTCATCATCAAATGAGGGTCATGTGAAAGCTTCTGGTCTTTTTGTCCTTACATTGACCCTTTACTCAGCTGATACGGACTTTTTATAACAGGCACACAGTACAATAACTCGTGCAAATTGCTGTCATGCTGTGTTAATGTTTATATTGCTGTGTCATGTGTGTCAGGGTCTTTGTGGTTATCCAACAGAGGTTGCCTGAGAACGAGCTTCAACTATGGTGCAGGAATACCAGTCCCCTGTTCGGGTCTACAAGCATCCATTTGAGTTAATAATGGCGGTGAGTAGGCCTAGTGTGTGTACATCCAGTTCCATTATAAAGACAAGTGATGATCCTGAGTGTCTGTCACCTCTTAACTCATGTAAGACAGAAGACAGCAGTGGATATGAGCTGCATTGATTTGCAGGATCTTGCATAACTAAACCGGCAACTGTGGCTTTGACTCTTGCACTCTTTTAAACATAGTCTACTTTCAAATTGAAAAAAAAAATACATTAAACATAAAAATATAAAGTAATAATAATAATATTCCAGGTCTCAGTTGTGGCAATTTACAGGAGACCAGACGCTTTGAGAAACCTACAAAATGTCTGTAGCCTTGTCTGCCTCTCAGGGTCATCTGTCTCACTCTTGATACACACTTACCTGCAATAAATGCTGTGTGACTGGACAAAATATACGGTATACACCCTCTTCTCTCCTGAGGCTGTGATAAATACAGTAATCTACAGAGTACTTACTGTGAGAAAGCTGCACATTAAGCTTTGCATTTCTTAAGCGCCTGGCAGACCAAAGTTTCTTTCCACTTTATTCAATGCCAGGCCATTTTATATGTTTTGCCTCTTTAACTGGCCTAGATGTTGGATGTTTATGCTGAAAATATTGGTAAAGATGCACATATTATTGAAGCTTCTGTAGCACTAACTCATCTTGTGTATTGTTATTGTTGCAATTATTTGTTGTTGTTGTTTTTTTCATTTTTTCTTAGTTAGTCGGCAGAAATGTTTCTAGTTATATTTTATTTGAGATTGCAGCAGTAATTTGATTTGATAGTGCAGCAGTATTCAACAGTTATACCAGAGAAATCCACTGAAATATTAACAGAGATCCCAATTTCCAAACATTTATTAACCACATGATTCACTTGCTTTCCCCTTGAGTGGAAGATTTCTCCCTATGATACTGAGATATTTGCTCTCTTCACTTACAACCTACAGCTCAATGCTTTAAATTCATGTAAGAACAGGAACTCAGTGTGAAGCAAAAGTAGGACAAAAGTAAAATAAGTGTGCATTTCCAAGAGAAGCAGTCTGCTTTCACCCACTTTTACCGTCTGTTTCTTGTTCTCTGCAGTTATACATTAAGCCAAAGACTTATGCAATATCTTCAGAGCGGGGTAAAGACCGGGATGCTGCAGTGACACTTTGCTCTGCAGACTGTAACTCACTCACCCAACAGTCCCAAGTCAAAACCTACACAAGCTTAATTTCCCATGAAATATCTCTCTCTAAAATCCCTCTTGCATCACTGCACGTTATTGAAAAGGATCTCAAAAATAGGCCTATTATGAAAGTAAATAACACCCCCTATGAAAAGATCCAGGCCTCGACAGCATAAAGGAGAGAACCTAGTGAATAGTCAACCACTTCCTCCACTCCCATTTATCTCTGGGCCTTCTCATTAGTCCCCCTGGCTAACTCGAGGTTATTACTCCAGCTAACTGTCCTCATCACTGTCCTGGATATTACTGAATATTTAAGCAGAGACATCATTGTTGTCCCTTTCATGACACGTCTTTATGACTTTCCTGGGTTGTTATGTGATAGATAAGCACTAGATTTGTTTAGATGTAGATACACTAAGCTACCTGTACATGGTTGACACCCGTAGAAATGCATTTAATCAATATAGCCCAAGCAAATAAAGCAGTTTTTTCACAGGCACAGTCATCAGACTGTTATTGGCCTGCTAATGTGAAATAAGATGGTGGGTAATGTTGTTTTCTGAAGTTGCATTAGTCTTCTGGGGCCATTGACAGTTCTGCTAACACGTTCTGCTCATCTTTTATTTTTTGTGCTCCCATTATGCCTTTATGCTTATAGCTCCGAGAGGAATAGGCAGGACAAAGATTTAAATTTGTCTGCAATCAGTGAAACATATTGTTTTTGTTGCACAGTGGTGTCTGTTACACAACACCAGTCAATGCTGCTTATTTACCAAGGAAACCTTTCCCATTAATTTGCTCAGTGAATAATGTCATCTTATTGATTAGATTGCTCATATGTTGTGCTGTGTCAATACAAGCAGGATGTATGTGTGTGTGTGTTGCTGAAAGACCAGCGTTTAAGTGTGAATTTGGATAGAGAAAAAACACTCTTAAAGATGTTTTCTTTTATTTGTTGTCAACTAGTATAGTCAGTTAAGCTTTTAAAATCTTTTGAGTCCCAGCATCTGGGCTGAATTGCATATTGCATATTATATTGCCACATCTAGGGCTCAGAGTACCTCAAGAGTATTTGCAATAGTCATCTACCCCGTGGTGAACTCATTTATTGTTACTCTAAAACAATAAACAGGCAGCTGTCTATACCGTGATAGTCTAGTTCCTTCTTGGTTACTTGTCAATAGTTTATCTGCACAAACTGCACTGCTACTAGTTACATAAACTGTGGGCTACTTTTGCATATCCTGAAACAGCCACTCAGCAACTCAAATCAATATTGACAGGTGAGCCCTGGTGAAACTGGCTCGGACAGATGGTCATACAGTGTGCCGTGGGCAGTAAAACATAATGCAATCCCTGCTTGTAAAAGCTGCTGCTGCTGCTGTGCAAAAAACATCAAATTTTAATATGTACTTATATAAACTGTTAGAGCCACTAACCATTAAATGCGTCCTAACCTGACACAGAAATCAGGCGCTGTAAATCACATGCTGTACTATTTAGTCAGCAGCATTATCATTACAGCACAGTTTACTCTTATGGAAAATACAAGTGACCTTGTTGTAATGGGTCCATTCAAAGCAGCTCTCCTGCCCAATCGGAGAGCTACCTCCATAGTGGGCAGGACAAATGCAAAAAAACATTCAGTGGGAACAGAATGAACGGAGCCAGGCATACTAAAATAAATAATCATAAAAGGACAAAAACAATACAGCATCAACACCAGAGAATCTATACATTTCTTTTACTAATTTTTTTCTAAGTGTCTTTCACATGTGATTTATTTCCCCCTCTCAGGCCTATTCGAGGAGGTTCCCAAAGTGCCCCCTGATCCCAGTGTTTGTGGACAGTGAGATCATCAGCGAGAGCCAAAGCAAGGATGGATCCACGCTGGTAACAGAGAGGCGCTGTGTGATCGACATTGATGCTCCGCGGCTCCTTAAACGGGTACCTCTCCACTGATCTTCCACTGAGCAAAGGCCATGAAACAGTCACAACAGTTGCTATAATCAGATTATTTGTTTTGAAGAACAAAAATATGAACGATTGTCAAGACTGTGTCAGAGAGTGGCAACTTTAAAGGTGGTATTTTGTGATGTTGCAAGATTTCTTTGATCGACTCGTTGAAATATTTTTATGTAAACCATCATATATATATTTTTTTTTTTTCTGCATGTAGATTGCTGGCGTCGACTACCTGTACTTTATCCAAAAGAACACTCTGAATCGCAGAGACAGGATGCTGCACATTGAGGTCCACAACGAGACCTTTTCCAGCAGAGTCATTGTCCGTGAGTGCTGCAACTACACGGTGAGCCTCACAGGCAAACAAGAGAGAGAGCAAACACCGGAGCCTCTATGAGAGTTTTATTTCTTTGTTGTTGTACCTCTTTTATTGATTCTGTATAACACTTTTACAATGCCTAGTGCCAAAAAGCAGTCACAGTCATAGAAAAGATCCCCAGTGCTGCATGCGCACACCAGTAAATCTCTGGCTTTTCTATTCAGTGCATGAATTATTAATTCTAAGTGATCCTCTTCTAGTGTGCCAAATGCGCTAAACACTTGTGTCAACAGGTCAATGTACTTTGACTCACTCCAGCTGTAGTGGCCGTTTTACCATGCTCCAAGTTCCTAAGCCACTTAGCAGAACTTATATAACATGTGATAACAACATAAACATTTACCAAATATAGATATGTGCTTACACCAATAATACCTACCCTACTAAAACATTTCCTGACTTTCCACAACATAACCCCCACCAGCAATATGATTTCTGCTGTATATGATACACAACTCACTTTAAAAAGTACCTCAGTATGTGGAGTCACTTACAGTACATCATGTGATCTGTGCGATGCCCTCTGAACATCTGATTAGGACTTTGATGAAATGTGTGAACTGTGTGTAATAATGTGATACTTAGCAATATATGTTTTTCGATTCATCATCCTCTTCCATAGGTTCATCCAGAGAATGAGGACTGGACGTGCTTCGAACAGACAGCCAGTCTTGATATTAAGTCCTTTTTTGGCTTTGAGAGCACGGCAGAGAAGATAGCCATGAAGCAGTATGCAAGCAGCATTAAAAAGGTTTGCATCTTTGAATTGACTTTTACTTAAACATTTGTAGGAATCTACCTAAAATTGCATTTGGCTACAGAATTTGTGATCTGGGATTTATTGTTTAGGTCTGTTCCTGCTTTACATGTGTTTACCATAGTGTCACCTGGACAGTCACATTAACAAGAAGTCTTGTCTCCTTCCTATGTTGTAGGGTAAAGAAATTATTGAGTACTACCTCAGAGAGCTGGAGGAAGAAGGAGTAACTTACATACCTCGTTGGACCCCCCCTGTCGTCTCTGGCGCTGCTGCTGCCAGGCTCCAGCTGCTGCCCCCCTCCACTGCCAGAGCCATCCCAGGGAACGGCGCTAAGTTTGGGCTGGACAGTAAAGACCCGGCCTGTCCCGCAGAGCTGGTGGCTGGCTCTCCTGACGGTCAGTGTTTACTCACTAGTCGCAATTAAATGTGGAATAGCAGCCAAAACACAACACAAGTGCAGTGATAAAGTTAAAAGATGTGTGCCATTCATATTGTTCCTTTATATTGACTGGTTCACAATACATTCACTGAAAGGACTGAGATATTTACAGAGGGCGAAATAACTACAGTAGCTACAGCTTCTCTAGTTATGTAACGGTTAATCAGGGAATTTAAGTCTGTAAATAATAACAGCAAAATAATTGATGATTTAATGGTACTATATGTAGTATTTTAAAAGCTGAATATGGTATTGTCCCTGTTAATTGAAAAAACTAAGGCAGGGATTTTAATCTCACACCACTATACACACCAAGTGTGTTGAAAGAGACCTAACACCCTCTTTGGCACTCTTTCTAACAATAGTGCCAAATGTTGAAACAAAAAACAACTTATTTAATTATTTTTGCTCATGTTGAAACTACGCTGTAGTGCACAGCTCCTGACTGTATGCATGCAATATGTGCTAACTTTACACTGTACATGTGTTTTCGCCTGTAGACAAGTTGGATGCTGACTACATTAGACGTTACCTAGGTGATTTAACGCCTCTGCAGGAGAGCTGTCTTATTCGACTGCGCCAGTGGCTCCAAGAAAACCACAAGGGCAAGGTCACATATACAGTAACATACACAAACACACTTTTGTTGCAGTCTGTGCAATTATGTAAAATACACATTTATTTCTAGACACTCACACAATCTAGACTCAGCTCTTGCTTCCACACTTAAGGTCAGTTTTGCCGCTGACATCTACTGTAAATTACAGATAGAAAATAACAAGCATCCATTGTGTAAAAGGTTAAGAAATGTCTTTGCATTTATCAGTAACTTTTAACTCAGAGCTACGCATTGGAGTTTTGACCCCTGCTTGTTGTTGTACAGATTCCAAAGGATCAGCATGTGCTGCGCTTCCTGAGGGCCAGAGATTTCAACCTGGACAAGGCCCGGGAGCTCTTGTACCAGTCGCTTACCTGGAGGAAGCAACACCAGGTGGATTTCCTGTTAGACACATGGGAGCGCCCACAACTGCTTCAGGACTATTACACTGGAGGCTGGCACCACCACGACAAAGGTACTGTGTGAATAATACCTGGCTGCCTGCCTCTTTTATCTGAAGTTTTCTCATTTTCACTTCATGTCACTGCTTACTGTTATTGTGCTGTGGTTGGTCTACGCTGCGGTGAAAGTGAACACTTACCAGCGAATGTGAAGGTGAAGACGCAGGGGGATTTAGTCTCCTGTATTTATAAAGTCCACATGGGTTGACACGGCCTGTTAATTATTGACTGTAAAGTCTGAGCACCATCTGTCGCAGCTCCCATGTTTGAAAATGAGTCATTGCTTTTAACAGCTCAGCTGATCCACCAGGTTAGAGTTAGGACTTGAACACAGAAAGTGCCCTTTGAATGTTCACATGCTAAATAAATACTTGTTAGGGTAAATACCAGCAAATACCAGCTTTACGTAGACGACGGGGGGGTCCTAAGTGTACTACAAAAGGATCTGACTCATTCTGCCTATTGATTTTACTGTGTAGTACTATTTGTGAATTTCTGTGTGTGTGTGTGTGTGTGTGTGTGTGACGTGGTTTAGACGGCCGTCCTCTGTATGTCTTGCGTCTGGGGCAAATGGACACTAAGGGCTTGGTACGAGCCTTGGGAGAGGAGGTGCTACTGAGACAGGTGCCATGAATTATACATTCACAAGATTAATGCCTTAACATACACATACACATAGTAATTTCCATTTAAAATGTCTTCAGTTCCATTAATGCTACAACTTGATGAATGTGACCCAGGTCCTGTCCATCAACGAGGAGGGACTGAGGCGTTGTGAGGAAAACACCAGAGTCTTCGGTCGACCCATTAGGTGCCTAGATATTAATTCATCTATCTTCTGTCAGTGTCTCATTGGTTGACAGCTAACCAGGTATACACGTGCTTGCATATGTAGTCATGTAATGTGTGTGTTAACGTGTCGATCAGCTGCTGGACTTGCCTGGTGGATCTGGAGGGTCTTAACATGCGTCACCTGTGGAGACCAGGTGTTAAGGCTCTGCTGAGGATCATCGAGGTGGTGGAGGCCAACTACCCCGAGACTCTGGGTCGCCTGCTCATACTGAGGGCGCCCAGAGTTTTTCCAGTGCTCTGGACCCTGGTGAGAATAAATGTCTGCACTTACATGTGATGTGCAGCCGTTAATGTGGTTTTAATGAATCCTCTGATTGTGGAAGAATGGATGAAGTTGTACAGCACAGACGCAGTACAGAGATTGCATCTTGCGGATATTCCCACTGATAGGAATTCTTAATAGCTGGGTACAATGTTGTGAATAGCAAATGAGCAAATGAAAAACAAAGAAGAAATGCAGAGGAAGTTAATTATAACCATGCAATATGCAGATCCTCATGGGGGAAATGTAATCATTGCTACAGCAACATTCAATGGTATAGTTTGTAGGAGAGTAATAGTACAGCAACATATGAAAATAAATCAAAACAACAATAAAAGTAATAAAAGCAGTGACAGCTGAGGCATTACATAAGGGAATTTTAAGTATGGGCTGTAACAGTTTCTACCAGGAGATGTGAAAGACATAATTATTAATCTATATAGTTATACAGTATGAGCTATTAAGATGATGAAATCAATATAAAGTATACACCGCCAACCAGCCAACCTGTTTATTTCTAAATAATTCACATATTCATGGCTCGACTTCATAACACGAGAACCTGCTGTTGCTTTCATGTTTTCTGATGACTCTTGGTGTCCTGTTTCCAGGTCAGCCCCCTGATTGATGAGAACACCCGAAAGAAGTTCCTCGTTTATGCTGGAAATGACTACCAGGGTCCAGGAGGATTGGTGGACTACATTGACAAAGAAATCATCCCCGACTTCTTGGGAGGAGACTGCATGGTGAGATTTAGTCCTCACAGCATACCGAAATCTTTTGCTCCTGATTTGACATTTCAGCTCTGCCTTCTTTAGTGTGCAATAGTCGTTTAGCGTCAGATTTAAGTGGTTTTAGTCCCTCACCAGCAATGAGTGTCAATCAATTCATCACCAGCATGTGTATCAAGTCTTACTGAAAATCTCTTAGGGTCACTTCCTAATATTAAATATTAAGATTCACAGAACTATATACAGACATTTTTGTGCCATGGTTTATTGTCTGGAAAGGAACAGAATATATGTCCTGTACCGGTCAGTCATACAGTTGGCTCAGCACACACTAAGATCAACAGGTTATTTTAGCACCACGGCTATCCAGCGAGTTTGCCTAGTGCTAATTCACTACATTTGTCTGGAGCCCCGTGCTCAACAACCTACCTTTGGCTTATCTCTGTAATGAACTGGCAAATTAACACAGCTACAAGTGGCATTTACTCACTGAGCCTGTCCATTAGCCACTAAACCTACACTACAGAATGAAATAAGGTGAAATCAGACACAGCACAAACCCTGGTACATATGTAACCTTATGTTCCCATACAACTCTTATTTACAAACAAGCAGAGACATTTACACATAAAAACATATGTTATTAATGTGAGTTGTCTCTTGTTGTTAAGGGTTTTTTTTTCTTCTGCCCCCTCCAGTGTGACATCCCTGAGGGAGGTATGGTCCCCAAATCTCTGTACAGGACGGCAGAGCAGCTGGAGAGTGAGGAAAACCGCCTGTTGACTGACTCCATCTATAAGAGCGCCAGTATTTTCAAGGGAGCCCCATATGAGGTACAGTCTCAGCTTGTAAATCCACAGGTATGAAAGAGTGAGGCTACCTTAATTGTGCTAATAGTGCGTAAAGGTGAGAGCAAGGGGGCATTTCTGTATATTTCCAATTTACTGTATATGTATGCTGTATTTTATACTGTGGATTAGGGTTCCACCAGCTGGAAGAAATCTACATTGCAGTCTTGCAGCAAAAGAGAAACATGTGATTAATGGCCTGCTGTCTGCTGTTCTGTTTCCAATCTCCTCCATCCTGCAGATGCTGATCGAGATCACAGAGGCCTCCTCCGTCATCACCTGGGACTTTGACGTGTCTAAAGGAGATGTGATTTTCAACATCTACCATTCCAAGAGGGCCCCACAGCCTCCTAAGAAAGACACTCTTGGAGCCCATAGCATCACATCCCTAGGGGCCGTTAACGCCCAGCTGATAGACAGGAGCTGGGTGCTGGGCCAGGACTACAGCATGGTGGAGAAAGCCCTCACCTGCAGGGAGGGAGAGAGTGTACAGGTCAGAGAGAAGATGGCGGAGATTATTCTCGGTCTATCTGCACTCTTGTCTTTTTTTTTTTTTAGCAGTTTCAACTGAACTTTGTTTGTCCCTGTTTGCTGTCTCTTTTGTCAAGGTTCTCCATCACCTCAGTCTGAAATTGATCCTGCAGCTTTCCTCTGTTCAAACAGGGCTCCCACGTAACACGTTGGCCCGGCTTCTACATCCTCCAGTGGCGCTTCCGCAGCTCCCCAGCCTGCTCCGCCTCCAGCCTGCCTCGCGTGGATGATGTGCTGGCCTCGCTGCAGGTCTCCTCCCACAAGTGTAAGATCATGTACTACACCGAGGTGCTGGCCTCCCATGACTTCAGGTGAGTTTATTTATTCCACTGCTTTTTGTTTTCTCTGGTCTGAAGATGTTTTTCACACAGGCTGCACCGCTCTTGTGTGGGTTTATAAAAAATCAATGTTGTGATATTTCTGGAAATGATGATTCCTTTATATTTGTCAGATATGTACTTTGCATAGCTGTTACACTCTACATATGTGACCTGTTGGCTTTTACAGTAGCTGATTGGGTAGAATCATGTCTGAGAATTAACATTTGTTTTCTGTCTTTTTCTGTTATTTCTAGGGGATCCATGACCAGTCTGGAGTCTAGTCATAGTGGTTTCTCTCAGCTCAGTGCTGCCACTACTTCCTCTAGCCAATCACACACCAGTTCCACCATCTCAAGGTAGCGTCTGCACAGCAGGGGTCAAAGGCAGCGGTGACCTAAAGCCTACTGACGTCTTACTCCGGCTGTGCCTTAAGCCTCCAAAAAGAAGGTGTTTTCACTCATACACCTAAATTAGAATTTGATCTGAAAGTGTTATAGAAATGGTTTTATATCATTAGTATTATTATTTTAGTGGATCAGTTTCATTGATTATTCATTGATTCATTAACTCGGTTTGTAGGGATTTATGTACTTAAAGTATCAGTTCCCTGTGTATATGATGACTAACTTGTTATTTTTGTTTTGTTTGAATAATAGTTTTGTACAGTAAAACAAATGCAACACACATTACAAATGTTGAATACTTCATTTGTAGTTACAGTGGATGTGTGTCCACAAGTGCCATTACAGAGGAGCATCTTCTGTGCATCTGCTGGATAAATAACTCCAAAAGGAGATGCCTCATAAACAGCAGTTTTTACATACGATTAAATGAGATGGAGAGACTGAAAGTATAAAAGTGTCTGTACAGTTTGCAGTGTCCACAAGATGTCAGTGTACTCTTTGACTGGAACTGCTGTCAGATCTGCAGTGTACTTAGCACATACGGTTTCACTCGCACACTTTATCTGGTCTTCTAAGAAATCGAAAAGGAGGATTGTTTAAATAAAGAATTAATATTGATGTAACCTCCAGTGTGTCTTTATACTGAATTTAGAGAAAACAATGACTGCAGTAGCAGACCTGCAGTGGGGTAGTAATTTTCAATAATTGCAGAGATGGGTTGTTAATCATTTTTACAGCGTATGGTGAGATGTTAAGAGTGAGCAGATGATATGAAATCTCTTCTAAAATATGCAGTGCACTCTGTAGATTTCATGTAATGTTGTTTCTGGGCTTGTTGGGCATAGCTGCTGAGTTTTCTGAGGCAGCTAATTTGAATGCAATATAGTGCAGCCCCTTGTGATCTGGCACAGGGCCAGGCAGACAACTGATTTACATAAAACTTTAATTTCCATAAACCTATCAGATGCTTCCAGCTAAAGCTTAATGGAATTTCCCTGTGTTTTTTTCTTGGTTTGGAAACTTGTGTCATGTTGCTGCTTATCCCAAGACAGTTCAGAGTCAGGTGGATTGAGTTTTCTGAGGGGCTGATTGAACAGGAGCCTGACTTCCTGCTGGCATGTCAGGGTTGTTGGAAAGAGGAAGTGTACTGACTTTGCCAGAAGCTTATTTACTGAATTACTCTGCTTGCTCTAATGACCTCCCAAGACACACATTGTCCGCATAAATAGCAGCACCTCTTTCTCCTGATACACCTAATTTGCTATTAAAACCTCTTCTTCTCGAGCAGTTATGTGATTTAAGGCTGAATTATTTTACTGCTACATTCACAGGCTTGAAAAACAAGGTCTACTCTACAGGTATCAACAAAGTTTGGTAAGTAAATCAGTTACTCCTAGATAATGTATCACATTGTAATGTATCCACCTGTTTGGTTGACCTGACACAACCTTGTGAAGCAGGGATGGTAGCTGACCTACAGCCACCGAGCGTTGAGATGATTTATGGTTATATTATGAGGGTACTTTATATGAATAACACCAAACATGTACAGTTCAACAACTGCGATAGGTATGGTTATTGCCAAGGCTCAAAATTGAGAGAATTTGTTTTGGAAACACGAGAGTCTCAACAAAAACTGTGTTGATCTCCACAAACTTGTCTTTGTTTGGATATACTGTTCTATTTTCAATTCACAGTATTATTTAACTCTCACATGACCACTTCTGTAATCACACAACAGTCTTGAGTTGTCAGATGACCTGAATGATCGCGGTCCTTAACATGGAAATCGTCCCCGTCTCTATCATGAGGCACAGCAGTGCTTTAAGCTAAGTGCTAATATCAGCAAAGGGGCTCACAATGACAATGCTGACATGCTGATGTTTAGCAGGTATAATGTTTGTCATGGTCACCATCTAAGTTTAGTTTGTTAACATGATAACATTTGCTAATTAGCACCAAACATAAAGTACACCTGAGGATGATGGGGTTCGTTTTGCAGGTATTTAGTCATAAACCAGAGTATTTTGACACAAGAACCTTTTTGAAATTGCGACCTGATGATGGAGCTAGATGAGAAGTGAAGGGATCACCAAAGTTATTACGATTCTGATCCATCCTGAGGGGAGCATGAAATGTGTGGATCAAATTTTATGGCAATCCATCCAATAGTTGTCGAGACATTTCACCCAAAACCACAAATGTGAATCTCATGGTGGCGCTGGAGAAAAAGTCAGAGGATCACCAAAGTCATTAGGATATATCCTCTGAGGATCATGAATGACCTTTTTCCTCAAACCAGATGATAAATGTTTGTTTCCCTCCTCAGTTGATACATATGTACTGGTATAATTAACCAACTAGTGAGAGTCGTAGTTACCAATAACTTTACATGGCTGTGCATCAATCGTGGAATGGGAGGTCATCTTTGTAGTTTTTGTGACAAATGCATATGCTGTTGAGATACTGGAACCACTATTTATGGGATGCGTTTTGTCTCATGTTTCTTTGACAAATAAAATAGAAATCTGATGCTTTATACCTGGGATATGGTGCACAACTCATTGTCCATCAGTTTAATGAGAGTTATGTAACTTGCATTTCAGGATTCCTTAATGTTGTTAATCATGTGGATAATATTTCTAACTATCTAAAAGGTAAACCTTTTTTTTTTATCAGCTACTCATAATAAGAGTGAAATGATTTTCTTTCTGGACTCAACTTTGCTGTCTAGCACAGTAATTCATGAAGGAATCTCTCAGGAGGAGAGATTTCAATTTCTGCTCCTGCATTTGCAACATTTTGACATCTCATCACACTGTTATTCTTTGGTTGCACTGAGAGTCACAGATATTATAACAACAAGATTATCTGGAATTTGTCTCTGTAAGAAACAGGCCTGAAGATTCAATCCCAGCTATATCCCTGAAAGAAACGGCTCTCTTTTCATAAGCTGCTGGCTGACCGGTGATGTGCGAGTCTGGAAAAGCAGACAAATTAAAATCCCATTTTGAATAAAACTGCAACCAGGAGCTCTAAATCTCCTAATTCTTTGGTGAGAACAGCAAAGAGGCAAAGGAGGAGGACTGCGTTGATAATATGCTGCTGAATTAGTCTCAGACTTCTTGTTACAGATATAAACATCCCAGCCTTCACTGGGAATATGTACATGATAATGAATCATCTCTCAGAAATACCAGAGGCAGGCATGGGGATTGTCCACAAGGGGCGGATTTTTTTGTGGTAGAGAGGTTGTACTTTTCAAAAATAATGATTTGTGCATCACTTCACCGTGTCAACATACTCCTTTGAATCAACTTGAAAGCGCTGCCAGGGGAGAGCCTTTCTCAGATGCCAAGGTTGAATTATAATAGCACCTAAAATACAAAGGGTCAGAACCAAGCTATTTCTTCCCATCTATTCACTCAACCTATCAAATCCTGCATGTAAATGGCTTTTTCCTAACTTGGTTTGATCACAGTAAGAAAATCTTATCAGACATAAGGATGTAGAGTCTCACCGTAGTAGAGATCCTCATTAAAACCTAAGCTTGTGTTTCATTTGCTTCCTTCTGACAATCCTGACCTTCCCACTAATTGAAAAGGAGAGCTCTGGATTAGTGTGCACTAAATTATTTTTAGGAGGCTTGACAAGCTGTAAGAGAAACTTTGTCCGGGATTGTTGGGACAAGTGTGCAGCTTGAATCGAGGCCTTGTTTCACCGTGATGTGTGCAACCTGAAAAACTGTAAATGTTTAATGCCTCCTCCATCTGAGTTGTGGACCTGTCTGTTTAACTAATCTCATATCGGCTGGGTTGAAATTCATTTTCTGACTTGATGTACTACTGGGCCTGATTAATATGTCCACAAACAAATAGATACAGTCACGTCTATTTATCTCTGATGCTTCGCACTAGCTCTCGTATCTTCTAACATTGATTTTCTCTGCAACAAGAGAGACCATCAATCTAGCTTCAATTTAGGCCAATTTCTGAGCACTGCCCTCATTTGCAAAGAACTGTCAAGGCTCTGCTTAAGTCATATGTTGTTTTTATCGGTTTCCGAACATCAGACCTGGTTTTATTTCTCTGGTGTTTTCTTGGCTCACTGACTTCTACAGTTGACATTTCCATTCCTCACACTCTAAATGGGCACTGAACTGTGCAGGTCAGTATGGGCCTGCCCTCCTTAAATGTTACAGTGGGAACACACATTTATCCACGGCTTATTTGGACAAAGTGTATCTCTGGTAAACTCACAAGATCAATTACTTGAAGAGAGGTTTAACCAATTAATCTAAAATATCTTCAGCATGTAAGTCAATTCAGTTATTTATGAAAGCAAGCAGACACAAAAAGTAACATGTCACGGCCATGAGACAACATTTTTAAAAATACATTTGATTATTTATGCATAGCGGAGGCCTGCCAAAAACACAATTGGTCTTGGGTGTTCAGTGTTCACCTGATGATCACAGTCAGGAAATAGAGCTAACCAGTCAAAAATAACAGTTACATTAACGGATAATATTAATAAAGATAAATTACTTACTAATAAGTTTTGTTGATATGAAGTATGAGCAAGACAACATGTCACTTCCGGTTTTCATTATTTTGTTCAAGTGGCTAAAAAAGTTAATTTATATGTTTCCTAGGTAACGGGTTAATTGCCAACCGCCATAAAATCGAAGAAGAAGAAGACGAGGAAGGAAACTGAATATTTTTATGTTTTAGCTGGACAGAAGTCTGAGGAATCTGGAAAAATCTTCAAAACAGTGGTAAGTGTTGCCCACAGACCAGCGGGGGATTATCTTTGTGTAAAACAGACATTAACTCAAATGAAATAAATAATCCAAACTCGCAAGTTTAAAAACGGTGATTTGGCTCCTTTACAGGCACAAACTGGGGCTAACAGCTAGCTAAGTTAGCTAATGCAAGGGTTTAATGTGCTAAGCTACTGACCACTTTAATTTTAAACAGTTGTATTAAGGAGGCAAAGCTTCCACCTGTCAAAAATTATTTGATGTATAAAATCAGGACTCAAGGTGTGCCGTTTTGCAATTAGAGCCTCCACTGGGTGAGAAAGACTAGCTAGACTAGACTAGCTTATCTTTTAGCGAGACTAGCCACAGTATAATGGCTAAATTAAATGTTATTTTCACTGTAACCATTAAACAAATACAACTAGCTAAATGCAAGCTTAACAATATAACTAAGCAGCCTACATTAATAGTAATTATTGTGTTTCTGTAATGAAATTTGTGGTTTTTATTAAACTGTTGATAACTGTTAGTTTTCCATTTTATTCCAATCTTCGTGGCAGGCATTTTGACGTGTCATTGTAGGAAAACCACAGGTGTAATTAATAACATTAATGAGGGCTGCACTCCATTTAGCTTTACCAGTTTCAGAGCCTTGCCATTGTACTCATTTGCTCACTGACTGACTGATTAATGGAACAGAGCCCCCGTAAATGGTATTAATTACACCTGTGCATTTCCTGCTATGATGGCTCAAAATGTCTGCTGTGAAAAAGGCCCATTGCTGTATTTTTAAACCTCTGTATAAAGAGCTGAAATTACTGACAGTGTCACAAACAGAGTGACATACTGGGTGTTACCATGTGTATTACACAAGTGACAGGTAACGCTTTCCTCCTGACGGTTGGTCCATTCCCCTCAGTATTAGTTCAGGTTAGATGTGTAATCATGGGTAGTACATAGTAGGAAGTCTGTAGTGATTACCTGGACGACTGTTTCTGCCAGCAGAAAGGAAAGTGCGGCATTTAAGTCATCCATCTTCGCTCCTCTTACCTGCCATGCCTCACCACCCCTCAACGAACACAGGTTTGCCTTATTGGCAGGCAGAGGGGTTGGCAGGAATCCCCTATACACTTGAATGATGTGGGTGTCTGAATAAAGAATAGAAGGAGCGTGAGAGAGCAAAGACAGAGCTAGACAGATGGAGAGAGTGAGATAAAGGCGTGAAGGTAGGATTAGGGACAAGGGGAGCAGGACGATCAAGGAAAATGAAGATTTTGGAGAGCACCTGGGCTTCTCATGGGACTGGCAGCCATCTTGCTGTATAGTCCCTTTTCATCCATTCAAACTCTGTAGAGGAGTGAGTGTATATATAAGTGTGAAGGGGCTGTTTGGTTGGAGCCTGACTTGCACTGGTATCTGGGTGTAAGTACTTGTCTCCATTAATTAATCAATAATGAAAATAATCGTTAGTTGTAGCCCTGCACGGAAATTTTCTTTCTTTCTTGTGCTATTTTTTCTGTTCCTCAGCTTTTATGCTTGTTCTGTTTATGAATTAGGCAAATGAATTAATATCATGAATAAGGCGAATCTGTAACACCTTTATTAACATCTCATGACAGGCTGAAATATTTTGTTACCATTATTAACATCATATCATATTTTATTGATCAGTGTGCAGTGTTTTTGTCAGCTTATTAGAGCTGAAACAATTTGTCCATTAATCAGTTGGGCCTAGTCAATTAACAGAAAATCAAGTAAAATTGTTTTTCTTCTAAGTTCCACTTTCTCAAATGTGAAGACATGCTGCTTTTCTTTGACTTATTAAATACTAAATTCAATCATCTTTTCGTTTGTTGACTTTCTGACATTTTCTAGACCAAACTATATTTTCATCAAATTGACTCATACAAAGGCAAAGTTATATTGCATTTGAGTGTTAAAAATTCAGGAGTATCCTGACTTTAAAAATGACAATTCATACTACCCAGAATAAGTCTGCTCTGTGCCTCTTGTTGTTTTAGACGACCCTTTACAGATGCAGTGAAGCAGAGAGCAGGAGCAGATGAAACACAGCCAAACTGTTGTGTGTGGAAAATGTTTTCTGGCACCGGTATCCGCTGCTCTCTCTTTCTGTCTCTAACATTATGAGGTAGTTACTGTAAGCCGGGCCTGTAAGCGATCCCTAGATGCATGCTGGCACTACACCACTCAGTCTGTTTGTAGCCTCTGAGTCTTCCTGCCTTGTTTGAACTACCTGCTTCATTGCGCTGTGTAAATTAAAATAAACTATTCTCACCATAAAGGGACACCTCTATTCCCTGGTGACAGTAAGTTCATTATCATGTTGAGTCTGATTGCACAACGTTAAAGCAGGTGGAGGAGACAGAACGGCTGATTGGTCCAAACTGGCACACACTGTGGCTGTAACTCCGTCTGGCGCAAGTTATGAAGAAATTGGAAAGCTTCTTTAGCAAGGATGCTGTGTGGCTGATGAAGGAGAGAAACACCATACAGTAATGGCTCAAAGTGTGCTATTTTCATACCTGATTAAGCTAAGTGCTGATTAAGGTGTGGCCCACATTATTAAAATTTAAACCATGAGTTAAAGCAACAGTTGGACATTTTGAGGACTACGCCGGTTCGTTTTCTTGTCGAGAGCTAGATAAAGTCTGTTTAATGTTGCAGCCATCAGCCAGTTTGCTTAGTTTAACACAAAGACTGGAAGCAGGGGGAATCTGCTAACCTGGCTCTACCCAAAGGTGACAAATGCCACCTACTAACATCTTTTTAAAGATCACTAATTAATATGTTATATCTTGTTTGTTTAATCTGTACAAAAACCAAAGTGTAAAAACGATATTCGCCATTTTAGTGGGGGGTTATCATGGATGTATAAAGAGAACTGGATACAGCATCGGAGGCGGGGCCCCGTTCATTCCTATGAAAGCTGCTCAGTGGCGCATGAAGCCAAAAAAGTTCGACTTCCTGGGTATAAAATTACCCGGATCTTCCACATAGCTTCTGCGTTGTGTGGCCCATAGAGCAAGCGCACTAGCGCTTCCTTTAGCCCGGCAGTGACTTTATAACTCTGGATTCGGCAATTAGTGAATTCTACAACTTTTAGGACATAATGATTTAAATAAGGGCTATTTAAGTGTTCGTACTGGCTAGTTGTGGTACCTGAAAAAAAATTATATGCTTATTTACAGACGTCTCTTTCACAATGTAAGTCTATGGGAAAAAGTCTCTTGGGGCCAGTGTGCATCACGTGACAGACCCGGAAGTTGTAATTACACGGTTTGGCCACTATGTCAAATTGGCTTCAAAGCCTGGTGCACTTCCTGGGAGCTTGGGGGTTATGTGATGGACTATTTCTTTGCCAGGAGCAGTAACTTCCTGGACTCTCTGCTGGTTGCCTGCTGAGCTAAGCTAAGCTAAGCTAACCGACTGCTGGCTCCTGCTGCATATTTACCATACAGACATGAGAGTGGTATCGATCTTCTCCTCTAACTCTCGGCAGTAAAACAAAGAAGCGTATTTCCCGAAATGTCAAACTATTCTTTTATCATATCAAACCCTTAATGTCCCAACTATCACTTGCAGTCTCACAGTGTACAGTACTGTGCTGCTGCATGTTTAAATATGTCAGTTTTACATTTATAAACTATAGGGACAGGTTTGTGCTGTAGAAAATGTTTTTGACTGTCCGGCCGGGCAGTTGGGGAAAATGGCTTTGACAGGCGGCAGAGATGAGATATGGACCTTGACAGTTCTGCCTATTGTATGTGCCTGAGGGAAACTCATCACCTGTCAGGCCCAAAATGATTATAGGCTGGTGTGTTAGCTGTGTTTGTTGCTTTTCAATTCCTTGTTTGGATATTGAAATGAACAATCTCCCCTCACCGAAGCCACACGAGGCTGACAGTCGCAGAGTCACAGGGGATGTGTGACAGCGATGAAGGCTTTTACCATCACTCCCCCCCTTGGCTCATCTTCTCTCTGTCCGTGCTCCTGCCATGTGGTGTGAAGGCATTGTGGTTTTAATTGCCTTCAAGACTGGCTTAGGCTCAGGACCAAGGATCTTTCAGGTGTGATCTGTTAAGCCTATTACATACTTGTTGCGTTAAGACACAATCCTACGTGGATGAAAGCTGGAGTGTGAGAGCCAATTTGTGCCACTTGCTTTGGCACCACAACATCCCGTCTGTGCTGAAATATACTGTAAGTCTTTTGTTCTGTGGATCATTAGCACTTCAATACAGAGTAGACAATGCAACTGATTCAGAGGTCTTTGTCAAAATCAGCTGGTTGTGGCAATGGTCTTAACTGAGCAGGATAAGGCAAACAACTAAAACCAGTGGGATGGAAATATGGCTGTGTCAGAGCATGCATCTTGACTTTTATTGCAGCATTCAATTTGACCTCATATGTGCATAAAACTCTTCACATGAAAGATGAAACTGTAGACTTGTTGATGTGACTGTTGTATTAAATGTGTTTTTTAAAAAGTATTTTCAGCATCAACTCTCAGATAGCAACAGAAGTAGATCATATGATTCAGGGAGCAGATCTTGTAGGAAACAGAAAGCACAGGCCTGATGACAATTTATCTGGTGATAAATATGTTTGGACAGTTTCAAACAGTAGCCTGCTGGCAGAAATCCAACCATAGACAGCTTCTCTGATGACTGACGTGCTTGTGGGCTTAGATGATGTTCAGTGACTGAACAATGTCTTTCTCAAGAGACCCTGACACTATTAGAAATATTCTTAACTACCTGTTATTAAAAATACTGAAAAATATGATGTTCATTAGGAACCCGTTATCACCTTGTTCACCCACACGATTTATGGCGTCTTCACGTAAGGCAATTCGCAGTTAAATGTGCAGGCCACATCCAGAGCCTAGTAAAGAAGCTGTGGGTATGTCAATTTAACTTCTTTTCCCAATAAAGTAATGTTAGAGAGAGCTAGTGGGGTTACAAGAGCATTAAAGTGCATTAAACCTAGTGGACTGGCTTGTAAAGATCCTATGTTTCAAAGATCTGAGGGGTGACCTTGTAAATTAAATACAAGTAAGAAAGGTTCCGACATATTGATACACTGGCAGACCATTATGGAATATTATATTATTCAAAAAGGTGTACTTGGTATGGGTTTGGTACAGGGTTTGTATTTCGAACCGTAGTTTTGCAAACTTGTGCATTGAAGTTTGTATCTGTAAGCTTAGTTTTGTAGACATTTTGTTTTCTGTCTGCAAACTCCGTTTTGCAAGTCCGCGCATTCAGACACAGGCTTGCAAACTCATTTTCACAAAAAATACTTACGTGCATGTGCGCGCGCATGCTTACAGACTTTTGACAGGTTTACTGCGTGGTATGTTGTGTACACAGGGTTTCAACAGGCTATCCGCAAGGCAGGGAGGGCGGGATCTCCAGCTTCTGACCAATCAGTGTCTTTGGAATTGCTATGCACAACACAGTTGGCTAACACTGTCAGTCAACCATCATGCTCAGTCAACATAGAGACCAGCCCTGAAAGATGTACTCCGCCAGGCCTCCGTGACCACCAGTAAGTCAACAAAATACATAAACTTGTGTCAGATGTAACATTAACTTTTTTGGAAAAAAAGTCTACAAAACTAAGCTTACAGATACAAACGTCACTGCACAAGTTTGCAAAACTACGGTTACAGATACCCCTGTTTTCAAGTACACCTTTTTGAATTATATAATATTCCATAGACCATCAGTTTGCTGTTTCCTCGTTCTGATTGTCCTGTTTTTCTTCATTATAATGTCTGAAGGCTCTGGATATTGTTAGACTCTCGTGACCTCGTCCCAACTGTATGCTTGGATTGGCAAAAAGGAGAGATGCTCCCCATTGCATTTTACAACCAGTTGAGGTAGTTCAGAGATTTAGCAAGGATACCTCATGGCCATATCCACTTTGGATGCTTGGAAGTTTTTATTGAAAAGCATTATTAGGCAGCTCCTTGAGCTGTTGCCACAACAACACAGACATGAACAAGCAGCAAGAAAATGAATGGGCAGATTATTAAAGAGGGTGAATACATACTGTGTATTGTTTAGGCCCTACAGTAAATACAACCTACTGGAGAGTGTAAGGAATGAGCAGTAAATGTTTACTTGCTCGCAATGTGTACAACTCCACTCCTAACTCCTATCAGACACCGTTATGTGTGTGTGGGTGTATGTGGCCATCACCATATGTGGAGGCGGCGCTTTTGTTTGTGTAGTTGGACCCATGTCATATGATTAAACAAGGAATCCTGCAGAGTTTTGCATCTGTTGTTGTTTATATCTGCCGTCTGAACAGTAAAAGTATTACGTTAGAAGTGGGAATGGCTTCTGGCGAAATTCTTTGGATGCATCTCATTTATTATGTATACCGACAAGAAGTGTTTTACTACTTTTGGTTTTGCTAATGTTTTAATGTTGTAAATATTACAGAAGGCTGTGAAGAGAGGCCAGGTGCTGTAAATTTTGCCTCTTAAGATTTTAAATTCCCCACATTTTTTATTCATGTGCAAGTACCATTTGAAAAGTGCATTTAAATATGGTAGGCTACAATCTATTTTCCTTGTCATTTTTTCATTAGGAAAACTAATGGATTTCTTTATTAATCTACACTTCTTAATGTGCTGTAAATCTGGATTATAACTTTCCATATGTTGCCACCCTTGAATTACTAAAATGATGGAGATGTTGTTAGGTGTCTCACTTTGTTCTTGTTGGTATTCAGATACAGTATAGATAGACATGATATAGATATGCAAATATATTATTTACCTGTCAACCAAGACAGGTGTGATCTGACAACCTCATCAGCATATCTTAATGGATGTGTGTAGAGAACATTTAGTACCATGCAGCTGTGCCAGTTTTAAAATTTACCACATGACACCATACACATGGGACAGAAAAACAATATAGATGAAACCTTTTAAAAGTCATTTAAACTGGTAGTGTCTCTTACATAGGAAATGTTTTAGTTATTTAACGGGCCAGAAAATATTTTGCATGCTTAAAGCATTTCTGTGATTTAGAGAAGTGTAAGTGGATAACCTTAATTAGAATTTATAAATTATGCTCTGCTGTATTACATGCACATGCAAGAGAGAGAAAGAGGTTGAGAGCATGATGAGAGGATGACCTTAGGTCTGTCCGTTCACTTTGTAGAGCTGATGGAGTAGTTCACATCACAGCCCCTGTAAACTCTCACGACACGCCATTAAAATGTTAATTGTATTTTAGATCAAGCACTTAGGTCTCTGTAACACTCCTGGGTAGCACACAACTTGTACGGCGTCTTGTAAAGTGACTGTTATCGTACAGTGTCATAAGTTGATAGTCCTTTGTTCCACCCCTTGCGCCTATGTGATCAGATAAATCATTGTGTCAGCTGCAATCAAGAAGCCACCACGTCCGGATCAAACACTTTCTTACATCTGAACTTAGATTCTCTTTCTGTCTGTGGATCAAAGGTTCCAGGCTGAGACGGGATTATTCAGCAGGGAAAGGTGCAACTAAAGAATCTGAGGCCTTGAACCTAAGCCAAGAAGGAGATTTTCTATCTTAGACTGATTAGCGTCACAGAGGAAGACTTTATAGTGTTAAAATGGAATTTCTCGTTAGGTGATTATCTGCCATGCCATATACTAGACGTCTACTTATCACTGAGTTGTTTGCAAAGTTACATCACCTGACGGGGCAGCCCAGAGCCCAATTGCACCTGTGATTTGACGGCTGTGATCCTTTCATGATCCTTCCATGCTGTGATCATTTAAGCCAGACCCCCCCCCCTTCACCTTTCCCACTTCTATGACACATTTAGAAATTATCCATTAGATTTTTAACTGCTCGTATCTTCTCTCAATTCAGTACTCATTGCCTGTGCAGCAATAAAAAATCATTACAGTCATTCGCCTTAGGTGAGTGCTGGCTATGTGCAGAATTTCATTCTCACACTCCTGGGGGCTGCACCACTAAAATGTAATTTCAGTTTGAATAGTTTTCAGAGGCCTGTGAGGTCCTGCCTTATGCTGAAAGATACGACTCTACCGTAACATGTGAGTCAGGCAGTGTTTCTCAATTATCTCTTGGTTGTGTTGTGTCGTACTGCAGCGCTTTGTTTACCTGCCATGTTTAATAACCAGGAGCCACATATTGCTGTGACACTGAACCTGTTGAGATCGCAGCAGTCGGATATAAA
Organism: Macquaria ambigua; assembly: GCA_008360985.2. Taxonomy (NCBI): domain Eukaryota; kingdom Metazoa; phylum Chordata; class Actinopteri; order Centrarchiformes; family Percichthyidae; genus Macquaria; species Macquaria ambigua. Next base: position 79,597 of record VMKM01000124.1, read on the forward strand.
AATATCACTTTCATAACTGTTGTTTGTTGTTAACTGGAACAGAGGATTTCTGCAGTACACGTGTCTACTCCTTGCTGAATCAGTTACAGCATACATGCTGCCACTGTCATGTTTTGTTGTGAAGAAGACATCAGCAAGAGATTCTCAGGCCGTCTGATTCAAACACATCTTGGGCACATTGCAGGAAAACAGCAATGCAAGCATGTCTTATATAAGATATTGCTTCTTCCATCGTTTACACCAGAAGATTGCCATTTGCTACAACAAAGTCGACAAAATGTTGCTTTTGATTTGACTTTCATGGGTAGGTTGGCCTCCAGCTTAGCCCATTTCTAATTCAAACTGAAAGCTAATTTGGTGTTCTGTAATGTAAATTACTTGTCCAAAGACTATTTATCTCTGCTTTGGTTTTCCTCATCCCAAGTATCTCAGAAAACAGTGAGTAAGGAAAATTATATGTGTTGTGATTGCCTGTGTAGGTGTACTGTGATGACTTAATGTTAATGAAACAGTCTGTTTTTGCCAGTCTGTTGCTCTAAGCTGTGAAGACTGGCAACACGCAGACCATTTATAACTAACCTTAACATATTAAGCTTTTTGGATGTTTTCACAACATCCACTGCTCTTTTTGGCAACACTTAATAACGGTATATGAATAAAACAACACTATGGGTGACAAGGGAGAAATAAATTATACTCTGGTACTGGGTACAGTACTGGGAAACAAAACTGAAGTTTGGGAGAAATGGTGATAACACTGATATTCTGCAGAACCTATAAAGTAATTATGGTACATATTAACATATTTTACAGATTTGATATGCTACCAAAACTGTGGGGGTAGGAAGGCAACGAAAGGAGCTTTGAGAAAATCTCTCGAAACTCTGTTAACTTCAACATGTGTTGAAGAACACATAAAATATTTGTGTTATGTTGCCAAAATGAGGAGTTTAGAGAGATTTTCTCAAAGCCCTTTTTGTTACCTTACTGTATATAACTGTGAAATACATAAATCACACCATAAACTTTATAGGTTCCTCAGAAAATCACCCTTAGTTTTGTTCCCCAGTACTGTACCCTGTAGTTACCAAGTATTTGCAAAAATACTTTCCACTAAAATGCCCACTTGGTTCTCTGTTGTTCCCCATAGTCTTGTTTTCATTTTAGTACCAGTATGAACTGGTAGTATTTTATTGGTACTGATTCATGCAACAAAGTTACACTGTAAATTCGAATGTGTTATCCTCAAACTTCCTCTGCGGTCTGAAGACTGAGTTGTACCTCTGAGCCAGTGGGTTTGAACTTTGAGAGATAAAGAGCAGAGCAAAGGTGATTTATGGCTTTTCACTCCTGCGGCACAAATTAGCAGGACCGGGGTTCAGTTACGCACAGTGGTGGTCGTGGGCACTGTTATAATGAGGGTCAGCAGGGCAAGGCTGGGACAGGAGGCAGAGCGGCGCACATCTCTTTGAATGGCTGGCGGTGCAGTGTGGCTGAACATGAGAGCTGCCATAGAGGGGTGGAAAAAAAGGCTGACGCAATTGGTGTAACAATGATTGATCATCCAGACTTCACCCTCACCTGTTAAGTGTACTGTGAATTGGATTTGCCACAATACAACTGTCAGTCAGACCTGCCACATATACTTGATTACTTGATTTTCATTTCCACCATGTCATTATCTGGTTCCCGTGTGTCTAAGCTCTGCCTGGTTTGGGTTATTATTTGTTTGGTTAGTTAATTGCTCAGCCCAGTTTTAGCCTCCCATTTTCATTACTTTACCGATTTCCTATAAACTTGTTAATCACAATGTGAGCCATTATTACCTCAACTAACGTCAATAGTCCACCAGCAACCCCATCCCAAAATCATTTCAATACCACTGTGCAGTAAACATTGAGTGTAAACCTGACGTGATTTTATTGACACACTGTGCTGTGCCTCTCTACCAGTATACTATTCCACTAATCGATAGCATCGCTAACTATACGGGGAAAATGGCTCAAACCAGCCTCTTACTTGAAAAACCCATTCTTATCCACTTAGATAATTGGTCCAGGTACAATCCGCTGGTATATTTCTATACAATGCAGGTATCATTAGAGGTGAGGCACGTGTGCAGCATGGAGGCAGTAGGGAGAAACATAAGACAGAGATGAAGAGGATGGTTATTAAAAGAAGCTCCGGTGCAGGAATGCACTAGAGGATGACAGGTTTTGAGGAATGGATAAAGATTTAAAGCCGTGCGAAGCGGGGGAGAGTTTCTGTTGAATCCCAGATTCTGACTGAGCCACTGATCCTGCTCTCCTGTGGCATCTGCTTTGTCTGCCTGATCTCAGATGTGCTAATGGCATTAAGGCTGGAGGTTCTGATTGCCAATGTCATTTTGTTTTTTGTGTGGTAAAGTAAGATAAAAGTGTCTCATTTATTGAACATATTCTTCTAATCTTGTTTTAAGTTTTCTCAATGAAGGCCCGTCGACTGAGATGCCTTGTAATAAACCGAGCAGGTTTTGATTAGACAGGATAATTTGTCTTTTTTTAGGGAACCTGCATAAGGGTCTTGTTATTGTTCAATGCCAGTTTAATTGCTAAAAAGCCAAAAGTCTTGACCGCCTCCACAAAGACTTGAAGTTTGATTCCTGGTAGCCTAACCATGTCTCCTTGGAGCAATCACGTGCCTGCGGTAGCATTTCCTGCTGTTTGGTTGGGACAGCTACACATTCTGACAAACATACGGTTAGTTATGTGGATATGATTACCACACAGGCATTGGGATTCATTATTTATTTCACTTACTTGTCAAAATAGTTTGTGTATGCATGCTGCCTGTACAGTAATTATGCTTTTAAGGACAGGCTGAGAAGATAAAAGACCAGTAAAAGTTGAGCTATATCACAAAATGACAAAAACTTTTTTTTAGCTGATATCTAGTCCCTTATGTGATGTGTTTTAACATTCAGATTTTTGGATACCAAAGTGGCTCATAAATTGTCTCCAATTTTCTGTGACAGGACTAATAATTAAACATCCAGTGTACCAGAGGGAAATAAGGACATCTTTTCATACATTTGACACATTCTCCAGTGGAGGAAAATCATTATGTTCATAATTTGAAATGGTGAATACTCTACATTGGTAGCAGTGGTGGATTTATCCTGTGCATACTTAATTTCCTGATTAGCTGTACATGTTTGTGCCTGTGTGTGTGATTTTCCAGATATTGTGCTATATAGCGTCTGAGAGACTGAAAGCCGGCTCCGCTGTTTGTTCCTGATCAAAGCGTAAATGAGACGGGGGTGTTGTCAGTAATGTTTTTTTTTTCTTTTTCCCATTTGTGCATATTTGATGTTTCCCACCACAAACCAGAGAGTGAAGCACTGATGTGTTCAGCTCTTGTACGTAAGAAGAACTGAGCCTCCGAGTGATTTACAGATGAAAGCTGTCAGCGCCACCCTCTCCATTCAGGGAGCCATGAGAATAATATTGCATCAGAGCCTTTTGTGACAAAAGAACAATGGTTCTGAGTCTGAATAGACCTCAGATGAAGTGACAACTGGAAACGAGGAAAGGAGGTGAATTTCAACTCTACCTCGACAACAATCAATGTAGGTTTATGTAAGATAATGACTCATCTTAGTGTTCATTTACCATACTAGTGGATGATCAGCGTAGGTGTGTAGGTGAAGCATATACATTCAAGTGATGACTTTGAACCAAGCATCTATCATGTTAGCTTTGCTTCTGTAACTGTTCCTGTAGCGATTAGAGGCTTGAATGTCATAGAGGCACTAAGATGCATACATTTTTATAGGGTGTTTGTGTCATTTAGAGCTCAAACGATAATTGATTTTTCACACAAAAAGGCCAAACATTACTTGGATGCTTTTCTTTGTCATGTATGATAGTAAACTGAATATGTTTGGGATTTTGGATGAAAAATAAAAAGGCAACTTCAGTGTGTTATGTTGGCCTAGATATTCTTAGCTGCAGCCATAGTGTCATTGTGTCTGTGTGCTTGTTGGCATGTGTTTATTGTATATAAGGCTGTCTGTCCAACTTTCTTTACAGGAGGACCTTCTGGTGAAAATTAGATGCTCAGCTCTGTCAGACCTCTTCAAACAGATTGTAGGTATGTAGCCAAATATAAATACATTATTGGAATCATCTCTGAACAAGAATTACATCCACATTGGAAACATAATGTTGGTGTTTATCTTTTCATGTCCGTCCTATTACAGAGCACAGATAATATTGTGAAGTTAACAAAACAAGTGTTTAGACAGTTAAAGTGCAAATACAGACACACGTTTTGAGTATCCTCGTTGATACAATATGGGCATGCAAGATTTACCTTAACTTCACATTGCAGAGCTTGTTATACAGAAAGGATCATGTAATGAGAGACCAGTTTACCTCTTACATTTGTAAGTGCCCACTAATTTAAGCATATTGCTTCTCTGGAAGCTTTATGGTGGATAATATGCAGATTGATTTCTTTAGTTCAGCATAATAAGATCAGAATGCTGCTGCTGACACACACACATGCATGTACACGCACTCACTGACTTACTCACTTACCTAGCAAGCCGTGGCTTTAAATATCCACATCATTTGGATGAATCGCCACCTCACTCTTCTAGTCAGCGACGCACTCTTGACAAGTTGAAGCCTGATAGCTTTTGTCATCTGGTCTGTCACTCAAAAGGCTGAAAGACCATGTTTGAGCGCATCGTAGAGGACTCAGAAAAAAGGAATCATCAGGAACATGGATTGTCACCAATATTAATAAACCCTCACTCACACACACACATACACACCTTAATTATTCTCAGGATAGACTGAACTCTTTATCCGCATCCTCAACAAAACCCAGGTCAGACCAACTCGAGTTGTGATGAACCTGTTATTCAAAGGTAAAATAACACAATCAATTTAGTTGTTGGGACGCAAATAAATATGTGTGGCCATTTTTTTCATGAGGACTGAGTCATCTATTGAATGAGAGCCACAACAGCCATGTTGGCCCTCTCCCCAAGGACACCCCATTGCTCTTTTTATGTGTGTGTGTGTTTTCTAAAATCCTCGGTGTCTGTGTGCACACGTTTGTATGAGTCTGCTTTGTGGGTGGGAGTGTGATTCATTTTGTTACCAACTCCAAGTCCCTCTCATCTGCAGACTAGATTAATTTGTTAAAGCTCAGCGCCCATTTGTTATTTGGAGAGAGAGTGCAGTGTAAAGGAACACAACTTTAGATGGTCTGAACTGATGAAGTGTTTATTAACACAGTTGTTTAGTATGTGTGCTCCCCAGAACTGGGCCGCCATTCGTCTAAATGTGAAGTGTTTTATAGAATTGTGAGGCTCACATTACAGAAGAGGGTTTCTATTATTTCTGAGGGTTTTTTGGGAGATGGGATCCTGAGCACTTTGTCCATACAGTGCACACTTGTAAAGGCCTATTATGTGGTTTTGGTTTGGGAGTCAGACGTGCTGAAACAATTTTGTGAAGAAATCATTGCATTTTTTTGTGATATAAAATCATCTTTTTCTTTATGTACTTTACTTATCATCATACGAACTATTTCTATTATGAGCTGTCCTTTATGACTGGATGTCAGAGCTATAATAACAGGACATAAAGTACTGAGAGGGGCACATAATAGGCATAAATAAAGGAAAGTTTAGTGAGTCATAGCAGCAGAGATTACTGTAGGCAGTACAGTCAACCTTGCCCATATGGTCTGTTTACCGTAGTTTGCGCACATTGTTCCTGATTTTTCCAGATTGCTATAAAAGTTAAATTATATGAGCTGAAATATATATATCCATTCACTGTAAGAGAAGCCTAAGGATTAGATTATGACTAGATTATTTTAATATTAATTGATATCTGTGACGCTTTCAAAGTAAACCTTCACATATTTGTTCACATATGTTTTATGAGCCAATCATGTAGGTTAAGGAGCTTTAGGGTTTGTGGCACAAGCTCAGCAGCTACACAACTCTAAACTTCTCTGTACATACAAATGTGACTATTGAGGGCACATTTACAGTAGCAACTGTATACTAGCAGTTGGTTTGAAGGAAAACTAATTTGCATCCCATAACGTATGCAGGAAAAATCTAATATGTGTCGTGCTGCTTTGCCTCTTGTTTTAGTAAATGCTAATCACACTGCTTGCCGCTGCCCATTTACATCATATGGCCGTCGCTGACATGTTTGTTCATAAATATGTGATTGGTGAAACTTTGGTGAAAAATTGAATCAGCCCCAAAGCAATTTAGTATTGAATAAGCTGAGAGGAAGCAGGGGTTAGCGGGGTGCAATCTTGTTAGCATTTTGTATTATACACATCAAAGCTGAGCTAAAAGCAATTGCATATTCTCATTAACAGCAGCCTGTTGGTTGAAATGTGTTGCTATTTGGGGAAAGAAAAGGATGATGATGATGAAGACAAGGAAGGTTTACACGTCATGCCTCCTTTGGATCACTTTCTAATTGAACAGACACTGCGGGAAATAATTATTCATAGACAAAACAAATTTTACAATACTGTTGTTATTGTTATTTGTTACTTGAAAAAGGTAACATACATTACAAAACATTATTAGCTGAGGTATAGTGGTCAGTTAAAAGTGATGCACGTTGTTAAAACAAGCCAAGGGAAGTTAATTTGTTCTTTTTTTTCATTTTCCAGGACGTTTTTTAAATTCTTCTACTGCAGTTTTACTGGTGTGTAGTCACAGCAGAGCTGAACCACACAGATGCACTGTAGGGCCCAAATACAATCAGGCATACTGTATGCTGTAAATGTGCACAAACCTAAGTCAAATGCACACCACATTGCACACATAAACACAGTGACACACACATACGTATGCACACACACACTCTTACCCCTAGGGGTAGAATAGAAATTATCTTTAGGTATACTTTATGAGCAGGTTGCAGAGTATCATAATGTAGGTTGTAATGGCTGGATGTACATTTGGTGTGTAAGTTGGACCTAACGGTAAAACACAGATATTATGGAGAATTTAATATAGGAAAGGATGGTTTCATTGACTATCATATATAAAATAATCCTCTGTATAGCCTTCCCTCAAGGTACTTCCTATAGGAATAAATGATGGTGTTGGACTTTATTTTTCTACAAGTACTGCATTTGTATCCACATCCAATATGCTATAACAATCTTTTTATGTTTGTATTGCCTGTTTCCTTTGTCTACTCCTTGCAACGCAGTCTTTTGATCTTTGTTGAGGCTCCCCTTTGTGGTTTGACTCCGACAGAAAATCTCTAGGAAGATTTGTTTCTATTTTTTATTCATCAGCTTTGCAATAGATGGATTTAGCTTCCCTGCACACCATTTCTTAAGAACACTTCCAAACCAAGTAACCAACGAAACGTGACTTAACAGCACTGTTCCAGCGGTTTTAATCACTTATTACCCCAAAAGTGAACATTATGTAACATAATGATGCGCTTGGATGGACATGGTTGATAAAGTGACCTTGGATTAGACCCTGGCCCCTCCACACCAGCCTGGGGGTAGAGCCAATGTCCAGGGATTATGGTAAACCACTGCTCTGCCAATATCACACACAGGATTATTTGCTACCACATTTTTATGGTCTGACAGGCAAACCACTGCAGGGTTCAAACAAATTTAGGATTCAGAGTCAAGGACTGTACAGTAACACTCTGTACAGTGTCTGATCATTTAATTCCACAACCAGTCTTGAAGTCGCTCAGTCTTGGTCAGAATTTACCTTTACATACCACTACTGCAAGCTTTCGGTACCAATATGTCACTCGCTCCATCATTTTTATCGGATTAACACTACAAGCATCCCCAAGCACCTTATTGTTTAGTATTTAATGCATCCAATATCCTCAGCACCTGTCATATCAGATGCTCCAAAACACACACTTACATTTCCAACACTGACTCATCTTATCATGGAGCAGTCACACCGTCAGCCACACTGACATCTGTGTGTGAGTGCATGAGTCACAGTGAAATCTCATTCACGATGATGACGTATTTGATATCCGTATGTGTCATATTCTATTAGAAAAACAATTGGACTGTGTTTCACTGAGATACATCAAACATCTTTCTGCAACAAAATGTAAATGCAAACAACCAATACTTACAGATACATATGGCATATGGTATGGCCTTCAGTATGGAGCAAACACGAAAGTCAAAACAGCTAAAAGCCAGTAAGTTAAAGTGTGTTTTAAGTTGAATCCTCAAAGCTTCAATAAAGGGAGAAGATCAAATGGAAGGGGAAGCCTGGACATTTAGTGCTGCATCTTGCAACAGACAGGAGTTTTTGGTCAGAGCTTCTCATGTCTCTTTCTCCAGACTTTGTAGTCAAATGACACAAGTTTAAATTAGGTTATATTGCTGCAGTGAGAACCTTGAGTGATACCAAAAAACAGTGTTGCAGTGAGGCAGGTGGTAATATAGTCAGAGCCACACGGAATAGTTGAGTATTTGTAAACGATTCTGAGCTGGTTAAAGCTCATTTTACAGTAATGACATAATATTAATTTGCTCATTCAACTTTGAAATCAAAGTCATTACATGTTGCTTGACATAAGAAGACAAGGTGCCCAGGTTTTGAGTAAGAGGTGCGATTGTTCTCAGTGACGTGTTATTTCGACTTAAGCATAATATCTTCTTTGACCCACTGTGTTTTTATCACAGTGTGCCAGATTAAATGCAGGCAGTGCGGGCCAAAACAGTAGAGCTGCTGGCTTTGTGATATGACAGGTTGGAGTCTACTTGTTGTCCTGAAGTCCTGAACTGTGTGCCAGAGGAGAGATTTGGATAATTCCAGTTAACACATGAAGCTGAAGGTTACACAGAGGACCACAGAGTGCACCAGTTAAAAGCAGAAGGCTAATATCTAGCTCAACTACTGCATTCTTCTGTTTCTTCAACTTTTTAAAGCAAAGGTTGGTGTCTCTTGCATTTGAGCTCAGATTTGCAAGTTTCCCAACGCTCATCACAGTGTCATGAAGTACAGTTATTTTTAAATAAATTTTATCATAGCACCTGCAGACTGCTGCATCACAGCTGAAGTAAACACACAGTCTGTTGGGACTGATAGAAAAGGCTTTAGTCAGCATTAGCATACATTAAAAATGATCTGTGAATTAAATAAACATATACAGTAACTATTACAGATTATCACTGAAATCTGTGATATCTTTAAGACTGATAGACCAGTGCCAATGCTATTGAAAAACTATAAGATGCAAGCTGAATTAATGTAGTTAAATGCACATATGATACAGCTGTTGGCAACACCATCACAGTAAGTAAGCACAATTTACATGAATTGTGTAAGGGGATGCGATTAATAATTATTTTCATTATTGATTAATCTGCCCTTTATTTTCTTTATTGATTATTGTCTATTAAATGTCCATCACACGTTCCCAAAGCATGACAAGCATCTTCAAGTTGCCTGTTTTGTCTGACCAACAGTCCAAACCCAAAGATATTCAGTTTACTATCATAGAAAACTAAAAAATTATTCAAAAAGTATTCACATTTGAGCGGATGGCATTTTTTCTTAAATAATGACTTAAATGGTTTATCAGTTATCAGCGTAGTTAATTATTGGTCGAGAAACTAATTGAATAATCCACTAACAGTAATGTCTGTGATTGTCTCTTTCCAGTGAATAGGTGCTTGCCAGAGAGTAACAGGTTAACTTGAGCATTTATATTAGTGGTAAAGACCATCACTGGACTGTAGCTGCTGATGACTGACATGTAATTGTTGGCTCCTGAAGAGCTGTGGCTCCTCCTGAGAGATTTGATAAAGCTTGACTCTTTGCAGGGTGCTGCTGTCGATGCAGTTAGCCGGCCGGAGAAGTCACCTTGTGCAGAGAGACTATAGCACACTGAAGCTACACTATGAAATATACCTGGGTGGTTAAACACGATCTACATACTACATCATTACTACATCTGCCCAAATGCGGACACACATGCACACTCATGTACATCCTCACTAAAGGCCTTTTTCTGGATCATTAGTCTAGTGTGTATGTCCCCGTCTTTGCTCCTGTCACAGAGGGAAACTAATTGCGTTGAAACCTGTGTCGTCCAAAAGCCACATCCTATATTCAGCACAACATGGGAACACACAGGGGAACCCGAGGAGCAGACTCTAACGAAACCCAACTTTATTAACATTTTCTTGACAAAGCCACTTGCCCTGAATGGAAGACCCAGACAGAGGTTACAGCAGAAAAGGGCAAAACTGAGTATGTGAGTTTTATTAAAGGATACTTCAGATTTTTAATGTGCTTAAAGGTTAGACACAGTAAATGGTGGTGGGCAGCTGTTATCCTGCAGTCCCAAAGCACCATTTCATGCCAGTCTCCTTTATTCTACAGAGCGCTTTTGTAACCTCTCCTCTCCTCCTGTCACATGTCCCTGAGGACTAACTTATGGTGGCATATACATAGATAGCTGTTCATTCTCTATTTCCGACACTGTCTAGACTGTCTAACCAGACAATCAATTGGCTTTCTTTTATGCTGTACTGAACATATTATGTGGTGTCCTGTAGCAGTCGGTTAATGATCTATTTATGTTGCATTTGTTTTCTATTCATGCTGTCTTCATACATAAGTTCAGAAACAAAATACCTCCAGTTTTACGTCACAGAAACATCTCATACATTAGCACAGCGAGGCTCACAGTGAGAGCTGACACAGGGTCACTTAAGATGTTTCTGCCCTCCGTGGTAACAGCAATTAATTGAAGACAGATTGTATCACCGCTGCTATAATGGCTGTTGTCCATTAGTGTAATGATGATCCTCCACGTAGTCTCCAGTGTCAATTAGCTTGACACGATCTACTTGGTCTATTTGCACATAAATGGATCTTTTTATTTTAACACCCAGCAGTAATTAAGAGGAAGTTGTGTGTTTTTAAAAGAAGATCAATCAGTCATAACGCGGCTCAAACCCTCGGACAAATTAGGAAAAGACAGTCCACGTCCACTTAGATAAGGTGATTAATTATTTTGTGGAGTAATTGTTACTGAGAATATACTGCTTCAGATGTTTTAACATCTTGGAACATTTTGGAAAATAAGCTGATTTGCTTTCTTGCAGAGAGTTAGATAACAAGATTGATGTGCACTCTCATATCTGTAGGCTAAATATGAAGCTGCAGCCTGTTAGCTTGGCTTAGCTTAGCTTAGCATAAAGACTGGAAATAGCCAGCTAGCCTGGCTCTGTCCAAAGGTAACAAAATTTGCCAACCAGCTAAAGCTCACTAATGTTGTTATAATGTTATATCTGTACAAAAACTGATGTATAAAAATGTTTTACGGGGACTTGTGTGCCAGAGCAGCAGCAGTTGCCAGGCAACCAGCACAGACTCCAGGAAATTGCTGCTCCCAGGCCAAGAAATAGTCGAGCACATAACCAGGGCTCTACGCTAACTTTTTTCCCAAGGAGTACATGTGCTCTCAAAGAGGAGAACAATGAAAAATGTTCAAGTAACACAGAGTATGAATTAACAATGTATTACATACACATTTATACTCATTTAGAGTTTGGTCATGTTAATTTAACATTTTGTTTACACTAATACTACACATAAATATTTAGCTTGTTTCAGAGTTACACATCTTGCACGAAAATGACGTGTTAACGTGGCAGAAAATGATGCATTAACCTGTAGAGTTTGGTCGTGTTAATTTAACATTTTATTTACAGTAATACTACACATAAATATTTATTTCTTTGTTTCAGAGTTACACATCTTGTCATCTTATCATATAGAGGTGCTGGTAGGTGGATTTTGTTACCTTTGGACAGAGCCAGGCTAGCTGCCCCTGTTTACAGTCTATATGCTAAGCTAAGCTAGCCTGCTGCTGGCTCCAGCAACATATTTACCATACAAACATGAGAGTGGCATTGATCTTCTCATCTAACTCTCAGCAAGAAAGAAAATAAGCGTTTTTCCTAAAATGTTGAATTATTCCTCTAACAAAAGTAGCCAACTTCTTCTTTTTTACCATATGTTTAGCAGGATGTTGGCTTAGGTAAACATTTTAGGCATTTTAATCTTTCACTTACAGTATGCTCTGTGTAAATCCAAGTCAACAAGAGTCACAGTATTTTTTGATGACTACATTTTTTTTAACCAATATACACACTACACTACACATTCATTCATTCATTCTAAATGAGGCTGTTTCGATGAGTGTTTCAGCACATGGGATGACAATGTGGGTGTGGAGAAGCAGCCAGGAAATATGCTGAAGGGTTGGAGGAGGAGGCGAGTTGTAAAAAGTTATGATACACACATACACACACACACACACACAATGCAGGTTGCTCATTAGGTGTGCTATAGGGAGTTGGTATGTGAACTTGCCTAGTGCTGCAGTGCTGTGCTGCAGAATGTGGAGGAAAGATGGGACAGTCATTGCCAGAGGAATGTTCTACACCAGGTGAAGCAGGTGACTGTGCTATTATAGTCTCCCTGTCAGAAAAGACTATATTAGGGAAGGCACATAACTTTTTAGTTTTTTCCTCCAGAGTCTGTGGCAACTATTGTATAAGCAGTTACTCCACAGCATAGTTGGTAACCTGTAGGTGGCGCAGTGTCTCAGTGGTTATCACTTACAGCAAGAACAAAGTGGTTTTGATTCTTGGTTATGGACCTGTCCATGTTCTTCTCGCATGTTCTTCTCTTGTTTCTGCGGGATTTCTCCCACATTCAGTGCATGTCAGGTGAATTTTAGAAAACTTACCTGTGTTTGCACTCTGATGGACTTGTGAAGAGTGTTTTCCTGCCTTCATCCACTCGTTATAGTGAATTAGAATCACGACAGACTAAATTGTCAAAGTAGTCTGTTCTGTGATTTAGGCTTGGTGTCAGGAGGACATTGCACAAAGTACACTGTAGAGCTGCAACAATTAATTGTAAAGTTGATCTACAGAAAATCAATCGTCCTTGTAGTTATTTTTCAAGCAAATATGCCAAATATTCTTTGGTCCCAGCTTCTCAAATGTGAGGATTTGTTGCTTTTCTCTGTCAATGATAGTAAACTGAATATCTTTTGAGTTTTAGACTGGTGGCCAGTATGGTAATAATGTGGTAATTTTGTTATTCCAAATCCATTTTCTTGATTTGATGGCAGTGAATGTATTTCATATGACAGAATGTGAATGTACCCTAAGGTGTATTTTGTGCCATGAAATGAAGCATGAAACATTTGCATCGCCTTATGTGTTCGTCCTTCCTTGAATGTCCTTGAACAACACACTGACTCTCATTTGTCTTAAGTTAAGAAGGCAAATACAGTGGAAAAATGTAATTTAACTTCCCTAAAAAAAAAACGTTGAGTAAAACACCCAAGGGTGTTTCTGCTGTGTAGCTTTTCCCACCTGCTGTCGAGTGCATGTAAACACTTGTGTCTTGTTTTGACAGTTTGTTTTAGTGAAAGCTTCTCACAGAGTACCCAGAGCTGTTCCCGGTGCCTCTGAGGTCATGGATTATTCATGGGATATGGAGGCAGATGACGCGGTCCCATTGTGTGGCTCACAGCCCAGCAAGCGTGACAGGGCCGGCTGCATCAGGTCAACAGAAAAAGCTGTCACGTGTCCAAAGTTCATAATCGTGAATGATCACTGCTGATGGATGCTAGTGACTACTAATAATACAGTGAAAAGCCTCTTGTGTTGCTGTTATTTGTTCATACTTTCGCTGGATAGAAAACACGTGTCCTTCACAGGCGTTTTAATTTACCTTCCAAACAAAGGCAGAGACACCAACAATTGCTACTGTAAAAACAGGCCTGTTGATTGGTCAATAGAGCCAGCGCCCCCTCTCGATTTCTAGTCTTTCTATTTTTTCCCCAGTGATAAGCCAGCTATCTTTGCCTCTGTGCTCTGCCGCTGACAGCCTGTCTACTCGTCCTTTAACTTATTTGACACTATCTTACAGTTATAGTTGGTCATGGCAGCAGGAATTGTGAGTTGCATTGCAGAAATAAAAAGGTTATTTATTTTGTTGTGGATTTTCCATGGGATGAAGTGATGAAATAATCCTGTAACGTCTGTACTGGTTGTTGGCAGTTTATGAAAAGGTGCATTGAGCTGGTTCAGTTTTGAATCAACCCACAATTACCACAAACACAGCCACTGTTAACAAAGCAGAGTTTTGTTTTGTATAGTTCCTACATTACAGCTACAGTAGTGCTGTACACATACTGTACTGCTATGCTTAATTAACATGCGTGTATTCTCACGATTTCAGGCAGAAACACTCAGGTGCAGTTTGTGACGTGTTGGAGATTCGTTGCTGTCTGCACCCTCTTTAGGTCTTAAGTGGGAGTTAGCAGTGACAAGGATCTCCGTGCGCACGATATTAAATTTTGGGACATAAGAAGGGAATCAGAAAAGCAAAAACAGCTACTTTAATGTGTGCTCATAGATTTTGGTTGTTTTTTTAAAAAGAAAAATATGTTGGAGTTCTGCTTGGAAGTGTACAAAAAAAGGACAGAGAAACTGGTGCCCTTTGGTGGGCGAGTATTACAAACACAGACATCAGTGGAGGTACCCCTTTTGAAGTAAATAACTCAGTACACTTACAGTTCAGATCTGTCTGCCAGTATTAAAATTTAAAAGCCTTTATTGTAGGCGGCTAACTTGTCGAAAACGGCGAACTGCTACTGTATATTAACCAAGTGCTGGTCTTCATCGTGGTCAGAGAGGACTCTCTAATCTAACTCTAATCTTTAGAGTAAAATGTCCCAAAACCATTTTAAATGTTGTATTTTACTGCAGATACTTTAATTTCTGGAATATTCAGTGTATTTTCGAATACTTTGAACCTAGAATCTGGACTTATAAATAAATTAACTTTGAACATTACATTACTTGAAAGTAGCCTCTTTTTTTTTCTTTCTTTTTTTTTTTAGCAAAACAGGCTTTTCTGTCATCTGTATTTACATCCTGATTATGAAGCTGTTTTCAAAACAGCTGCTTTTAAGGGTAGATAGTTTCTACCCTTAAAAGCAGTTGGACAGCTACATCCATTAGATCAATCAATATCAACAGTTCCAGAGTAAAACCACATTCCAATGAGACTCCTCAATTAGCTACACCAAGTGAATCACTTTTTAACAAGAGACTGTGATTTGATAATTATGATGCTGGAAATTGTCTGGACATTTGACTCAAGTAAAGAATAAAGAAGTAAAAAGGAAGTACTTTAGATGGCAATCCAAGGAGGAGTTCAAATGGAGATTCATCTACTTTCTGTCTGTCCTTATAGTTACTCACCTTTCTATTCGTTTCAGACAGTAAACTCTTTTAGAAGTGTGGGTGTACAAAGTACATGACATGACACCACAGACCTGAGGTTTGCATCCCGTCTCATGCTTTGACTGTATTTAATTAAAATCAAAATGTTTCCAAAAGTCCAACTGAAATGAAAAATGCATTGTTGCTAAGAAATCAAATCTGTCTGCCTTGCATTTGATTTGAATTGTGTTCAAATTTTGCCTACATTACCCACAAGAAGAAATTGAAGTTTATTTCCTTTTTCTGCAGTGACCGCTCCCCCTACATCGCTATTTCCCAGTGTCCTTGAAGTTGTATGTGTGTGCACTCACTTGTCAAGGTGATCCTCTGGGAAACTGGAAGCTGCCTGCCAAGGTCAACTTTAATATTATTCCCCTCTTTGCCAGGTCAGAGGAGACTTGATGGACTCCATCAGGTGTTTTCAGTGCTTCCTCCTGTCCTGAAAAACAGACAATAGCCTTTTGGCCTTGGCTTTAGTTGATGCCCTGCCTACAGACTTCCAGCATCTTGCCCCAGTTCTTTAAAACCTGGTCATGTCATCCGCTGTAATACCCTTGAGACGGTGCAGTCTTACATTGTGGCAGGATGAATTGGAGGCCTGCACTAGCGGTACATCTGAGGGGGGCCGCTCTCTCCATTGCCAAACCACTGGTTGGTCGATCCTCCTCCAGCTTTTCTGCACTGTAATCTTCCAGCTCTCCTTCACAGTTATTTCTTTACAGAAGCTATCTTCCACAGCGTCACATTTGGTATTTTAATGACTTCTGTCGGTTTCAGCTCGTCCTCCTTTATAGTGAGCAGGACCGAGGTCTGCAGAGGTGCCTTTTGTGTAAGCTTCCTTCATTGTGTTGGCCCTGCTGATGCTTTACTTCCTTCAGCTTGGTGGCACACTGTGCCTGACCTCTTTTAGGTCTCAACCTGTCATTTGCTTCGTTCCTGACAGCCCTGATCTGGTCATGTTATTTTTTACTGAGTACAGACTGTCGTGAAGGGTGGATATCTCTTTTTCTGTCTTCTTTTTCAAGTTGTTCTGATAGCATTATTTGTTGGCTTCCTCCGTCTCCAGTCTGTTAGCCTCTAGTTTGGCCATGAACAAGTTTCTGTCTCAGTGTTTTGTGTAAACTCACTGGATTAAGAGTTCTTCTAAGTTTTTGCACATCTAAGCTGGGAGGCAGTTGTCCAGGACAGCTGTAGTAGTGTGGGCAGCATCACTATATTGTAATCTTCCACATACCTGAAATCACAAATATGTGCAGTGTTTAGCTAAAAAGTCAGTCCCACCCTAACATGGGTGCTTGAAGGATAAAATGATCATTTCAGTTATATATTTCCGTGCTTCACATCTGTTTTCCACTAACACATCCTGCTATGATACAGACTTCATAATACTTTTGTTTATTTCTTATACTGTATCTTGTCAATTGAATTTCATTTTCCACACCTCTGCTTTATTTGTACCATTTGTAATTGCTTTTAGTCACCTTCAACTTTAAGTTTTCCAGTTTATTTTTCTTGTCCAAGAATGTGATTGTGCCTCACAATACTGCCAACGACTACAACACTGAGCACTGATCACAATCTCCAGTATGTTGAATTCTATACTGGGTATAGGTAAGGGACAATGGCCAAACAGCTGTCTGAGTTTTTCTTGTGGGCCGGCAGTTTGGCCAATGCAATACAGTCACCTAAAACTGTGCACTTTAAATCTCTAATAAATAGATCCTTTTTATGTGTTCACTTGTCCTTGCCTTTTTGTGCTGAGCATAAAATCCTCTAAAACACTTTTTTTGCAGTGAAGAGTTTGGAGTCACATATTAAACGTCTCTCTGGAATCAGTCTTTTGTAAATGAACATTGCCATTCTGCTTTAATAAAAGATAAAATAAAATAAAACAAAAGGGATGCATTTGCTTTCACTGTACATACCAACAGTACATGGCCTTCAGTTGTTTTGCAGGATAAACTGACTCTGACGTCTTATTTCGTTTTAGCTATTAAATCTAGAGTTTAGAGTTTAGTTTAGAAATTCTATTTGTTCATTTGTGCTGCCACCTTTTCATCAATTTTGTTAGCACCTACGTTAAGCAGCTCAGTCAATTACAAGCTTAAGAGCGCCGTCCTTCACTCGCATCATACAGAACTTCACTGCTTTTTATTGTACTTCAGAAAAAACTGTATCCTCCAACACAACTTGCATTAATTTAACGTTGCACTCCTGTGGAGAAATATCCACATGTACTATGCACAAAGTCACTGTTGAGTTCCATCTTTTTTTTAAAAACAGTAGAATTTGAATTTGCTGCGTCATGGTGCACCTGCTCTGTCAGGTTAGGAGAGGACACCTGCGTTTCCTCCGTCACTGCTTGCCTCAGCGCAGATGCCACGCACTTAGTGATTACTCACACACACAGAGCAGACCGCCACACTCTGCTCTACCTGGTGAGTGCGTATGTGGGGGGTGGAGGTAAGGGATGGAGGGCTCAGTGGTGGCTGTTTGTGATTGACCTGATTATGGAAAACAGCCCCTGGCATTGCTCCCAGAGGGTGCAGGGATTGTGGCATCTTCATGAAAAATATTCCTGTTGTGCCGGCTTCTGTCACAAGACGCCTGTGGATAAAGCCCAGCCTTGGCAGGCTGCCAAGACGGAGAGTATGAGAGGGAGAGAGGAAGGGAGAGGGACATTTTAAAGAAGAAAAGACGTATATTTATGATGAAGAGGAGATAGAATTATGCAGCATTCATGTCATGTCAGATTTATGGTAAATATTATTGATGTTAGCATCTTAATGATAATTACAGTCAGGGAATGTGGGATGTTTTTAAGCAGCTCTCACATTTCTTCACTTTGCATCTCACACTGGAAGTGAGCCAACAAAGGTGGCAAACAAAGGAAACATTTCACCAAATCTGGCAATTTATGACGGTAAAAACCCATAATTTGAGTATTTTTCACACCAATACAATCCATTTGAATTACTGTAATTCATGAAAGAGTGGCAGTTTCAAAGTGCACTCAGTTGTACTTCTGTTTGTGATGGATTTTAATTTATTTGTGTTCGTGTTTTACGATAGTAAACATGTTGTGGTGTTAAGAATCATTGACAGAGGGGTTTTGGATGAAGAAGTAGCATCATGCACACCTGTAGATCTAAATATGACTGAGGTGTGGTGACGGCATCTCAGAAACAATGCAGTGTCTCTGTAATTGTACTGTTTAGTTCTTTTAGGAGTAGCAAACTGAATCTGAGATAGGATATAATCTAAGTCTAAAATACCAGTACTTTGAAATGCAATCCATTTATATGTATTCTAATCAGTGTTGGGCCCACAATAGATGCCGCAAGCCAACACTGCCCCTAAACACTGAAGAATAATCTCTTCTACCCATAGTCTTAATTTCAATCTGACCATTGGAGAGGAAAAAATGTAAACTTTACCCTTCGGTGTGCAAAAGAAACGAGTAACGAGCTGCAGAGAGGGGCACTGAGCCAAAGGAAGGAAGACCGCCAGGAAGTGTAGGAATGCACCATTAATCTGCTCTGCCATCCCTTAGACAAGAGAAAGTGTGGTCCAAGGAGATGTACAGACCACACAAGTTTAGACTCCCAGAGTCTTACTTTTGAACAATAATAACGGACTGTTGCAGTGTTGGGGTGTTGGACGTCGTGGACATGCCAACAGAGGTGGTGATTCCATTTTTTTCAAAAAGTGAACCGGATGGTTTGCTCTAATTATGATAGTATCACAATGCTCAGCGGTTAAGCTTATGCCAGGATGCTGATTCCATGTTGGACGGAGAACAGTGGACAAGCTCCTGATTTGTGCAAAGACACCGAAGGGGTCAGGAGAGTTGGAGAGTTTACCAATCTCGTTCTACATGTTAGTCCATCCAGTCCTTGTGTACAGTATATACATACAGTACCAGTCAAATGTTTGGACACACTTTTCCATTCATGTGTCTCGAGCAAGAACTGTGTCCGCGTGTATGTTCACAGTGGGTGTTGGTCACCAAGGCCGTACCTTATCACTGATTGTATTTGTTATTTTAATTGGTGGTATCTCAAGGCTCAGCAGAGGGTGGAGACTTATTTTTGGTGAAGTTGAGTGTGAATTTCTCTTTTTGCTGATGATGTAGTTCTGTTGGCTTCATTGAACATTGATAACAGCCTTAGCAGTTCATACTTTGGTAAGTGTACCAATGTCAGTTTGAGCAGCACTGTCAGGATGTTGCTTTTATAGACGAAGAAAAATTGCCAAAAAGAGAGAGACATCCACATCAACTTGGGTTTGACTGGTCCCTCAAGTTTTCTTCTTTGTATGTGTTCATGAAAGTTGTGGTTCTCTCGATGATGTGTGTGTAATCTCTGTCGGCTTAAGTATGATTTCGAAACCAAAAGATGCTGAGATTGTTGAAATGAATTAAGACCTCAGTGTGTCATTTGAGTTTGCATGAGGTTGCGAGTTTGAACATTGATGTGTAGTCTTCACCTTGGGTTCAGTATGCGTGATGAAAAAGGTAGTAAGTGGACCTTGAGTTGAGAATATTTTTTTCACACAGGTTGTCAGATGGCTGATAGGAAGACCCAAAATCCAGTTGAAGAATATGTTACGTCATAAGCACTATAGCGTAAAGAGCATGTTTCTTGATTGATTATATTTTGGTAAACATGAAACCCTCTAAATGTAAAAACACTTTCTTTGTGGTTGTGTTGGCTTGTCATGAGACAACCTACACTAAGTATCACCTTGGCACATGTGGAATTGATAGTCATATTGAATCTCTAGCTGACAAACAGTGCCTGTCACACTGCCATTGTGGCTCAGTATATACCCCAGTGTACACTGTAGAGTTCATAATATGTGTACAAAGTACAAACAAAATTGAACGGCTATACCTTTTACACTTAAAAACAATCCAAAATAATCTCTCCCCCTGAGAAGTAATTAGATACCTACTCATCTGGCAAACACTTCAAGGAAGCATTAAAGAAAGAGTAGTGTGGTTTTGTGTTTGCATTTCCCTTGAGGGGAAGGACATTTTTTGCATATATTTGGACTGAGGCTTGCTGAGTGATACACTGGAAGGGGAATTTCCAATGCCGGGAGGAAATCAATTATTCATTCAGTGGCATGGAGGGTTGAGCACCACCCTGACAGCTGCAGAAGTAGCTCTGAGATTAAGGACAAGTATGGATGAATGTGTGTCTCATGTATATTCTGTTTCACCACGCAAGCCAAACTCCTTTTGTCTTTCTGCCAAACAGTCACTGGCATTGGCAGCATTAAAAGCACACTGAAAACAGACAATTACTCTGCTGTATTATGCCAATTACAATTGTTTAAATAATAACAAATGAATTAAAAGAGTTCATCAGCAGTATGGCAGGCCAAAGCTTTAGTATAATGATATTTAAGTGGAGCATAAATATATCTAATTTATAGCACCTGTGAGATGAGAATTGGATCAGATTTGGGTAGAAAAGGATGCAGTGTCACTGCAAAACTGTGAAACAAAAGATGTCCTGGTGTTTCGTGAGAGACATACGATGTTGGTTTGAATCCAAGGCAGCACTGTATAAATCTCGTTCCACTCACTCTCCACTCTGAACTATCAAATGCTAAAAATCCTGATAAATAAAAACATGTCTCAGCATATCTGCACTGAGCAACATATGATCTAATAAAAGGATACTGATGGTTTGCGATACAATCAAACTCTCAAATATCACTGTTTTCCTATTTGTGCAGATAATCTCTTTTCCATTAAAAATGCATTTCTCTGAACATTTATCAACAGATTGCCTGTGTCACCAATATTATATTTTTTCAGCAAAAACGGCTCTTATTCAGCATCAGTGGGACAGTTAAATTTCTCTCACGCCCACATAGAGTTTTTGTTTGTTTTCCTATTCTCTCGTCATGAATTTTTCATCAGCGACTTGATGAGACATTTCATGTGCTTGCCTTATAAAGCACAGTAAGCAGTCTTTGGATAGTGGATATTTTCTACTGTCCCGCATTGGCTTTTGAATATAGGAGACAGGGTCTCTTAGTAACTTATGCTTTGTCAGAATCGGCCTGTCAGTAGTCAGAGCAGTTTAAATAAATTGGACAAAACTTACTGCTAGAAACTTTTCACATTAAAAGAGCACTCCACCGATTTAGCGTTGCACTCCTATAACACTGTCAGACTCACGAAGGACAGGATCAAAATCGATGCAGCAGAAACAGATATCATCTTTTTTTATTCCAGACATCTTCTTCCTTGTCAAACCCTGGTGCCTGCATTACCCACAATGCAAAGTGGCCGCCAACTGTTCAGTCACAGATTCAGGTGTGTTATGCTAGTAGCAGCTAATGTAGCCTCAAGCTGCTAGCCTCAAGCACAGATGAGGAGCTGAGATCTGGTAAGCCACTTCTTTCTAACGTCACATGCCCAGATTTTCAAAGTTGTAGTCTTCAGCCCCAGCCAACACTGACTCAAGTGACATCATTTGAGGCAGTTTATTACGTTCAAATGTCATTGGCTAGACACTTTCTTCATAAGATGCCATGCTAGAAACGTTTAGCACTGTCATGAGGTCAAATTTTCAATTTGTCCAATACTTTGGACAAATACTATGACATATTATGACGAAATACCTGCAAAACTGATGACATTCCCCATCAGCCTCAGCTGTGTTTAGTGCTAATTACGAAATGTTACCATACCAACCTGCTAAATTAAGATGGTGACCATGGTAAACATTGCAGCTGCTAAACATCAGTATGTTAGCAATGTCATTGTGAGCATGTTAGGGGATGCTGCATTTAGCTCAAAGCACCGCTGTGCAGTACAGCCTCACAGAGCCACTAGCATGACTGTATACTCTTAGTCTTGGTTTATATGTCTGTGTTACTTTGTACAGGATGAGGATCTCATTCTGAGCTTGTTAGTTCATTTTTCTGTTCAGTGAGAACAGGAATGGTTGTTGATGTGTGTGAGTGGAAACAAAATGTATGAAAAAAGTTGGATGTTTGCTTGTGTTTTAAGCAGCAGTTACCCAGAACTGGCGAATCCAGCTCCAAATCATGAAGAGGGATGCTGGTACTGCATGATGATTTGACATGCAGCAAATACATGGTCTCCTGAATGAGGTAAAGGCTTGTTATCCACATTGTCACTTTATTAAAATAGCTCAGTTCTGTCCGCTTTGCCTCCATGTAATTTCAAGGACAGTAACGTAGACAATGCTCCATGGAAAAACTTTAAAACAAACTGTCAGATGTGATCACCTCATATCTGACCTTTCCTCTAAGCTAATTTGAACTGGAGTGCATGCAGGCACAAACCAATTAGGGCCGAGGAAAGCTGGGGAGAGGTCAGCAAGCTGGCTATTATCTGGCTGCGCTAAAAATATACCTGACAGGATCTGGAGCAAGATATAGGTCAAGAGAAAAAAGGCCTGATTCCGACAAATGTGCTCGGTAGGTCAACAAGGCCAGGTGGATGTGGAGGAAGTCGATTTCTTCCTAGGCCTCTAGTGGCCACTCAGAAAGAGATCATACTGTGTATGTGTGCCTCTGTCTGTACGTGTCTGTGTGTCTTGTGGTTCTCAACAGAAGGAATTTGCACTGAAATCCAACCCCAGCTGTCTGTAATGGCTGTGTGACAGGTATAGCTGAAGTTTGTCGGTGTCAGGGGAAAATCCTATTGATGTAAAGACGCCCCCCTACCTCAGAGGTAGAGAATGGAAACCAATTTGTGGGACACATGACCCGACTGTGGTGGGACCAAATGACCCACGCTAACAATAAAGAGGGGACCTTCAGACCCTGCATCCTCTAATGCAGGTGGTGTCAGCTATGATTCATTTGCAGAGAAACTGCATAGACTGAGATGTATGACCTCAATGACAACCTTTTGTTGACAGAAATAGCCACGTGTTTACAATATAGTGTGTAAAAATGTGTGTACATACAGTCTGTGTACATGTATTGGTGTTTCTGTACTCCTTTGCAGAAGTGATTTATGTTTAGTTAAGATGCTGGTGTCTACAGTGTACTCCTAGAACTTCACCACCTTGAGATTTATTCTTCACTGAAGAAAGATTGCGTTTCTTCATCCTCTCTGGACACAGGATGAAAAGTTCAAATCCCACATGCAGATATGTTTCTGTTATGATGACTTTGCACAGGGAGAGCTTTAGAAAGTAATGGATGCTTAATGTGTTATGGCAGTATCCCATTAGAATTTCACTGGCTTACACTATGCTATGGGATTTTATTAATTACCATTATTTAAATGGGACTAAGTATGATTTCACCATAATTATGTAGCCTGTTATGTAAGAAATATATGGTGAGGACCTTGTGAGAATAAACCACTTAACATATTTTTTCCCCAAATGACTCGTATAGGCCTGAACTGTGGCATACTGAATTTGATGAGAAACACGTTAGAATTTATAATAATTTCCTGTAGATACGTTTTGTGACAATTGCATGAAAAATCAATGCTTAAAGGCATTTAAGTGATAGGTCACATCCAGTCTTAAATTTATTGACTCAAAACTTAGAGTTACTGTTCAGTATAACTGTTTTATAGTAACCAAGTATTGTTGGCTATACTGATGCTGACCAAGAGACGTGCAACGAAACAAAAAGCCATTAAAAAAAAAAAAAATTTCACAACACCTGTTTTTACTGTCTATTGTCCTCATGGAAGATTTTTAATGGGATAATGAGGGTTTTTTTCTTTCTGGTGCCTCTTGACAGTTGCTACTGTGCTGTTGGCACACAGGTAGAGTCTCACCAGAACTGTGTACTATATGTATTGTGTTGACTGGACAGCAGATCTGCTTTTTGCACAAACAAGCTGACGTAACAAAACCTTTTAGGTTGTTATAGTGAACTTGTTAGTAAACAGTTGCCTGTTTACACATCCAGCTGAAACGGAGCAACATTATCAGTCATTAGCAGTCGTGGGTTTAGCTCTGGTTTTGGTCTCCACCAACTCCTGAGAAAACTATTTGGCTCTTTAGCTGTTAAATGCTGCACTATGTCGTCGCTAAGTGTGTCTGTCTGCTGTTTGGTGCTGAGCAGGTAGTGTACAGTGGGTTTTAGTGCTTTTTTTTGTTGTTGCTGAAAATAGCTGTTGATGAGAGCAGTGAGAACCACAACAATGAGTTAAACAATTGCTAAAACTCTGCAGACCTGAATGGAAATGCAGAGAGTCTCTGTGGGTTCATCACAAGTGACCCTTTTTACATGCAAGTAGTCACGTGATCCATTGTTACTGTAAAAATACTGATTATAGCAGCCAAATAAAATGGCAAGCTTACCATGCACACTCAGGAGTTGTTGATTCTTACACAGGTTAAATTTAGACCTTTAATTGTAGCGCCCCCATGTGTCCAATTAAGACCATATTTCATTACATCTGTTTGTCATAAAGACTGTGCAGTGTTTCAGATTTCTTAAATAAATATGTTTACACCTGTATATGATTCAAGTATCACAATTTATTACAAAAACTAGAACTTTTTTTTTATCTGTCGGTGTTGCCATGCTTTAAGCATATAACAATACAGTATAAAATCTCAACCCAAAAGTAGGATAGTAAAAGCAAAGATCATAGATGCTGACGCAGCATTTACAGAAGTTAAGACATGCTGTTTACTGTACAGAGAACATTCCCACTGAAGTACAAACATCTGCAAAATGCGTCATTATCATCAATGAATTGCATTTTACAATAAACAATCTGATCCGACCTCATTCAGTGTTACAAGAAAACACCTCTTTTGGAAATTAATTTACAAGAAAATAAACACAAACACTCTGCAAATCATAATGAATGTGCTGAGATTCTTTTTTTCAACAGCCCAAGGCACTCAGGCTCCAATGTTGGCAATAAATACGTCATTCTTTACACAAAATCACGTCAAGCAGGTGGTGGTAGAGAAAGAAGAGTGAGAGAGAAACGATGTCGTCTATTTCATGACCTCCTTGAAGAACACGTTCCTTTCCACCTGGTCCTTTTTCACAGTGAAAATCCCTGGCAGTCGAGACAGAAAAGACGTTTTGAAGGAGTCAGTCATTTTGTTTAATTGCGTGACATCTGTTCGCTAAAAACTACATGACCTCCTACTGTACTTTTGATGCTGGCCTGTCGTTTTTGGTCTCCGAGAGCATCCTCTGCTCTCTGGAGCCTCCTCAGCTGCTATTTTCAAATGAAACCACAAGTAGGCCTGATGTGCTATTCAAGCACCGCAGGATGCCAAAGTGTCCATTTCCAGTGACCTGTCCCCCGCATGAGAATCTGGTACAAATCTATCAAGTGTCCACAAATGATGTTTTCAAATATCTATAACAAATCCAGATGTTATTCACTGAAATAATCGCCTCCTGATCTTTCAAATTAGTTTTACCGATGCTGTGACAACAGAGTGGCTTTAACAAATACATTGGTCTTCTCTTCCCTGCAGTTCAGTTGAGCTGGCGACAAGCTTCAAATGTCCACTTAGAGGCACCTCCGTAAATATCAAGGCTCGTCTCCATCCATGCAAAAACGTTTCCCACTTGCGCTTTGCTGCTGCAGGTGGCTAGATTGTATATCTCTCCGACAGATAGTTTCCGATCCCAGATGTGAAAATTTGCCAGGTCTCCAACAAAAGCTTGTGTGGCGTCGAATCCTCCTCCGAGCGTGTCCTGTGGTAAAGACAAATGGATTCAATCAAGGATGATGTGATATTTCTCCTCAGGCTGCTTCATGGAACAAAATCGCATCTATGGATTATCTAGATTTTTTTTTTTTACATTAAATTGAATGAGGGACTTGCATCCTTAATCCACTGGGATTCTTGATGAGTCCCAGTTAAAGATCTAATCACCTTATTAAACCTATTATGTGAATTATAGCGAGGATGAATTTGAAAATTGAGAACTGATTGTTTTTTTATGTCACAATGAAATGGAAAAATTACTTTTACACCTTGTTAGCTAATTGTCCATGCCATGACACACACCTATTGTATTTAACAAAATGATATGTCATCTTATAATGAACCCTCTGCATAATGTCCTGCCCCAACATCCTGTTACAGTGAGGATGCTCTCCACGTGTAGTTTTATGTGTGGCTTGAAACAGAACGTGCTGCCTTCACGGAGCTGGAAAGCATTTGAAACAGATGTGTGTAGCGTTTACCTGCTCTTGACCGAGGATCAGCAGGCCCTGTGGTTTGATGGGATGATATGGAGCCAGATTCTCTCCACTCCCCCTCTTGACACCATCTTGGAAAGCTTCCCAAACACCGTCCCGAGTGGTCCAGGTTACGCAGATATGATGCCACTTCCCATCGTTGATGAGGAAAGGCAGCTTTGCAACCTAGAAGAAGATAGAAGATGTGACGTGGATGTTTGCTGCAGTAAACTAAAAATGAATGCATGACAACATTTCTGCTGTGTTTTAGACATACCTTATCATTTATCAGTATCTCCATTGGGTTGTTTCCCCACTCTATGAGGACCAGCTCGTTGGCTTGACCAGGGACTGCGTAGGAGAAAGGTGTGCCCACTCCCGGGGACGCGTTGGATTTGAGCCACATGCACACGGTGAGGGCGTACATCTCTGGCAAACTCTTCTTCACTTTTGCGTACATGTAGTTGGTTCTCAGAGGGAACGTGAGCTGGAATTTGTCCAGAGGCCTGTTTTCTCTTTGACCTGTGTGGAGGAAATGGGAAATCAGTTGGCTCCAGACACTTTGGAGAAAGGCAGCATCAGTGTGTTTCTCTCATTTTTCATTTACGTTAAACACATATATCATTCCCGACACACACACACACACCCTGGGGATTTAGGCTGCATAGGAATTATGCGTTACACAACAAATCCACAATCGTGACGCTCCAGACTCGCTTTAATCTCGCATCATAAATCTATCACAGGAGTACTGACGTTAACCTTCATCTCTTGTTTTCTTCTCCCACCACACCTCTCTGTTTTACTGCCAGACAAGTTTTTATGCTGTATGGTATCAGAGGTGTCCCAAACCGAAGAGCGCACCAGGGGTTTAACTTCTCAGAATGGCTCACAGAGCAAATGGAGGAGTGGCTCGTCCACTGCGTGTTTTGAAACTGTTTAATCTGCATGAATTAGAGCAGGAAACGGCCGAATATACAGCCGGGCTGCTGTAGCTTTGTGCGGATGAGTCAAACATTAAATCGACTCCTGAGGTCATAAAAGCTTATAATGCCTATCTGGATCTGCAAAGAAGAGATTTGTTTTTCATTTTCCGGCCTCATGCGATCTGATATTTCCTCTTGATTGCTGATAGTAATCGTTCTTCGATCCTCGATCATTTCCACCCATCCCTCCCTACACTTACTCACCCACCAAACCCTCCCAGATCTCGTTTACTTTTTACGCGCAAGCCCTTCCCACAGCTACCTTTCTCCAGGTCGGTGATCCTCTGGTGGAGAGATGTTAGGGTGGACTCCACTCTCCCACGCTGCTCCGTCTCGTTCCGGAGTCCGGGCTTCCCCTCCTCGATGCTGTTCACTCGGGACAACACCTGCTTCTCCAAGTCGTCGATTTTACTTTGGAGCAGGTCTTTGAGGCTGTTCGCCTGCACCGAGTTGTTACTTCTGCTGAATTGCTGTTAAGGGGGAAAGAAGCATTTAGCTCAATGTAAAGAATGATTTTGAGTGGCGATAATTACAGATTATTGAAGTAAAGCTGGACAACCAACTTAATTTATATCTGGCAAGGATTGTTTTTCTCTTGTGTGCTCACATATTTTAATTTAATATTGACAATCAATGATCTGAATCACATATTATTATTACAGTTATTATATTAGTCAACAAAAGTGGTTGTAATTTGGTCGACGGAGTCACCAAAAGTGTTGAAAATGTCCTCAGAAGCGGCAGCCTACCTCCAGGTTTTCTAATCTCTGCTTCAGCGACTGTAAAGTCTGTGATAGTTGCGTCAAAGTGTCAGCGGGGCCCCTCGATACATCCCCCATTGTGTTTTTGGTCCCAGCTTCTTTCCTCCTGCCCCCGGGCCGCGCGTCCCCGGGCTCGGCGCCGCTCTGGCTCTCACACCGAGCCAACTTTGAGGTTAGTTCTCTGATGGTCTCTTTCTGGTTCATGATCGTCTCTTTCTGCTGCAAAACCGTCTCCCGCAGCTGCATTACAGTGGTCTTCAAGTCCTCTCCCGGCACGCTGTTCTGTAAGGTGGCTGCGCATATGTCCATATCCTTGGGTACGGACGTGCAAATGAACTGAGTCTGTCCGCCAAAGTCTTGAGACGAACTTTCCAAAAACAGGCACGAAAATAGAAAAAGTCTCCAACACATTCCGTTCTTCGTGGCCTGCATGTCGGCGTCTGGGCTGTGATTTGTTTTGGTGTGATGAGCCGCAGTGACTTCGCGCTCGCGTCCCCCCTGTTGTTGTAATCCGTCTGTGGAAGTGCAGCCGTTTTTATACAGCGAGCCTGGTTCTGCGCAGAGCAGGTTCACTGCATCACGACTGGAGGGGAGGGAATCGCGCTGCCCCTGTTTAATCGGCTCCAGAAGCAGCGTCACATTCAAGAGATGAAACCCATTTTGCTCTCAGGCTCCCACATGTTAAATCTTTCATCGCTTCGACTATTTGTCATTTCTCGCTGTGTATTATTCATCTGGAAAACGCGCGTTTGTAGGCAACAAAGAGGGGTTGCTTGCGTCGCGTGGCGGGGTGCCAAGAGAGCCAGCTGTGTTTGTTTGGTTTTGCGCACACAGAAAACTCTCTCTCTCACACACACACACACACACACACACTAGGTGGATGCAGATCATAAGTTGCAGCAATTTGTGGTCTGAAGAGTCCCCGCAGATTCAGCACCAGGGACAGCTCCAACCACATCACATTATCACAGCGTGCAGAGGAGCGTCTGTAGATGCTGCTTAGTTTTCAACTGTTGGTGCCTTTTTCTCTCTGTTCAGCTCAACTGCGACTACTGTTCACTTTGTTTGAACATGAAGACTGCACTTCTTTAAGTCTTTAATTCTCTGGGTTTCCTCAGTTTTTGGGATCAGACGTTTATTTAATCATGAACTGTAAATTCAATTTGAAAAGGCATAGATTATATTTCAGGTCAAACACACACACACACACACACACACTTTATTCCCAAAGACCCTCTCTTGCAGTGGCGATCTGCTCTCCACATCACTGCTACAATCATCTCAATAATTCAGTTTCTAAAATGATAATCTGTCCCCAAGCAATTTACCTTATCTATTATTCAGGAAGGACAATTTTATTATTTTTCGTTGCCCACTCGGCTCTTATTTGTCGAGTCAATGTTGAAAATAAAATGAAAACACTTTGAATTAGTAATGAAAACGTATCGGCTCTCAGATTAAAATTGATTCCTTTTGAAAGATGAACACAGCGAGAAGTACACAGCATGAGAGACGAAAGTCTGCATGAGACAAAAGGATATTAGAATAAGGAGGTTAGATAGGTCATTGCATAATTATATCATCTATACCAGGTCTCTGAAGCTAAGTGGTTCATAGCTGCAGGTGCCTTTTTACAGGCTAGATATTAACACTGAATGACCCATTAAATTGTTGTCAGGAGGACTTTATTTCAACGCTGCAAAACCTACCAAGAGCATAATAAGAGCTGGTGCAATATACTGTATTACTGTACCAGCTTTATTAGTGGGAGGGAATGATTAAGCAACTAAATGGTGCATTTGAGACATTTAAACTAAAACATGCTCTCCAACATTTCCTGTTACATATTTTCATGACATCATTCATCTTAAAGTTGGTGTCTCTATTATGTTTTGTCACTACATAACAGCTTTTTGGTTTAAAAAAGTCATTGCATGATGCAGTAACCTTAAAGGACATTAGGCAATGTAAAGAGTGTTATAATACAGTATGTGACATAACGTAGTTTTATCAGCATTTATTTGTTGTCTCTTGAACGTCTCCTGTGGATTATGGTTCATTTTAATGATGCAACAACATCTAAGAGGAATGAAAAGGGAGAGAGGTTTAGTGACTTTACTCTCTGTCCGTAATCCAGAGTTGATGGACTGTTTTTGATATTATGAAAAACCCAAAGTGAAGTTTACAGAAAGTAATTTCTTCTGAGCCTTTTAGTGTGGTGTGAAATAAATAGAAAAGGTGAATTTAAGGTGATGTAACTGTCTGGGAGTTGTGTAACAGTTGCTACTTTTGAGGGCTGGTTTTGAGGTTTTCAGGGATGAAGTAATACAGTAAAAATACAGGTCGAAGGTCAAGAAGCCAAATCCAGGCTGAACCAACCAAACCTTTTTGGTGGAAATCCAACAGAAGCATTCACAGAAAACCAAACACTGAAAGCAGTAACACCAGCACAGATTCAGAGTAACGCTTTCAGCTGCTTTGCCTTTGGGTAAAATATAAACAGACAAACAAAGCTGAAACTTTATTAGACGTTATGCAACATGGAGCCATGCACCCCTGGCCCTGTTAGAGCACCCTAACTTGCAGAGCAAGAAATATGAGTAAACAAGTTTTTCTCTCCACCATATCAACCATCTGGTAAATTTGTGCTGGTTATATAACATAATAGGGCGCAGTGCTTTTCATTTCTTTGCAAAGGACATTCATTATGTATATATAACCTTCCAAAATCTGCCAAAATTGTAACAGTTGCTCAAATGTTGTAATTATTAATGAGCAGGATAGACAAACAAGTGAATAGTAGTTTCAACATTTTACATTTTTGTTTGGGTTGCGTTTGTCCCACTGTATGTATACAGTATGATAATCAGGCAGAAAAGACTAGACGTCTTCTACCCAGGGACCAAAGTAGCATTGCAAAATGTCCAAAGTCTAGCTCTCATTATGAATTCATTATTCAGTGCTTCCCACACAAACAAGTCTCAGAGCCATATGCTTAAAGAAGAAAAACCTTCACTCCTCTGCGCTCCTCGGAAACATACTGTACCTCTTCCCATCACCTCTACTACTCCCTGCATTCCTCCCCTTCCTCTCCACTCCTCCTACAGGCATACACAACCCCGCTTAAGTAGCCCCTTAAAGCAAACTGCTAAAAAAAAAAATCAACATTTTCCTCTGGATGCCACAAGTTCACCCTGTAAGCATATTGAGTTATGCTCTGATTTAAAAAGGAAAAAGAAAAAAACACTGTACCAGCTGTTGAATTCATAATGTTGTTAGCCGTGGTGTGCATGAAATAATAATAGGGTTTGGATGAAATGATTATTTGTTGTTCAAGTCATTGCACTAGACATGACAGCACAACAGTCTGTGACACTGGAGATACTAATCTCACACAAACAGCTGCCAGTAGCTCTTATCACAATCCGACACACCGACACACTATACTGCCTCGGTTCTGTCGGAGCTGTGCTGCCGGGCCGCTGTCCACCTGTTGTGGCGAACGCTATCTCCTTAATAATGCATTCAAACACGGTGGAAATGCATTCTCCAGCACTAGAGATCAATAGTTGTAATTTCACATGTTGGCATCCTGCCTTGGCTTGCTTTTTCTTCCTGACTTCTTTCACCTTCTGCTAGTGTAGTGTGGTTCGGGCCATTGGGGGGAAACATCTATTAGTTTTAAATAATTTTACATTTTCAACAGTGCTTTGGATATTTTTCTGTTGACATTAGCGCTTGTTATGGTAGGGTATTTGGGTAATGACCGACATGTGCCCACAGCACTTAATACTAAAAGTTTGTCTGTGTCCAATAAAAACACCTCCTCATTCACTCATTCACTTCTCCCTCTATAATAAACACGGACTAGTTTCCACTGTAGTGAGCAGTAAATTGAGATTTCAGACACTTACTGTACGAATAAATGTCATTTTGTGTCATCACTGACAGGTGTAGTGTTGCACAAATATTAATTTTTGTATTCATGAAATGTAACGTGTTGCATTGTGGGATTGTTGGCAGACAGTAGTGTGCATTTTATGGACACATAAAATGGCAGACAGTAAATATAGTGCACTATATAGTAAACATTATTTCAGATACAGCCTTATTCTTGTTTAATTATTTGATATTTTCTGATTTAAATGATGTTTTTTTGAATTTTAGACTATTTTGTTCAGGCGCAGTTGTTGTATGGATGCTGTGTGTCAAGACAAAATTAAACACGGATGCATTTGAGAAATTGTTAAATATTAAAAGGGCATTTTAATACTCCTCAATGTGAGGTATTGAGAAAAGTATCATTGTGGTATCAGTTCCAAAATTCAGATATGGTTTTGGCACCGGGGTGGACATTTTCAAACAATACCAAGCCCCAGTTGACGTTGACATTTTATAAGAAATAAAACTTATTGTATCATTTTAGGGGATCTGGCAGCAACAGCTATTAATCTCAACGTTCAGAGGTTTTTATAACAGCGGCTCTGTTTGACTTCCTCTCTCTTAGACAATCCCAGTATTTTCTGTTTTTCAGATCGATTTCACATGTTGCCTCCATCAATTTATTCATATAACTGAACATAAATACAGTGGAAAAACAAGGTATATACTGTATGTTCAAGTTAAAAAACCAAATAGCAGGATAGTTGTATGTATGGTTTGACAGACTACCCAATAACTAAAAAGTTACAGTTTGTTGTCACTTTGGTGTAATTAGAGAATTAGCTGCACACCTACAATGTAAAGATATTTACAGTATGCCTGAGGAAGCCAAAGGTCACCTACGACTGATGTTTTCCATCTCAGTGTAAACCGCTTTGTGGAACGGTCTCTGATAGAAGGTATTTCATCTATGAACAAAAGCCTAATTAAGCTGCCTCTCTGTGTGTCCTCGCCATACCAGAGGAGGGAAATTGCTGCCATTTTGGGGTCACTGGAACTTATGCAGTGGCTGGTTAGCATGAGGACAATGTCATGCAGTTGCCAGCAAAGTGTACAAAAAAATAGCTCAGAGAGGCTAATTAAGACAAAGAATTGTTACTCATAACTTCCCATCACTTTTTGTTATTTTCTTCATGGTCTGCAGATGGAGTTTTTCATACTGTGTCATTGCTGTCCTTATGTTTTATTAAAGGTTGTGATTTAATTATTTTTCCTTCTGCATGAGCTGAGCGCCCGCCTGAAATTGATACAATGCATCATCTGACATTGGGATCATTTTCTGTGCTTCTGCTGAAGATGACGAGGAAATATATAACACTGTGCACATGGAAGTCTTTTTTTTAAATCCCGTTGCCCAGAGTATGTGACGATTCCCTAAACAGAATCCCTAAATTTACTGCTGTGCATGGGCAGTGGGATTCTTTTACCCCTCACTCATTCATTATTTAATTTGCCTGATCTAATCTGCTGTCAGATGCATTCAGAGTACTCACATACTGTATTCATGGAAAGCTTTATGATCTACTATCTGTGGGTAAATAAGCAAACTGGCTTCTTGCACTCATCACTGATTGCCTTTGCTCTCTTGTGCATGTTTTGGATTTTATAGACGATCAGTTTTGATGACTTTAATACTTTTCTTTCTCCGTTCACGCTGGCTGTGTGTTTGCGTCTCTGTGAATGTAACTTTCCCTTAGTGGTTTTTACTCTGCTGCCATAGTTGCTCACTTATGGGAATTTTTGAATTATCTTTTTAAATATTAATTTCATCTTATTGGCCATTATCTATTTCTTTTAACCTCATAGAAGGTAGGGAAATACAGGGGCACTCCTCCAATTATACACATTAAACATCATGGGGAGTGCTACTTAGCCTGTGAAAACAGCTGCATAATGTCTTCTGTGGCTCTGGGGGCACATTGTCAAGTCTGAAACAATAACCCTGATGATGTCATAGTGATGTCATCTGGGTTATCTCAGCTTGGGCTCAGAGACTTCAAATTTATGACAGAAAGTCTGCGTTAACCGAGGGGTTGAGGGATCCAAAGATGTGGGCGTTTTACCAGGCAGGGAGGGTCTAATGAAAAGACACTGGTGAGTTGCATTATGGGAAATGTAGGATCCAGTGTTTTTGAGGTTTAGCCCATACTAAGAACTAAAAGTCAGGATATCTCGACGTCTGCTGCTTCGATTTTGTCCGTTCTTTTTTCAATCTGTCTCTCCCAGTTCCCCCAACTTTATGTAAGTGAAATATTAAATTACCCTTTTCACATGAACACATAATAGGCACTTTGTGAACAATGCTTCACTGATGGGTCCGATTAAATGCCTTTACTGTACATGTTTGTAATATCTCTGTTGGACAGCACTGCTGCACCTCTTAGGCATATGTTGTCATAATGCTTGGGACTTTTGGTATATTAGATCATTGGATCATTTTTGTAACATTTGTGACCGAAGTGTTTAGAGTTTCGGTGCAGAGGATTTGGCCTCTGTTAGTCGTCTCATGTTCCTTTGATTGTCAGACCTCATTCAAAGCTGACCAGTGATGCTTGTTGGCTTTTAACCTAATGTCAACCACCTTTTGTCACTCCATTTGTAATTGTTACGAGATTACTTCAGTCGTTTTCCATAAGGACGTTTTCATTGTTTTGACTACCCACTATAGATGTCTACTTTACTATAAGCCCATAGAAAATGAGGTACAGATTCCTGTTATCCATCAGTAACTAGGAGAACTTTGTTTCTACAGCACATTGATTTCTCTTTGTCTTCTCATTGCCATTGCTATTGTATTTTACTGTTTGGGATGAATGCTAGCGGCACAGCAGTCTTTCAGTACCTGAAGGGATGTTACATTATGAATTAGGCATCAGACATTCTCAGTATCACATCACAAACGGCCTTGTGGATTTGATTTCAATCTCAGCTCACATTCCTTCAGCACTGTTGAAGGCTGGCTGCAGATTCTACAAACACTGTGTTGCTTGCATTTATTGCTTGCCTGCTCCTACAAGAAAACATGCTTTGAGTAACAGGGATGATTCTTACAGCAATTTGACAAATAAGGCCTGCTAAACCATAACCGTGAATTATTATTAAACACACCCTAAATCCAAGTGAGCGCGGCTTTTCAAAACCACCATACTGCATGCCTGATTTGTAGATTTTTCCTTTAGATCCCGATAATCCATAATTGGTTTTCTGTTTTGCATATAAAGTGACAGATAATGTCCAACATCATTTACAAATTGTATGTAAATGTAATACAATACCATGGAAATTTAGACCACATACTGTGTTTCACCCCTGCATCGTCTGCTTTTGTCTGTGTTTACATACGTTCTTGACATTGTTTTGTGAAAACAGCATTATTTACCAGCCGTATGCGTTACCACAGTGTATGTTTATTCTATATGTTTGTGGCATGTGTCCATGGCACTGAGCAGCTAGCCAAGCATGAGCAGTGTGTAGGTGGGAGCCTCATGCTTGTGCACCACTCAGCTGCCAAAGAAGCTGTGGAAGCATGAAGTGCTGTCAAGAGATACAGTCTAATGAAGGGATGTACTCTTGCTGAGCAACACAAAAGAAAAGTGACTGACTTGCTCAAGGCCTCTGTCTGGCACCTTCTCTCTGCAGGGGAGACTGAAGACATCTTGCTGGATCACGCCTAGCAAGAGAGAAAAAAAGAAAGGTTGCTGAAGAAAAAGTTATGCCTTACTAACTTATTAAGATTCAAACCCACCCACACTGTGTTAGTAGTAGAGGGAAGATTCCTGCCTGTTGTACTTTTCAACAGCGATTATAAAACTTGAAGATTCAGTGTTGTTTCAAGTACTTTTTTTAGTCCTTTTGCAGTTCTATGTGGAAAAGATTTGGCACAATGTGTAACCTATCATGAACGGTCTTAATTAAAGGTACCCTGTGGAGTTTTTGACCACTAGTGGCACAATGGAGCAATGTTCTTACGAGTGGGTCCGCGCTTTGTTTGTTCACAAGCACGCAGATGCCACAATACACATTTCTGCTACAGATTTCTAGCTATTTCACTGATCAACTGTTGGTGGCAGTAACTTGCTAAGAAGTGCAGCAGTTCACCTGCTAATGCAGAAGAAGAAGACTGTGAGCTGTCAAACATCGATGTAAACAATGCAGGATTCAAATGCTTCCAGAAATCGGCTTCGCAAATGATTTATGAGGAAGGAAATGCATTCAACATGTTTGTTCGACCTCGGGATACGCACAATGAGTTTTTCTGAGTAACACCGTATGTGAGAATAACTTTGTTAGTTTACAAGAAAACTCTGCAGGGAAAAATTAAAGATGTCCTGCACGTGAATGCATGTGTCCCGACCCACATCTTGCCGTCGGTTTCAGGCTGCTCCTCTGCTTGACAGTTGGTGGCGATAACGAGCCAAGAAATGTAGCGATATGCCAAGAAAGGCAGTCAAGAAGAATCTTGCTAGCAAGTACACATGGATGTAAACTGTGTGGTTTAAAATGTTTTTAAAAGATCGGCTTTGAAAGTGTTTTATGAGGAAGGAAATGGATTCAACATTTTTCTAAAGGATACAGACAATGATTTTGGTGAGAACGACTGAATGTAAACATAACTTTCTTTTTTGTACATGAAAACTCCACAGGACACCTTTTGAAATACCAGATGAAGAGAAAAGGGCGTTGTCTGAAGGAAGTCTGTCTGTCATGCAGAAACTACTATATGTTAGCTATGGGTAACAGGTTGAGTCAGTACAAAAATAGCCCACATATGTTTCAGTGGGGTGGAAAAGGGCTGTCTGCAAGAAGCCTGCACGCTATGAAGCAACAGCCGCATGCACACAGTCACGTACTGTAAAAACCTCTATTTTTGACATTTTGACTGGATCAGTCCTGACTTAGTAATATACTAGCTGTTACCAAAGATGCAGCTCAACATTCAAAACATTTACCAAAAGTTAGAAAATGTTGCAGTCTAAGATAAGATGACCTAATGCAACTGTATGTAGATAATATGCTTAAAAGATGCAGTTTATCTAAAGCCATCAGATCCTCTTTATGTCCTTGCTCAGGTCAGAGTCGGTCACATTCAGCAGACACGCGGCCTCATTTAGTTACTCCTCACCAATCCATATCATATCATGAGTATTGTGAGCATTAAAGGCTTCCAGCTGTGTGTGATGTCCAGCAGGCACGCCATGTCTGGCCTTGAACTGAATTACAGAATAAGCAGAGGGATATTACTGTGATGTAATTTGGGAGAGGATAATCTGAGGCCACGGAAGTAAAGATGTATTGATCTTACAGTACATCAAGGTCGCTTCCTCTTTTCGTTTCCCTCTTTCTGTGTGTGTGTGTGTGTGGGGGGAGGGGGACTGATGGAGATGTGTAGAAGAAGTCCGGGAAGACAGGGTACAGTACATACACCAGAGACGAAGGCTCTTTGTTGACTCTGGAAAAGCTCAGCTGAGGATATCGCAACTAAAAATTACAGTCGCACTTGTACTTCTCATGCTCGGTGCAGTCGCAGTGAGACACATACTGTACTTTCTTCTTGAGAAAGTAAGGAGGCAGGCACAATCCTGTCCTTGTATAAATTAAGGGTGGCAAGAAAACAAAGTTGTTGAGATAAACTTTGAATCCTTTAAAGGTCAGAAATTAAATGAATCATGCCTTAATGCTTGAAGATGATGCCAACTTGTTTAAAAGGTCCCAGGATGATGCATAAATCAGTGCTTCACAGCCTCTCCCACATCTTTGCTCTGTGAACCCTGCAACCCAGAAAGCTTGTATGGGTGTGTGTGTGTGTGTGTATATATATTTGTGTGTGCGTCGAAAAAAGAGCAGGATCAGTGCCTCCACATGAAGGCTCCCTTACCCGAGCCTCTGCCAGAGAAGAGCCAGCCTTTCATCTGTGTGGAATAATAAAATTGTGTCAAAAAGTGCAGGCAAATATTTCTGTACACCGGCGCTCTCTGTGGGGAACTGAGCTCAGACAACTGCAGCAATCTCTGTTTTGTTTTTTTTCTTCCTCTCAACCTCTCTCCCTCATGCTTTCACTGTTTTGTGGCCTCGCTGCCCAGATTTAAATATGATATCGTACTATGTTCCTTCTAAGAACCGTCTCATTCTCTCATATTGCTCCATTTTGTCTTGTTAATGCAATGACCACTCCCCACAGAAAACCTCTATCACCACACACGCGCACACACACACACACCTCTGCCGGGCTTCTCTCAGGCGAGAACCAGAGAGCCCCCACATGCACAGCAACATCAATAATACAACTGAAGCATCATCCACCCCACCCCCACCACTTGCTTCTAAAAATAGACCTCCTTTTTCTTTTAATATTTAATTTGCCTCTTCTATCTCTCTATCTCTTTCTCTTTCCCCTTTTCTCTATTCATTGTCTTTCAATAGGTGATGAGGAAAGATGTCAACAGATGAGTCTACGCTTCCACCTTCCCACCTACTTCCCATCAAGTATTCCGTCTTCCCCCAAACCCACAAACCCCATTTCTTCAAACCACCGGCATCTACACTGCTGAGTGGTACCTGTCCTCAGGCCGTACAGTATCTCTCAGGGTGTTATCTTTCTAGATTAAGCTTCTTTTTTAGCATTATGCACACGGCTTGGCTTTAGGGATGGTCGTTTGGTCGGCCCACCTCTTTGGTCCAGACTGACCTACGAGATGGATTGCCATGAAATTTGAAACAGATATTCATTCTGCTGAGAGATGAACCCTAATGACTTTGATGATCCTCTTGATGACTTTTCATCTAGCGCCACTAGCAGGTCAAAGTTTTCACTTATCCAGTGAAATATCTCAATATCAACTCGATGAATTTGCACCAAAGTTTGCACAGACGGACAGGTTCCCAGGCTCCTCTGACTTTTCCTCTAGAGCCACCATGAGGGTCACATTTGTGCTTTTGACTGAAACAAACTACTGGATGGATCCATGTCTCCCTCAGGATGAAGTGTGGTGATCCCCCTGACCTTTCATCTAACGCCATCATCAGGTCAAAGTTTCAAATTGTCCAACACTTTGGTTGATGACCAAATACCTGCAGAACTAATGAAATTCCCATCAGCCTCAGCTGTACTTTGTGTTTAGTGCTAAGTAGCAAATGTTAGCATGCTGATACACTAAACTAAGATGATGAACACGGTAAACATTCTACCTGCCAAACATCAGCATGTTAGCATTGTCTTTGTGAGCATGTTAGCATGTTGACATTAGCATTTAGCTCAAAGCACTGCTGTGCCTTAGTACAGCAGTGCTTTGAGCTGTAGGCTCTTAGTCTTGTTTCCATATGAGATCAAAAACTAGGAAAAAGTGCATTTTGCTACTGACAAATATCATTAAAATCATTTCAGAATTAGA
Organism: Macquaria ambigua; assembly: GCA_008360985.2. Taxonomy (NCBI): domain Eukaryota; kingdom Metazoa; phylum Chordata; class Actinopteri; order Centrarchiformes; family Percichthyidae; genus Macquaria; species Macquaria ambigua. The sequence goes on from VMKM01000124.1 coordinate 119,219, forward strand.
AATAAGACACCCAAGCAAGAGTGAGACGGCAGTAGGAGTAGAAAGGGAATAACAGCAGAGAAATTAGATCGCTTAGATTTAATTTGTGTTTTATTAACCGTGATATTTAGTTTGATCTGCTGCTGGATTTAAATATCTTTGTATAATACAAGAGTCCCATTAGAGAACATCACTGTAAAAATCACTGTTTTGTCTTCCCCTCAGGCCTACTGCATCCACATAGTTGCTTTTATAAAGATACTACTATTTATATCAAATAAAGTACAAGAAAGTTGCCCTTTCATTCTCTACTATTACACAGTACTTTCTAAAACAAGATGACAGCATTCACCATAATCAATGTGCCTGAGCTTTAATCCGTCATCAGCGAGGCAGATTCAAGCAGAGGGGAAATGCTTACTGAGACGAGTGTGTCTGCTCGAACCACAGTCAATCGTGCATCACACACTCCCACATTTCTCATAAAGAATTCTCTCCCCACTGAGCAAATATAAGTTACCTTGCAAGTGGGAAGTGATTTCAGAGGTGGTTGAGTGCACCTTTACTTGCTGCTGTGTGTGCTTTTAGTTTTCGCTCTGTGGCTGATGATGTGGTTCAGTTCAGGCTGCTTAAGTCTTCTGACCCTGCCTGAGACTGACTGAGAGGAAGCAGGAGAGGAACGCTCTGCTGAGAGTTGACTTAGTGTTTGTTATATAATGTATCCTAATGGGGGACATAGGTACCTGCTGATGGGCAGATAGTGCTGATGCTGGATTTGGCTCTGCTTACCCATCACTGCCTTCATTTGTAATTTACGTCTCTTCACATCTGCAGGTTCCTATCTAATAAGCAGCTTTTGTACTAATACAAGTAATTAAAACAGCTGGAAACAAAAAATATTTCAGAAATCATAGGATGACATTTCACTGACACATTTAATTTCTTTTTGTTCTTTTTTTTTTCTTTTTCAACACAATGAATGAATCTGCATGTTGACTGCTGTAGTAACGTTACAGTTTAGCTCTCCCTTTGCTCATTATTCATGTCTTTTTTTTAGCTCTTTGCTCCGATACATTAACTTCAAACAATAGTAAAAAATGGATTCATTCTCATTGTTTTAGCCTTATAAATCATTCCAGGTTATTGTCTTAAGATGTTTGCAAACACATTTTCACAGGCGCAGTGTAATGAGGTGTGCAAATTGGTTTTGGCAGGCAGGATTACAGTAGTATTTGTACAAGGCCACTGTATCAGCACAGGGTTTACCTGAAAAGCATCTTAATGTGATGATGATGGAGTTTGTTTTATTATCAGATGTGGTTTGGGTCATGTTTACAATGAAACGCTTTACTGAATCCTAAATTAGGTTGTGGCAGTACATAGTGAAATTTGTTAGCTGCAAAAATGCTCAACATTGCAGTGAGATTCTTCATTACTACTTGAATTCAAGCACTGCATCCTTTATGAGAAATATCCAAGTTTGTTTGTGCTATCAAATGGTCTTTGACAACTAATACTTTAAGAAAAGTAAGCTTTTCCAGCCAAGCATTAGAAGATATTCACATCCGAAGTATAAATATCACTGATGCAGCTACAGATTCATGATACCAGCGGGGACTTTTCAGAAGCACAGGATCCAGTAACCTTCTACCTACTTTAAAATCAATCACAGTATAAAGCCCTCTGTTCTCAGAAGACTGAACCGTCTTTTTCTTTTCTCAGTAACCTCAGAGAGATGTGTCTGTTAGCAAGAGAAAAGTTTGAACACAGTTTTAAAATCTAAATCTGTGGGAGAAAATATATTCTCTGTTAAAGTGCTCCATCAGATTCTGACTGAAACTTTGTGACAACAGTTTGTACAGTAACTTAACTGGTGTTAATGGATAGGTGCACCCACTCGTGGGAAATTTACCATGATGCCACGCTCTGCTGTGTCATAGGCACGAGAGTGGGCGAAGTCGTGCTTTCCCTTCAGCCTTCTTCTCATATCACATCAGCAACGTCTTTTTAATGATTTGTTTCAGCAGTCAATTGTAAATAACCGGTTAATGTACAGTGAATTATTTTAGATACTTCTGAGCTCCGGAGTAAAAACATCCAAGTGGAAGAAGTTTAAATGAATTTGCACTTTACGCAGTTCAGTGAATACAGGGTTTGTTTTGCTTGTCATGTTTCTTTAACTCTTTATTTACACTGATTAGAGAATGCAAACTTAAAACAAACTGAATAAAATAATACAAATGCCTCCCAGTTTCTTTTTTTATATCAACACAATAAGGAAACATTTTTAGTCACACTAGCGTTATGTTAGGGATGGCAGTGTTGGTCAGTCAGTCCACCACTTCGGTACACACTGAAATATCTCAGGAAATATCAGACGGACTGCCATGACATTTTTACAGTCCGTCATGGTCCCCAGAGGATGAATCCTACTGACCTTTCATCTAGCGCCACCATGAGGTTGACATATGTTGTTTTAAGTAAAATATCTCAAAAACTGTTGGACAGATTGACATGAAATTTGGTACAGACATTCATGTACCCCTCAGGATGAATTGTAAAAACTTTTTTGATCCCCTGACTTTCCCTCAGTCAACAGGTCAAAATTGTAATTTGTCCAATACTTTGGTTTATGCCTATAAATAGCTGCAAAAGTAAGACATTCCCATCAGATTTAGTTTGCATTTAGTGCTAATTAGCAGATTAGCACAATAAACTACAATGAGGAACATGGTAAACATTATACCTGCTAAAAATCTTCATGTTAGCATTGTCATTGCGAGTATGTTAGCATGTTGATGTTAGCATTTTGCTAAATGTACAGCCTCACCGAGCTGCTAGTAAGGCTGTAGACTCTTGGTCTTGTAAATGTAGAACGTGACAATGACTGAAAGTGTATTTAGTTTTTATTATTTATTGCTTTCCCTACAATATCTGTTCTTGACGTCCAAAGCATGGTAACATTTTTAAGCTTATGTTCAGGCAAAGCGCTTGGTCAAGGTCAGGGAACGACCTCAGTCTTAAATATATATTATATATATTATTATTATATATTTTACCAAAACCACTGTCTGTCCCTAACCCTTACCAAACTGATTTAGTAGCCTAAACTTAACCCCATGCTGGAAGCAAACCTCAGTCTCTAGTGTTTACTCCACTTTGTATTCCACCACCATCTAACTCAACCACCTGCCTCCGACATGTGTGCTGTACTAGAATGTAACAAACTATTTAGTGGTATATAAATGTCATTTTTATGAGACAGGGTTGGTGTGGCACCGTTTCCTAATGAATCCTCCTTCCTTTAATTTTTATTGAACCCTGTTGTCCGCTCTGTGTCCTAGTTTTCTCCGGAGATGGGTGGGAGACACAAAGAAGGTGAGGGACAGCAGACCTTCGACAAAGGACATCTATCGTCAGCTGGGAGCAGGACACACACATTTCTCCAGTGATCGATGGAGACAACAGTGGTAATGGCCTTTAACAGCTGAGCAAGCAGGGGATCAGTGGCCATCGATCCGAGCAGCTGGGGAACCAGTGTATGTCCGAGTTAAAGGTAAAGTTCCACTGATTTCTGGGACCCGTGTGGTCAATAGGAAACGAGCAAAGTATCACACTAGGTCAGTCAGTGCGCTCTCATTGCTGGTCACCTTCAATTATTTACTACCCCTCTCTTTCCCCTCCCTTCCCTCTACCTTCCCTCCCTCTTTCACTCAGTCAATTTATGCCTGCTTGCCTTTGTCAGCTTCCACCTCTCTCATTTTCTCTTTTCCACCCCATGTTCAATCAACTTGGGTCAAGCATTGCTCGAGGGTTTGATGTTTCTGTTTGTAGCTCTTGATTCAATTTTCCACTGTAGGCATAATTTGCAGCAGCAGTGAGACCATGTAAACACAGGAGCTAGACTCCATTAGCATGCTTACTACTTAGCGCATGTTGTTTTAGGCTTGCTTTGTACATTTGCACAACAAAAACTTCAACTGCATCAGGAGTTCAGAGAGACGCTCGCTGACGGTTTGTAGCTGCATGAGTGGAATTTCATCACTGAAAGTTCTTGGATGTTTATACTTAGGCGAATGCTAAAAGCCCGTACTCTCCCAGATGATTTTACAGGGCATTGCCATATTCTCCAGTAGTACATCTTCACAAACGGCCTGCAGGTACTCTACATGCACATAAAACAGTGCTTCTATATTTACTCTTTAAAAGCCCTGTTCCTTCTGCATTCAGGATGCAGTTGGAATAGCTGAAGACCAGGCAACAAAGTAAGTTTTTAAAAAAATGTAATTTGCCATTTTGGAATATCAGTGTACCCAGACGATCTTGTTGTCAAATGCCTTCCTGTTACAAGGCATTTGATAACTAGGACAGTAATGATTACTGACATACTCTGGCTCTCAGTTCAGATGAGTTTACATAATTCAGGCTCTGAGTGTGAAATGGGAGAACAGGCTTCTTTTTCACTTATCCTGTATGCTAGCTGTTGTAAAAACTCAATGTTTTTATTGTATTAGCTTCAGTTAAGCTAATTTGATATTGCTCTCTGCACCAAATACTTTATTGTACACTGCTATAGTCTACTGATGTCACAATGGCTTTGTTTAAGACAGGCCGTCTATTGAACTCAAGTATTTCAACAATGTGCAGGAATATAGAAAGTCTCTGAGGCTCAGCCGCCTGCCTACACTGGAGACACACCTCAGAGCTCAGAAGCTGTCAATTCAAACTCAATGTGCCTCACAGGTGCCAGCTCCACTCTGCCTCTTATAAGCCTTTGTGCATCGATCAAAGTAAAGCGCCTGCCTGGGATTCAAAATGCAATACTGCACATTTCTGCAAAGTCAAACTGACCAGTCTCTCAACTTACTGAAGGTTCAATATTGTCAGAGGGCTGAGCTGGCACCAGAAACCCAGCAGCGTGCTGTACTGTATGTAAGAGTGTACAGTATGTACAGTACTGTCTGTGAGTGACTGAGGCATGTGATTGCTGGCGTGAGATGCTCAAGGAGCAGTGTTGCAGCAAAATGAACACAACACCACTTAGTGTACCATCAGTAGCATGCACAGCGCTGGTCTCTGTGTTTTGTCATAGATCAGTGGATCCATGTGTAGCAGCTACTCACCTCTTGTTTTTTTTTTTCATTTCATTTGGCTAAGGCGTGTTTTATAATGGTAGAGAAACCCCTGATTATTATTATTGTTTTAATGGGGCTGAGATGAAAATTGGGGGTGCTCAAGCACCCCTAAAAAGGGTCTAAAATCTCCAATGCTTTGACTTTTCATCTAGCGGCATCATGAGGTTGACATGTTGATGTTTGTTGTCCAATCCTTTGATTTACGACTACATTCCCATCAGCCTCAGCTGTACTCTGTTTAGTGGTCTTTAGCAAATGTTAGCAGGCTAACACGCTAAACCACGAAGGTGACCATGGTAAATATTATACCAGCTTAACATCACCACGTTATTGTGAGCATGTTAACATGCTGACGTTGGCATTTAGCTCAAAGCACTCGCTGTGCCAAGTAGCCTCATAGAGCTGCTGTTGACTCATAGTTTTGTTTAAGTAACAATATTCCTGCTGCCCCAAATAAAACGATGCAAAAATTGATTTGAACACATTGATTTGAAGTTAGTAAGTCGTCTAACTATCTGTGCTCCAAATGTACCTCTTTACCTTTTCTACAATAAGTAAATAACTGTCACATAAGCATTGATTTAACGAGTGTAGGGTCACTTCTTTAAAATGATGGATACTAGAGCACAGCTCCTGTAGAGTTCCTTTACTCCAAGAGCAAGAATGAACAATATTAGTATGTATCTACAGTGCCTGTTGTAGGTTGTCCACCCATAAAAGTTTTATTTTTGATGAATCGTGTTTGGTGCAAATACAAGTGCAAAAAAGAAAAAAAAGAAAAAAAACAAGCTGGCAGGAATAAGACAAATGCGTGAGATCCAGAAAAGTTTAACTTAGAAAAAGTATCATCAACACAGTCATTTTTCTCCCCACTAGCCTGAGCAGCATTTCAGCTCTGTGCTATAGTGACTCACTGTGTGTCTGTGTGAGCAGGCATCTGTGTGTGCTATTTAAGGCGGTATGGTCACAGTGCATGGCCTGCTGTGTCTGTCTGATCTCTGGTGGGAGAGGTAGCTCTGGCTGAGTGGTCATGACCCTCCACCATAGTACTGGGGGTGTGATGGAAGGAAATGCAGGCTGAATGGCACTGAGCACAGTGCCCACTCTTTAATATCAGCAGCTAATGCACCTGTGATCGGAACACCTGCTGGTGATTGCTTTCATCTCGTGCCCCGAAAATGATCTGCCGTCATTGTCTGTTTCTGTCTGTCTGATGGTTGCTATTGTCTTTTGAATAGCAGCACGATTCTAATGCGCCAAAATCTTTCCTTAATGGCCTCTCGAACATTTTAGAAGTTAAAGCTAAAGAGGTGAAAAGTGCAGAGTGAGTCTTACAGACAGTTTTAACAGCTGCAAAAAGTAAATGGGAAGCCAAAGAGTGTGCACTGTTAGACGAAGCGCTCTCAGCTCTGACCTAACCTGACTTTCTCTGTCCCCACTAACTCCTGACCTATCTCAACCTATCGATTTGTGTTCTGTTCCTGCTGCTTTGTTTATCTGACCCAGGCTTGGCTCGAATCTATCAGGAAGACTTCACTCCGCTCTCTGCTCTTGTTTCAAATGGAGCGGGGCATTAGAGTTTCCTTTTAGGGCCACAGCAAATAGCCAATTTGCTGCGTAAAAGACACCTGCAGGAATACAACAATCTTGACACTTCTTTATTATCACAATTTTTGGCCTACAACGCTCTGTTCCTCAAATAATGAGCAAGTTGCTATCAGTGTTTTATCATCATCAGTGATTATTGCCAGCTTAGTTTCTTGCCTGGTATGATGGAGCTACTGAGAGAAGCTAAGCTGGCATTATGGAGGGTATTAGATTTTTAATTGTGACCTTTATCTTTCCTCTGTCTTTAAAGGTCATTCTCTTATTGGACAGAACATGTTTCTGACTTTGTGGAGTGGATTTGAGACTGTCAAATCCAGCATGTTCCTATGCACCTCATGTCATGGCAGCACAGAGCTAAGTGTCCTTGAAACATATGCTTTATCTCTAATTAAAGGGGAGCTCAAGAGAGGCCTAAAGTAGCCCAGAGCATATCCCCTTAATTAAAGGAAACAGTCCTCATGTTCATGTCAAGTGATCGTCAGTGCTGCACTTATTACCAAGGTCAAGACATATCAATCATACAATGTCATAGCAACCATCCTCTTATTATGAAATTAAAAAAGTTAATAATGGTCATGCGACTGCCTTGTACCTAAGACGTTTTCACTCTTAAAGTGTGTTCAGACAGAACTTAAGGTGAATTTTAGACGCGGTGCAATTGCATGGAAAGTCAATGGAAAGGCACAAATAAATGCCAAGACCAAGACCTGTCTGTGGGAATTGAAAATGTTGAGAGAGATATTTTGCAGTAATCCCAGGACTTTATGAATCCACTTTCATACAGAGACAAGTTCACAGCTATCCTCTGTACAGCTGGTACGTTGGCTGTTTGGGGGAATAACCACAAACTGCTCAAACGGTCCAGCCATCAATGAATGGAAATAACATGAGAGGAAAAGTCACTTTGCTTTCTGTCTGAACACACTTTTCATCCTTGATTCAACAGCGTTAGATTATCAGCTAGCTCTGTACAGAGGATAAACTCAGTCTTCATTGTCTCCCTTGGTTGTACCCAGGAGAAGAAAAAAATGTTACTCATCATCATTCAGAAGTTGTTTAAAGTTTGTTGTTCTGTAAGGTATATTGTTCTCGGAGAGTGGGGGGAGCCAGAACCACATATTCAGTTGACCTTACGCTGAATCAGATGTAGAGAGTGAACTTTAAAATCTTTTGGATTTCAACTGAACGTCTAAGCACATAACTTTTTTCCCTTGTTTTATTTGAGTATGTTTAGAGGCCTGAAATTGTGCATTTTTCTAGTAATTTACAAGAAAAAAGATGGCTTGCATTTTGATGCTTTTTACTGCAGCGCAGTGTTTTCCTGAGATTGTTTTTGGGAGCATCTGTGGAAAGCTTTCTTCTGAATTGCACTCACAAGAAAATGTGGAGCCTCTGATTGGAGCAGCGAGGAACTCCAGCACAAAGCGAGGCACCCTAGATGCATTTTGTTAACCCAGATCTTCACTAAATCAATACTGAGGGTTGGACTTCACAGATCTCCTCTTCCACACTGACAGGCTACCTCAGCTCGACACCGTTGTTTTTCTCCATGCAGGAATCTTATACTTTGCCTGCTGCACCTGATAACACAAAGGCATTCGCCCTGAAACAGCCTCTCTGTTTTTGGGCAGCCCATTAACCTTAACTTTTTTCCAGAGAGCCAGAAAGCACAGGTGTGCAACAGGAGAGTTAGGTTGGTGGGATTTGATCCTACATCTTTACTGGCACGTGCGTGTGTCCATACCAAAACCTCTCATTTATCTCGACACCCCACAGTTGCAGTTTTTCCAGCAGTTCCTTTCAGCTGCTGCACACTATCTCAACAGTGGTGTTCACAATAATGCAACAATGTGAAAGCCGTTATTTTTCTGGATCACCAGCAGCTTTAGAGAGCTTCCAAGAATCCACTTGTCTTACCACGCAGAGATATAAATGAATGGCCTTGTAGGCAGAACACATCGATACAAACCAGAGAGAGCTGATCCAAGATGATGCCATGTGCACAGTGAGCAAAATTTGATACAAGTGAATCCATTAAAAATTGACTAAATGTCATCAGTCAACCTGTAGAGCCCCACTGCAGTCCTTGCAACAAGAACAGAACCAAAATGTCTCACAGCAAACCTCTGTGTACAAGAGTAGCACCACTGCTGACAGTTTCTCTTCTGGCTTTAGGGCATACTATTCAGAAGATCTTCTAAATCAAGAAAAAACATTCTGCGGTAGAGGCGTCTACATTTATACCAGCTCGAGCCATGTGTTTTCACAGTCACATTCACCATCCTTCTGTTTATTCATGAGTTTATGTTTCCATCCGGAGAAGAAAAAAAAAGTTTCCCCAGAAGAGGAGGGAAGAGTGCCACACACACACAAAAAGGAAAATCTAAAGTAAGTTTTCAGCGTTGCCACACTGACAGATTCTCCCTCTCTCTCTTTCTCTCTCCATCACCCCCAGGCTGTGTCCATCCAAATTTGGAGGACAGCGCTGTATTATTAGCAAAGGGCTCTCCTCATCAGCACAGCTGTGTGTGGGTTGTGCACTGTTGATCCTCTGAGATGCAGTCGAGCAAACGCCTCTCCGTCACCTTTTATCTGCGCTTCACATACAGCTGGAGGCAGAACAAACGGGCGCAAAACTTCGAGCCAGTGATATCATTATCTGAAAACTTCAGAGTGGCGCCAGTGAATCAGCGTGGCATTTAGCTCGACATATATTGGTAGCGCAGTTTTTGTTTGCACACCAGATGACAAATTCTACAACACGAGTGAATCTGCCCACAGGCTCAAGTCATCCATACAGTATTCACAGTGTGATGGTGTTTACCCACAGTCACAATGCAAAACTGACACTGATGTACAGGTTGTGTGTTGTTTTTGTTTATTAGTTATTTCTTTCTTCATGCACTAGCATACCACTTTGTTGTTTAGAAAATTAAAAATCTCTCTCTGGTTGCCTTATCTTTGTTTCTTGCGACCTGTCATATCTGATACACCAAAGTGTATTTGTGTATGTTTGTTCTCAGGTGTTATTCTCTTCCTGTCTTCGTTATTCAAAGCTTATTTTGAAGCCGCATGAAAACTTGTGAATGGTAATTTCACTGTTATTTTGTTCTCATTCAAAGCTCTCTGCTGGCCCTGCATTGTGGTGGCAGAAGGGAAGAATGAGCATTTGTTCTCTGTTACTATGGTCTTGCTCTGAAAATCCAACCTTCACATGGATGAGAAGTGGCAACAAGAAATGTTGGACATTTGCACATACTGCACACATAATTACTGAGTGCTGCTTTCACAGGGAGCCTGAAGGTTGTTTCATTGTGTGGCTACATTTTTCGTGCCTTCACTTTTTCTTCCATCTCAAGCCCTAATGCGCCCACCAAAACAACTCCAGCCAGATATTTACACATTTCACTATCAAAAGACACATTCAGCACTTAGGGATATAGAAAAGGCAAATCACCTTTCACCTTTTCCAGACTCTGTGTGTATGTGTGTTTGTGTGTTTCCCTCTGTGCTTGCTTCTTTGTCTAACTCTTGCATCTTCTCAACAAAAGGCCTTAGAAGAAAGTCTTGAATTAAAAAGTCTTGAATTTCTATGTTGATTTTAGTAACAACTGGCTGCAAAATCTCCAGTACTATTGTTCCAGACCTCTGACCTTATGTAAAATGTATGTGGATCTTAATTTGTTATCCATCCATCCATCCATTTTCTGCTGCTTATCCAAGTCCAGGTTGTGTTTATTGATTAATTGATCGTATTATTAGGAATTATTGTTGTATGCTGCTGGGAAGTGCTGATGAAAATGAGATATAAATGTCAATAAATTCATGCACTTGGTGAATAATTCTAGGGCTTCTCATCCCCACTGGTTTTCATTCATATCTTTCAACTCAGGCCAGCATGATCATTAAACAGGTATTAACTTGCATTCAATCTGGTATTAAAACTGCCTTAAAGAGAATTACATTTCAGTTTGTGAACCCAGCAGAAACCCTGCTTTCAGCCTGCGGTCTTGCACAGCACCAGGTGTGTGTGTGTGTGTGTGTGTGTGTGTGTTGGGTGTGTGTTGGGTGTGTGTTGGGTGTAGAGGACAGGAGGCCCGAGACCTTTGCCACGGCCCAGATACCAGATGCTGGCATCACGTGGCAGCGGCCAGCTGGAGAGATCAATGGCCTACATAGCAGCTGGTCATATGGGGAGGCTTAACACTGTCCAGCAATTAACCTGCAAATGTAGCACAGATCAGAGATTGCTCTACTGCGTGTATCTACCGGGGGGGGGTTGATTCATTGGAAACCAACAAGTCCTCCAAAATTATTTGGCAAAATAGTTTGTTGGTTGTAAGCATTTTCTGATCTTACACAGCTATGGTTAAGGTTTTGTTAGGTTTAGGGAAAGATCATGGTTTGGGTTCAAATTGCTACTTCATTAAGGTTAGGAGACCTGTGTTACCATGGTTACATTAATAACCACGTGGTTAAGGTCAGAGAATGATCGTGGTCATCGTTAAAAGAGACCAACGATGACTGTCGGTAGGAAACAGGAGACAAACAGCGGTCTCCTGTGTTAAAGTCTGACGTTTTGTTAACCCAACCCTCCTTCCTCTGCAGACTTTGTGGCTTTATAATAACATCACCAGACTTCCTCTTTGCTCCTGGCAGACAAGCGTCGTAATTCCTACGACCACTAGAAGGCTTTATCATTTGAATGTAAATGTATGTCATTATTTGGGAGGACAGTCTCTTGGAAACAAAAACCTCAAAATCTTTTAATAATACATTTTGATTAGTTAGTTAGTTAGTTAGCTTATGTGGGACTACATTGTTTCTATATAAAGAGTGCCATGCAGGCCCATGGAAGTCGTCATTATAGCCATATAGCGAATAGTAACAATTTGGGTTAATGGCGTTATTTCTTGTCATTCATTGCTGTGACACAAGCGCAGGCAGAGCCAACAAAAATCACACCAGATCAGCAGCAAGTCAGGTTTTAACTAGCTGTGTCATTTGTGTGTGTGTGTGTGTGTGTGTGTGTGTGTTGGTGAGTAAAAAGGTCAAACAGTGACATTGAGGTAAATTTGATCTTGTCTGTTTACACCAGTATGGAACAGTTTTATATACGACTCAAAATAGGGTGACACAACCTGTCACGGCCTGGTGTGGCAGGTCTATAGTTTAGTTATGATGTGTTTGTGTGTGCTGGTATATAAGCTATTCTCATTCTGTTGCCTATTCTGAGTTTCTAAAGAGACGAATCAATCAATGCTGTCTGCCATAGCGAGCCCACTGCAGGTCTTCATGTTGAGGATGTGGGTGTCACAGTGAAATGCTCGCTCTCACCCACTAATGCGCATATCATCTTGACTCATTCTCATAACACCTCTCTCCTCCTTCTCTCTGCGTCGGAGCCAAATTGCTGAGAAAAGCTTTCTGCACTGCAAACTGACTCAAAAGATGAGCTTGTGTTGTTTTGTGGTTTTTTTTTTTAGCTTAAATTTAATCATCACAATCTGCACACATTCTCATGCTCCTCCTCTGTTCTTACAAAGCTGCATGTGCATGTGTGTTCAGCATATCAATGATCACATTAACCACCTCTCTCACAGGAATACGTTCTCCTGAGTCATGTGGCGGCAACCTGTGCTGCCAGTTTTTGCTCTGCAGCGCATTCTTTTAAATTGATTTTGCAGGAGAGCTGGCCTGTGGATTGATAATTCAACATGAGTTTGACAGAGACTTGATACACACAAACCTCATGTATATCTTTTTTTTTCCTGCAGCCCTACAGCTGTCAGCCTTCCCCCCTGAATTATCAATCAATTCACTGCTGATAAAAAATGTATTTCGTTATTTAAGATCTGCTTTTTTTTCCCCCTCCTCCCTCCTTACTGTGGAGGCTGTGTGTAAATCATTACAGGAGAGTGAGGATGGAGAGAGAGAAAATAAGAAAGGTTGAGGAAAAGTGAGAGAGAAAGAAAGAAAGAAAGAAAAGGGGGCTGACATTCACAAGTGGGAGAAAAAAAAATTAATAGAAGAATTGATGGGAGAGAAGCTGGCTGTCTCAGATGGAGAGAGGGAGAGAAGGTCAAGGGGATGAGGGTCAGCCGCTCCACAAATTACCACTCAGCTAGTCTCGTTTCTCGATAATTTGCAGCCCAGGGGGAGAAGGAGATCGGTAGTGATTGTAGTGGATAGATATGAGAGGGGAAATATATTGCTGTGGACTTTTCTCTGGGTTTCAGTGGCAGATCTATAAAGAGAGTGCTTATGGGAGAAAGGACCAGGGTCAGAGCCATCAGCTGACCGTGGGAGGAGTGTGAGCCTTTGAGGTGGTCCAGTAGATACTGTATCAGCATGAATGGTATGGAAATAAGAGAAACAAGAGTGTTTTTTCTTTGACACACATGGGCACCAATGTGGGGTTGGTTTGTGGCTACGTAGTGATATATTTTAGTTGTTTTACATATCTTTACATATATTTTACATTTCTTTTCCCTTGTAATCATTAACTCCTCGATTTATTGATTTCACACAGATGTACATCCACATTAATGATGCAACAAGTCAGTGCAGCTACACTCCTTAACCATAACTGCTATATTTCATATAATTACAAAACTCATATTTTTCAGTATTAACTGCAGCATACAATCGCATCCACCATGTCACACCATGCACTTGAAACTTTAAAAACAAGGCATGAAATAACCTATGTGACTGATATGTTGTTCATTGTCATTTAGTTGTGTCTATATTTGCTCTGTTTTGTATCTGTTGTAATGAGGTGCTGACGAATGCTCCGCTTCTCAACAGCAAAACCAATCACTTTGACTCCAGGGGCTGCGTCTATACTGCACTGAGAAGGCGTTGGATTCTAAAGATGTAAGAGAATAAAGAAACTGTGCGGGCAATACAGTCGAACATTAGTAGCATTGTGTGCATTGTAGGTGGTCCTAAGTCAACATACTTTAAATCAACATCTGGATCTTAGAAACAGTTGCAGAGACTTCAGGATAGTGCCAAGCCTGCAGGAACATGAAAACACTGCATAGTGACACCAGGCACATTGTTTCCTACAACAGTAGCAGCAGCAGCTCGTTGTGTGCTATGAATCGTGTTAGCCACTTGTGAGCGTCATGCTTTCCTCTGTAATAAATCTTCACAGACAAATTGCCTATGCACTGCTTCTCCCCTAATAGAGAGTGTCACCTGTGGATGGGTGAGGCCTGGGCAGGAGAGAGGAGAAGCAAGGTAGTCTAGTTAGAAGTGAGCAGTGGTGGACATACAGTAAGTAGATTATAGTCTTCCTTAATAGAAAGGTTTCCTTAAAGCAATATTATTTATTGTGTGGCTTCTCTTGCTTTTGGTGTATCCCAACTGGGCTGTGTTCTCACCTTTTATGCTTTTAATGTAAAGTAAAAACTGCAGTTTTACAGATCGGTTCATCCACTAATTAAATGAAAGTAAGCTGGTTTGGAACTTCTCTCTCTCGAGCTCTCTTTTTTCATTCTCTGCACAACGTGACTTCTGGTCACTTTGGATGTAAACAAATGAGTCAAGACTATGAATGTCTTCCAGGAGAGACCGTATGTAGGTGTGCTCCCCTCTCTCTGTGACAGCTGGCTTTCCTCTCCACCTTCGAGTGTGGCCGTTAGGAACAACTATAAACACTTTTGTTTTCCCATGTGGTTGGACGATCTAGTTGGTTTCCAGCATACCACCGCTTTTAGTTTTATTTGTCCAGGTTTTGAGATACCTGTCTCTGACATTTCTGCCTCCACCCCATCACAACAGAGGTTAATGGGATTTCATTTCTGCTCAGTGTTGAAAAATAACATTTTAAAAATTCAACAGCTAGACTGAAGAGAGAAAATATTTTTGTGAACAGCAATGTTTAACTCAGTGACACTGTAAGCGTGTGCTGTAGTACCTTTACTTGTGTCCCTCCCCGTTTGTCTTTGTGCTTGTCAGGAGGTTTGTAACAATCGCTGAGATCTGTGAGGGCATCACTGTAGGTCAGGTCTTTACAGGCGCTCAGCGACAAGGTCCAGAGAGTGATGGAGTGTCCATCTGCTCAAATCTATTGAACATGTTGACAAGCGATTCATTTCTCTGCCTTCTAGACGTTTGCTCGCAATAGACAGATGCCTCCAGTCCTCTACAAAGAGATAAGCTGATATCTAGGTCGACTGTAGCGTCCGTCTGCTGTAGTATGGGATAGTATAAGTGGGTCAAAGTAATGTGTGTGTGTGTGTCTGTGTGTGTGTGTGTTTACAATTATATAACAGATTGTGTGTCTGTGTGTGAATGCAGATGAATGACACGACTGCCTGTTTACAAGACTGATATGTATTCATGTAACTCACTCCTCCATTATACATCATGGCAGCTTACCTGGGGTTGCTGTTTGGGAACAAGTGTGTGTGTGTGTGTGTGTGTGTGTGTGTGTGTGTGTGTGTGTGTGTAGGTGCTAAATGTGTTGGGCTTCATTACCACCCCTCCCAGCTGCAGTCAGGCTCCACAGCAGGAACACACAAACTCTCAGTACTCCCTGTATACACACTGCAGCCCAGCCACAAAAACACACACACAGACGCCCGTGCACACTCAGCAAACTCACACCGAAATACACCCTGAGACAAGCCAGCAGTTGAGCTGACTGTAGCAACATTGCCACACATTGCCGGTCCCTCACGGGTGCTTTTATTCGCTGTCACCCCGGGCCTGACTCAGCCTGCCGCCGGCCCCCAATGCTCTCCTCACCGCACCTGGACCCAGCTCACAGGACTGTATCGTCTTCATTTATTTCTCCTGGAGAAACGTACTTATCTCGCATCATCGTGTTACTCTGAAATTTGCTGTCTCACAGATATCTGCAGACCCAGAGAGACTGCAGATTTTTAATAGCTGGAACTCTGCTGCAGACACTCGCAGGAGCAGAATTAATGTGCTGCTGTGTGTGTGTGTGTGTGTGTGCTTGTCTGTGTGCGGTGTGTTGTGTGTTTGTTTGTTTGTTTGTTTGTTTGTTGTGGTGGTGGTGTTACGGCATGTTTTGGCGGAGGCTTGTAGCGTTCTCCTCGCTGGCAGGCTGACATGCTCCTGGAGCAGATGGTGCCGACTGAGAACATGAACACTGCCATGCCCTTGGATGGGACAGGAAATCTCTCTTCTCCTTATTTCCCCTGATTGCCTTTTCTCTTCCTCTTATCCTCCTTTATATCCCTCCATTCTCTCTCTTATGCTACCTTTCTTTTTTCCTCTTTTTTTTTGAATGGGGACAAGAGAAATGTTGGATGCAGCTTTTTTTCAGTACACAACTCTTAAAATAAATAAAACATAACAATTTCATTTGCACGAGCGTCGCCACTTAAGTGTAATAAATATGCTAATAACCCAACATGTTACTATACTCTCGTCTGTGTGTGTGTGTGTCCTCCGCTTTGTTTGGAGTTTGTTTGTTTGTTTCAGTGTCCCGCTGCTAAGCCGCTAACCTCTGACCCCTGACCACTGGGAGAAGCTGCAGTTGTGGCTTAGCCTTCATTAAGCCTGTCTTCTCTGTTCAAGCCGATAGTAATTAACCCAGGGCTGGACATGTGACCCAACCAACGGCCAACTTTCTCCAAGTCCTCCGCAGATGTCAGTGGCTGGTTGTCTTTTTTTCTTTCTGACGCAAAAGTGATGCGTTAACTGCCTTTGACTGGCTGTCTGGTCTAGTGTCTGTCTGTCTGTCTGTCCTCCCTGGTCTGGTTTGGTCATCAAGCCATCCACTCACCTGTCTGCTCCGACGCTGTCTGTTTACCTGAAAATCAATTTTTCATTTATCCATCAACAGTAACTTGGTGATCTCGCCGCTCTGCTGCTGTGTGTTCTTCCTCCTGTTCCCATGTATCTGTCAGTCAGCCTGCATCTTGCCAGCCACATGTCTCCATCTACATAATTTGTTTTGTCTCCCTGCCTGTCACTTTTAACAGGAGGCGATTGACTCGGCTCTCCGCGGGGACGGCATCCATGCACCACTTTTGAATGACAGGATGACACATTTCCGTCCATTTCGCGGCGTGATATTTTTATTGCACGGCTCTGTTTCACAGTGCGACCCATTTTTCATTGTGCTGAGGCGATTGCCACCATCAGTCATGAGTATCCACTGAGTTTTCTTTATCTTATAGCGCTCAGTGCATTTATATCTTTTGAGACCACAGATGCATTTAACAACACGAGAATCAAGGGCTGAATGGGAACACCCAGAACTTCCTGGGGTCAATCTCTTCTGTGCTCAGGCTGTGGCTGTGCTGGTGTGCATGTTGATGATCAATGTTGATCATCAAATGGAGAGATTATTACTCCAGACAGACAGTCTGAAGGAGAAAAACCCGGAGAGAGAAGTGATGCTATTTGTAGAGCGAGGTCAAGGTCCAACCTGGGGTCAGATGCACACAGCTCTGTGTCGATCTCCACTCCCACAGTCAGCCATAAGCGAATGTAGACACGGCCTTAGTCACCTGTTTGTATCATTAATACTCTGCTCCACCAATCTTTAGATTTACCAATAAAAAGAACGGCAAATAGTTCTCCAAGGTGTCATTACCTGCAACCATCACGCAAAGCTGTGGCTATCATTAATTCATCACATACACCTACTTGCATCAGTCTTTGCCAGTGATGTCCCAATCATCATCATCAAATGTAAAAAATGTAGTAAATTATTTTGTTGCTGTTGCCAAAGTGGGTGCCACAGCACCCTGGGGTGCCGCAAAATGTATATATATATTTATTTAACTGTACATTTTTAATTAAATCACATAAAAAAATGAGGCGGCACTTATATTAACTACATTTTCAAAGGTATCAGAACCGAAGAATTAACATCTAAATCACTGTATTACAAACCGTGTTGAATATGCAGTTATGCTGCAGGTAAGACAAATTAGGATGGCCGTATAGTGGCTGGACTTAAACAGTAGGAGACTTGAGGCCGAGGTGAGGTGCATACCAACCAGGTGTTTATTTCACCCACAATAAATACATCAACGAACAGACATCTTATTAAAAAGAATTACTGTGGACCACAGGATGCATGTGGTCCTACCAGCAGCAGTGCTTGATGGAAAGTGGCAGCCTTATATAGCCTGCCGCTGGCTACGCCCTCGACCACTACCACAGTATAGGGACCCCAATCCCTCCTCGGACATCAAAAATACAAAAACACACACACTACATTAAAACACATGTACACCACACTACTGTCAGATAGTGTATATCATCTTCCTGCATACTCATTACAATACCACCACAGAAACTGAAACAGCAGATTAAAGTTCTTCCCCACCCCTACACTACTTACCACATGGTATCTCCTGGAACCTTCAAATTGGCGCTCAGATAGTCTGGGGACTTTTTTTACCCGAACATCCTGAAGAGGAGACGCAACAGAGGTGAGTGACCCGAACACAACAATGCACATTATACCACTGCACACTTAAACAGTGAACAGTAAATTTAATCCATAGCTTTGGCCAGTGTACTACCCCATAAGCAGATTAATGCTAAGGTACACAACTAGCCACACTAAATGTGTTCTTGTCTTCCCAGGGCCGGCCTTCAATCCTGTCCAGCTGCGAGGCAACTACACTATCTTCAACACACATCACAATTTCAATAAAAGCCTTCAATCATTCAGGTGTGTGTTGTGTATTTATTTCTTGTACCCAGAACTATACACATTGTGCTACTAATACTAGTAATGAAGAGGACCTTCATTACAAACAGCAACTCACAGTTGTCATAGTAACGCTACATGCTTTCCGGCATGCAGGTTTTCCAGATGATGGAAATGATGATGGGGTGTTCTTGCATAGAGGGGCAGCATGGGGGGAAAAAATCACTATAAAGGGGTACCGTGGCTTAAAAAGGTTTGTAAACCACTGATTTAGTTTATAGCGTTCACATCGAAACACGCTTTACAAAATGCTTCACAATAAAAGATGAAATTAAATTATTATAAACAGGGAACCAAAACAACACCTTAAAGTGTGACCATGTTTTGAAAGAAGAAATAACACTTTCTTCATTTTTTTTAAATGAGAAGTTGAATTTATAAGAAACAAAATACTCAGCTCAAAATATTCAGGAGTTTAGTCACTACAGCCTTACTTGGTCTGGTACAACCAGTAGCTTATGGTGGCTAATGCTAGTTGAAGTTGGCAAACTTTAGATGGATATTGCTGTGTAACTTACATTGGTGAGTTCCCTCTACTTTTGGCCACATTACGCACTGTTCAGAAAAAGTTGCTTAGTTTATAAATGCACCTTTTGATTGGCACTTTACATTGTGTAGGCAGCAAACACACTATTGGAGACACTGGTTAACCAAAAAGAAGATCAGTTTTCTTTCTTCCATCCTCATCTCATCCTGTCTCTAGAAAACCATGTGTAAGAATGGTCTGAAGCATATAAACACCAGTTTATGTGTGGGGAATTGCGTGTACATGTTTTGTTTTGTCTGTATGCATCATTTATGTTGTGCGTCTTTTCCCCTGGAATCTCACTTTACTGCTGTTTTTGGGCCCTGCATTTCCTTTCTACTGATCATCGCGTTAGAACATATTAACAGCCAGGTTGTCTTACTTACAACATATGGTTTTATGTGCCTTCACTTTCAACATCACAGCATTTATAAATATTTAAAAGGCTTCCTCTAGTTGCTTGTCATCTCTTGTCAGTGGCTGCTTTTCACTACCTGTTAAAAAGATTAGGAGGCGTCTGTTACTGTCACATAATCCAAGTCAGGAAATACTTTTAAGAGGGAGTTTTGGTTTATGTACACTTATTGTGGCATTACGCAGCCAGATTGAGCACTGTTGGTTGAACGCAGACAGTTTTGATCCAACCAGCTGTGTCTTTTTATTCCTCATCACTGAGAGTGTTGCTCCCTCCCTGCAGATAAAGAAGGAGCAGCTGATACAGTAATATGCTGTTTTCATCCTGCCTGTACAGTGAGGAGTGTGTAGCCTTTGATTCAGACGCAGCTCAGGATTCTCATCAATTACAGCTCCTTGATTAGTGCGGAGTGCACACACGCTCTGCTCTTTGAAAGCATAATGATGCAGTCCTCCCTTCCCCACCCATACTTTACACACTAATGGACTGAGCCTCAAGCAGTCTCACAGGGTCTTCATGTGCAGTAATTGGGGGATACTGTACTGTACTGTACTGTACATGAGGCAGACTTGAGGGAAGCAAATAGGGCAGTGGTGCGTGTAGCACAATCAGCCACCTTGCATGACTTTCAGTTCTCGGTCGATACAGGCCTTTATACTACTGAAAATAAAATTGGTCTCATTATAGTTAAAATACAGTATGTTTGGCAAAATGGATTCCAGTTATACTGTATGTGTTTTATTTAACAACAGTCGTGTGTGTGTGTGTCGGCGCTTTAGAGAGTGATCAAAGCAGCAGAAGGGCACGAGTCGACAGCAGGCGTTTTTCTTTTATCTCTAATTTTATAACTGTGCGTGCCCCGTGGGAAGCATCGTCACCTGTGTGTGTGTGTGTGTGTGTGTGTGTGTGTGTGTGTGTGTGATTCTCTGTACTGATGTTTGTGTGTGTGTGCCCCTCTGCTGCATATTGCTGCAATTTCTCGCAGTCTCATGGTTGAGTTTATTAGCCGATACTGGATGAAAGCAGTGCAGGGCGTGTTAAACTAGGCCGGGCCTCTGTGGCTCTCAGTAAGGAGTCACGTATATTGTATAACTGTCCTCCCCCTGGCAGGGCCCCGAGGTAGATGATAATGTTTTAAGGCAATACTCACTGTGAAGATAACAACTGTGTCTATCCCCCTACTGCCTGCTTAAGCGAAGTGTGTGCATCCAGTCAACAACAACATACTTTGTAGTCTCCCTGATCTCTATGGATACACTGAATCACAGTCTTGCTGCTTTTGTCTGTTTATTATCACTGTAAATTGAATATCTTTTGGTTTTAGACTGTTGGTTGGATAAAACAAGATATTTGAGGACATTAGGAAAATGTGACATGCAGTTCATTAGACCAAGTGATTCAGCGATTAAAGGTACCCTGTGGACTTTATGACCTGTAGTAGCGCTATGGAGCAGATTTTTATTTTTTTTTTATGGGTGGGTCCCCATTTTTTTTTTTTGTCTCATGCATTTGTACGAGGACGCACATGCACTCGCACACAGGTGACACAATACACAGTCTTTCCAATGGTTTCACATAACCGCAGGTGGTGGTAATGCACCAAGAAACACACAACAATGCACCAGCAAAGGCAGAGAAGAAGAAGACTGCTAGCTAGTCATTATTGTGTGAACAATGCACGTTTGCAAATGTTTTATGAGGAAGGAAACGCATTCAACACATTTGTTAGACCTCCAGGACACACACAGTGTGTTATGTT
Source organism: Macquaria ambigua (assembly GCA_008360985.2). Lineage (NCBI taxonomy): Eukaryota > Metazoa > Chordata > Actinopteri > Centrarchiformes > Percichthyidae > Macquaria > Macquaria ambigua. Next base: position 140,357 of record VMKM01000124.1, read on the forward strand.
GAGTAACACTTATAAACATAACTTTTGTTTGCTTAAAAGAAAATTCCACAGGTCACCTTTAATCAAGAAAAAAAATCAATAAATGAATCAATAACGATAATTGCTACCCTCCACTGTTTCAGCAAGGCCCCATAAATGGCCATGCACAAAGCACAAAGACAGCAGGGGTCCAAACAGAGTTCAAACTGTGGTTTGCGCCTCTTGGTTATTTTATCTTGCCAGAATCTTTCCTGTTTCTTTCTACTCTCTGATGCAGTCAATCTTTTTCATTCTGACCCAAAGGTACAGACGTTTGTTTATGTGTTTGCACATGCTTACACTGGAACAAGAATACACACACGTACTCATCTCTCTCTCACACACACACACACACACACTGCAGAGTGCTGACAGTGTGGTCTCAGGTTCAATGGTAAAATTGCTGTGGATGGCTCCTCAGAGAGCGTCGCGCTCGATCCCTCTAATGATGTACATTCCACTCGAGACGCCGCTGCAACATAATGAATGATTGAGGGGACGTGAGTGAGTGCATTAGAGAGGAGACGAGGTCGGAGACAAATATGACTGAAGAAGAGAAGGCACAATCAAGTGGAATGAAAATGTCTAATAGAACTGATGAAGTTCTTACACTCTCCAATATTAAAGGTTAGCTGCACAGAGAGCCCAGTAAAGGATCTGGTCACCTGCTGTATGCCCATCAAGACATGAAATACAGTCATATTATTCAACTGTTAAGCTGACTGTAACAGGGCAGATTCTACTTCTACTTTTCATTATAAGTTGTAAATGCCAGCGCTAAAGTTATGGGCTACCAATCATCTTGTTTCAGCCTGCTGAGGAAAAGTCATCTTTTGCAGCTTGCTTCTCCACTTTCAGCTGTATATGTGGAGTTATAAATTAATTGACGGTGCCGCTATAATTTCCTGTCTCTCCTGTCTTTTGCATGCAAGTAAAAGTGGGATCTTCCTCTGGTGGCTTAATCCCTCGGCCGTCCAAGTACATCATGCATGACTGCTTGCATTCTCGCCCCGCATGTGTCAGTGTGTAAATGAGCATGTCTCCCTGCAGCCAGTATTAGCAGGCTGTGCATTGCCAAAGTCTGTCCAGAGTATCCACAGTGTGAGAGAGGAAATGAGGCGATCAGTGGAGGGGCTATAATCAGCAGTGACGGCCCGCCTCAGGATCACCCAGCAGGTGATTTGGAGGGACACTCCACCCTGGCTGCCATGTTGTTGTCGCTGTTATAGTCATTGTTTATTCTAAAACATTAAGCCTTTATCATAACCTTTGATGATAAAGCTCCCTAAAAATCACTGGAGAAAAATCACTTTTGGCATATAATATTGTAATACGTAACAGTTTGTAAGAATTTCTGGATGCATTAACCTTAATACAATATGCTGCTGCATTATATAAATCACAACTACAGTAATCTCTTCCATTATTACTTATCTTTATCCTTTTTTCCTTCCTCATCTGCCTTATCGAGGAAGTGCTCTCTCTCTGTTCCCCAGGGAGATTGTGTGTTTGCAGCTCAAGAGACCCTCAGCCACTTATCAGACTGCCTGTCCTTTGCTTAACCTCGCATGCCCGCTTTCCTTCTATATTCAGGGGCAACACAATTCACAACATAATCCCCCGACTACACTTTCATCATGTCGTAGTGACAGTTGCATTGAAAGAGAGGGGGGCTACTCATTGAAGCAAATTACCATACGGGTGGGAAAAAAAGAGTTTAGAGAGGCTGGGGTCGTGGTGACAGGTAATAGTGATTCACTGGTCTTCTAATGCAAACATGATTTGTAAAAATAAAAAAAAAGAAAAGAAAAGCCTTTGCGGTATAAAGGAGTGAGTGAGAGGAAGTGGTTTTAATCAGATTTGATCGGTGGAAGTGGATGTCATCAGGGTCAATAGAAGGACTCATGCACAGAGCTGGACTTATGTGAGCACAATATGCTCTGTAACATGTGATCACCTCCTGGCACTTTTGACATTTCATTGTGCCCTTTAAAGCACTTGCGTTAGACATACTGAGTCCAAAAAGGTTAAGGTTTGATTGAGGTTGAGATGTCGAATATTTCCAGATTTTATGTGGAAATCGTGTCAGGGGTCGGCGTCATAACATATTTTCCGTATCAATACCATTGTGCCTATGCTGACCCTATACTTGGTGGCTGTGGATTAGGAGGCAGAGTAGGTTGTCCATTAATCATAGGGTTGGCGGTTCCATCCCTGACTTCTCCCCATGTCAAAGTGTCCTTGAGCATGACAATGAACCCCAAATTGTTTCCAATGCATTTTCAATAAGACTGCTACATACTGTTGAAAAGTCTTCTTGCAGCCACTGTCACATAAGAAATTACAATGCTTTGACATATTTTGTAATGTTAAGAAAATAGTACAAAACTAGCTGGTTGATTTACAGTGAAATTGCGTTGAATTCCACCAAAAACAGGCTGAGAAATGACTCACTTCTGCCAATTATACAGTACAGGAAGGTCTTTAACGGGGCTGACTCAGAAACTGTCTGTGATGACGCTAACTTTGGCTTCATATAGAAATTGTCCAGCATCAACACCCTGTGGTTTTCCATTGGAACAGTGAGCAGGTGTAGTCATGACGTACCCCGTTCAATACTCTTTGAAAAAGAGCCAGGAAAAAGGGTTCGGTTGCCTCAGCATCATGCTTCTGTCATACACACACCAAAGTGAAGGGGGGGGGATTTAATATTGACTCAGATCCCAGACGTTCACGGTTGCTGTGTACATACTCATCAATCAGCTGTCTGCCACTTGCATCATCAGAAACACAATGAACCATCACACCCACATCTGTCGCATGATACTGTAAGCTATTTTATCTGACTTGCTATAAATTTGACCGTGAATTCCAGATGTTTTGTGTGTGTGTGTGTGTGTGTGTGTGTGTGTGTGTGTGTGTGTGTGACAGAGATAGAGAGACAATTAATTTGGAACCTTTTTAATTACATACTTCTCTGTTATTAATTACTGCACAACTATATTTCAAACCTGATAACACACTGTAAAAAAACTCAAGCTGTACTTTCGTGAAATTGTGTAAATTGATTAATGTAGATTCATTTTAAGTCAACACACAGAATTTATAGTTATCATTTTCTGACCCATTTCAGACGTTAAAATCATCATTTGACTCACAATTTTAAGATGATGATTGAGTGTACAAATGATTAGGCCTAAAGACCTAATTTCTGCCCCAATATAGATTTCTCTGATTCACTAATACTAATACAATGTGGGGGAAAAAAGAAAAAAAACAATGCTTTGCCTCTATTTTATGTAGAATAAAGCATCAGCAATATGACCAACAAATCCTCTAAATTAAACAACAAAATACATTTTTTAGGATGACACATAGAAGCGTTGGACGGCATGATTTGTCAATGCCTTCCAAAACCATTACAAATCACTGCTGAAAATCAGTTTTATGATGTTTTATGACAACACTGTGGTTAAGGTTTGGTAGGTTTAGGGAAACATCATGGTTTTGGTTAACAGGACTACATCATTAAGGTTAGGGGGCCTTCCATTAAGTCCAGTGTTATGTTGGGGCACTGATGCTGTTGTTCTTATGGGGGGCAGTCATCAGGCCACATACAGTAGCCCACATCAAGTTTGTTATGTAAAAAAAAAAAACTTTCAGCAATGGAGTCAACTTGCTTGCCACTACGGAAAAGATAGAATCATTCCTAAAGTGCAAGCCCTGCGTTTCTTCTTCATTATAGCAAGAAAAAGCCAATCAAGCAGTAATAGATTTGTCACTGAGCAAGGTTTGCTGCGCTCATTTCTGGTCAGCACATGTCTGAGCCATGGTCCACTCAGCAGAGATGTTGCCAAATTTTACTAAACAAAGAGCAACCAACTGTTCATTATATAAAGATTGAGTTGGCGGCAGTCACCATCTTTTCTGTCAAACTTTGTTCCAGAAGTTTTGATTTTAAAATAAGTACTTGTTGTAGCAAGTGAACTTGCTGATTATGTAATAACACGATAATTGTTAACTCTGATTCAACATCAGTACTACTGACACTCAGTTACTCATTAAATCCTTTTCTCTATGTGCATACAGTTAAACTTACATAGGACCTCATTGACTTGAGGTCATATATGCTTTTTACTATTTTCGTTTGTCAACACATTGGCAATATTTTCCATCTACTTCCTTTGCGGTAGCATAGGTAGCCTCCTCTTTCCAGCTTCAACGCTGTCTGACCTCTGGTTTGAGTTTTCTGCGAAAGTGTGACCCTGAGATGGTGATTCTGGTCAGTCACTGTATTTCCATCATCCAATGGAGGTCTATCATTAAACACTCTGACAAAGCTGGGCCGGCATATTCAGTGCACTTTATAGGTTGCTTCCCATCCTAGCTTCAACAAGCATCCCCGTCACTTCGCTATATACCTCAATATGTGTCTAACTTTGTAGCTAACACAGTACTGCTACCATTCCTGTGGAAGATCAAATTCACGCTTATAGTAAACTATGTCATGAACCCATGGTTGAATATTGTAGTTAGAAGCTCTTTTTGTGGTCTCCATTTCTTTTAAACTGGTAGGACCTGACCTCTATACCTGACCTGTACACTTGAAGAAGGTCTTATACCGAAAGCTTGGAACGTAATAACAACAACACTGCACAGATCCTCATGAAGGGAACATTTTTTTCTAAAAGCATGCGTATCGTTGCTGTCCAAATTTGGTGATTTTGAATTTTCTTTAGATAAACTGAAGGATTAAGTGTTCATTTATGGGTTGAGAAAATGTTCCTACTTCTTAAGCAAATAAACCACCGAATTATGTAAAAAATGCAATGTCACAGGGCTGAAAACAGGGCTGTATTTTTAGTTTTTGTTTTGGAGGTACGTGGTTTTCACAGGACAGTGACAATATGCAATGTAATGTGGTTATATGACCATTAATGTGTAAACATTATGCATGTATGAAAAAGATACTTAGTTAATCTTAAACTGTAGAAGAACAAGAAGATGAACACGTTTCTGATATTCAGCTGCAGGACATGGTCATTGTCAGTGTCACCCTTCCTCCTTGCTACTGGTTGTTGTCTACACACAGACTGAGATCACAGTGATGTCCCTGCTCTACAATTACTTACCATGTTTATCCCATATATTTTGGTTATATTCCATTTACTGCCCAGCTTTGTACTCTTGCACGTCTGACTGTCCATATGGGATCATTCATTGTTTCTTTGACGAGATTTCTTCCATATTTTTACCCTTACAGGGTTTTTTTTGTGGGACTATTTTTATTGAGGATCTAAGTGTGGCTGTGTTGTTTTCATTTATAGTCTCACGATTATATTTGTTTTCATAATGTTGACATTTTTATAGCCATCATTTAACGGCCAAACAAAAAAGTTTGATTTGACAGGAGTTGCTTGGTAGAAATCCACAGTGACTCAGGAAGGTGTGATTCAAACCGAGTGACTAAATAGTTTACACTTTTATTTTTGTTTTGCAATCTGTTCATTCTGTAGCCAACTCTGCAATATTTTCAGAAACAAAAGAAAAAAACAAATGCCCATAATGGCAAAATTCTTAATGTCAGGCCACTGCATCGGTCTTTTTTCACCATGTACACACACAAACCTATTTGACTAAAGCTCATTTTTGAAAAGTGGATATTCAAGGTTTTTTGATAAATCACCATCACTGACTGAACTAGATTAAAGTGGTTTATAATGACATTTTCTGAACGAAAACATTTCTCATGTCTCTCTCTTTCACACACAGACACATGCATAATGTAGGTGTAATCTGTTTTGATGAAGCAAGCCTTTGTCAGCATTACTCCCTTGTTTGCGGTTTTCTGTCTGTCACCTTGAGGTTTATGTAATCTTTGGTGCCTTAGCTACCGAGCCGTGCTGTCACCGCGACACCTGCTACGCAACATGACTGACCGACTCCTGCTGGGCCAGCACGTGGCCTCAACCTGGACTGTGTGGGAAAAGAGAGAGGAGAGATAAGTGGAGAAAGGCAGTGAGAGATGATGACGGGTGATACACTACAAGGGGAAACTGCTGTCAGATGTGAACAAAAGGGAAAACACAAGAAAGCAGAATAAAGAGGGAGACGTGAGCACCTCAGAGTATTAAAGTAAATACACAAAAGATGGAAAGGAAAGATAAAATACATGCATCTATCTATTTCTACACTTGTTTGTTCCTTCTGGGTCGCAGGGGGACTGGAGTTTATTCAGTAATTATTTGGTTTAAAGGCAACCAAACTCCCTGAATAGGTTGCTGTCAAAAGCTGGACACATTCGGCCCTACGGGGATTACCTGACCCGCATGTCTTCAGACTGTGGGAGGAAACCCCATAAACACAAAGAAAACATGCAAACTCCCCAAAGAATGGACCAAACTTAAACTGCACTGACAAGCACTGAGCGGAAAGCCTGCTAATAAAACCGCTGCTATCTCTAATTGCTGACCTCCACCAATAACACCCTGGCCAGCCTCAAGGGAGAGGTCATGAACGACAGGACAGGTTAATATGCAGAGCACACAGATCAATCATCTGACCAGGCGGTCTTGAAATGAATACAGAGATGCGCGGGAGACAACGGAAAAACATTGCTGGTGTAGCTACACTGTTAGTGTCCCAGTCTTTGTTCTGTTCTGCCTACCTGTCCCTCTTCTGATGACCATCTCACCTGTTTCGTTTTGCTGACTTTAAGCCTGCGTTTGGTCACCAGATCAAGGATTTAGCTACAGCACAATCTGGCTTTCATGGTCGAGCAGACTCTGACCAAATCCGTAGTGCCCTCAGTGTTCATGGAACAATCAGTAACTCTCCAGCACCACTGAAAGTCTCTAAGAGCGTGTTCTCAAGGTTACTGGGAAGCATCTGCACCACCTTACCTCTCAAGCTCCAGAGTTGGCATCTCCTATTGCACCTGCATGTGATCTCATTTCCCCCTTCAGTCTTGTCTCTGGGGGCATCATCAGGAACCCAGCCTATCTCCTCCTGAGCACTGTTCTGGCAGACCAGGTGTGTGCCGGCCCTTCCTTACCCAGAGCTCATTGATTGTTTTTACTCCGACCCTCTTCTTCTTACCCTTCAGAGAGGTCCACAACTGGGGTCCAACTGTAACTGCAGCTGCTCTTTTAGGGTGTTTCTTTCTATTTTCTCTTTGTGCCTTCATTTCTTTTCTTTATCTTTTTTTTATGTCAAAAGACAATCAACAATTCACCAACCGTTTGTATATATTTTTATTCATTAGTGAGACACAGAGAAGGAGAGAAGGTCCCTAAGGAATGGAACCAGAAACATAAGTTTTATGGGCCACATCATCACTTTTACTGCAACAAAGTGGTGTTAAAAGAAACTCCAGTGTTTTTGCCGGTCTGGTTTGGTTTATTTAGGCTGCTGAGAATATTGTCATTTGAACTCTGGCGCAAACCAAACACGTGAACCGACACGACCTGAAAAGATCCACTTTCATGTGAACTCTGGGGCAAACTCAAAGCAGACCAGGCACAGTATTATGTTGTATGAATTTGTAAATTTGCACAAATTCAAAAGCAAAACTAAACATCCCATGATCTGCGGATCTTCTGATCTGCTGGATGTATCATCTTTTACATCTGATTCTGTCTGACTATTGTTATTAATAACAGATACGGTACAATTTTGATTAATGCTAATAACCATGTATAAAATAAGTAATGCTCTGAAGTGCAGTTACAGGAGTAGTTTCACATTTTGGGAAATGCACTCATTCGCTTTCTTGCAGAGAGTTAGATGAGAAGATAAATACCACATTAGCCAATTAGCTTCACTTAGCATTAAGGCTGGAAACGGGGATAAACAGCTAGCCTGGCTCTGTCCAAAGGTAACACAATTTGTAGCACCTCTAAAGCTCAGTAATTAACATGTTCTTGGCCAAGAACAGTAACTTGGCCAAAAACAGTAACTGGCCAAGAAATAGTAAAAATGTAAATTGCAAATTGGTTTTTGTTCATAAAACAAGAGAGAGGTATAACATGTTAATTGGTGAGCTTTAGAAGTTAGGTGTCTCTTTTGGTAACAAAATAACAGGTGTGAACACACTCAGCTGTGTACAAAAGAATACAAAATGTGTGGCCATACACACCCAGTATATAATGTCTATGCTGTGTGCCACACAATACAATGAATGCATTAAGATGCTTTTCTTTATTACTGCCACTAATGCAACAACATCCACTGACTCCATTGATCCCATTAGGGCATCTTATTTACTGTACATGCTGCTTGCTGCTCTCCTCGGTTCTGTATAGTCCACTCAAGCAAACACTGGTGTAACTAATCACTTACAAAGTGATCATGCTCCAGGAGCAGTGATCCTCTCCTGTAGCTCATTTTACATCCCATACTGGGTGCAGGTTTTGCTGGGGCTCCCAGGGATTGTTTGGAGGCTGGTGCAGTCAGGCATGGTGGGGAATGGGAATGAAGGGATTATGATGAGCTGTTAGCGTTTGCTCTACACAAAGACACACACACACACACACATACACATTTAAAAGGAGCCTAAGCAAACCAAATTAGGCTGCCAAATTGTGTTCTCCCTCTTTCCTGGCCGTCCTCTCCAGAGCTTTTGATGGTCTGAGTCTCTGAGGGCTCTGCCATCATCAGGGAGAGATGAGAGGATTGAGGGGCTTAGGCCCTCTCGGTAAGATAAGAGGGTAAGAGCCCATTCAGGCTGAGACAGAGAGGAAGACATGACCTGTGGAAGATTAAAGTTGAAGGTCATCATGAGTACATTTCCAGTAACATAACAAACTTTGAAAGTTGTTTGAATCATGTGAGAACGTCGCTGAATCACACGACAAGAAGAAGCACCAACTGATTCAAGATAATTAAAAAATTCGTAAAGCTTTACATTCAGCATGACTCACCAAATGCACAAGAGAGACTAGTTTTGACTGGGATAGAGGGCTGGCGCTGGCTAAGACTCAGCAGAGATAAGCCAGTGGATTAAAACAGCAGCAAAATGTCTCTGATGTAGGGGACAGACAGTTATGTAACACAGAGAAATGCTGACCAAGAAGAGCAGCTCTGTGCGTGTTCATGAGTGAGTGTTTTGCTCTGCGTAGCTGTTCTTAATATTTCTGCAGTTTTAAATTTGTTCGACACGTATTGGTTTACTTATCTTTTTTTTTTTTCAACACAACCTTAGAAGAAAAGTTATTCTGCGGTCTCTTAAGAGAACACAAGCAGAAGTGAATTTGAGGTTATATTTGGATGTACCTTTGCCTCTATATACAGCAGCATGCGCATACAAATTTAATCAACTAGCTCTGCTCTCTTCTTTGCTGCCTGAATGCTCTGATTCCTTATAGCAGTGCCATCTTCAAGCCCTGCTGCATTAGGATGTGCAGAAGGAACTCCCCCTACAGGCTGAACACTGAAACAGCAGCAGTTCTTCTCATTAATATTCACTTCACGCTGCAGCTGCTTTTAGATACTGCTTGTATAGTTCATAGTTTGTGGTTCTCATGGCCATTGGCTTTTCTTTGTTAAGACTGTTGTCAGTTTTGCACCTGTCGAGTGAGGAAGAGTCAGCCTGACGATGTCTTACCTTGACTTCTAGCTCCTCTCATATTGAACATTTGGTTTGGTGGGAGAGAAAGAAAAGAGTTAAGGGACTCTCCATGAGAACGACATACAGATTCCTCTTCAAGTGGAATGCATACTGTAAAGCTTTCTAGAAGAGAGACGTGAGAGTGAAGAAAGTGAAGAAGACAGGGAGAATGAGATGGAGAGGCAGAGAAAAGTGGAGGGAAATGATGAAATATGGGAGAAAAGAAGTGAGTCATGATGATGCGGGATAAGATTTGTTTACAATTTAGACTTCAGATCATGTTTGTGTGGGCTTGCTTGACTTAACTATTCCAAAAAAAAAAAACTTTGAGCATGAATTAATAATATGTAGATGTGATGATATAAATTTGATGTAAATATTTCATTGAAGTGCTATACCACCAGACGGTTATGCATCTTTGAGACACTTTTCCCTTCCTCCGCTGGTTAGTAAGAAGTCACACAGCAGTTTTTTTTTTTAATACAAAGCTACGTGAGCCGACGTCTCCTCCTCCAGCTCTCCACTCGAGTCAAAGGGAATTCCTGAGCGGCGCTCAACCTCGGCTCTGCCATCTCATCACCCACGCAGCCGCTCTGCCTCCCAGCTGTTTGCCACTTTTTAATATAGTTTTCATATTTGTTGTTTTCAAATATGCAATTGTTCAGGATAAGGGTATAAAGCTCTTTGTGGTGTTTTAAAAGTAAATCTAGAGTATTTGTTGAATGACATCCTGTCAGGCAGAACTGGATTAGCCCACAATAGCAGATCTACCACTTCAAACCTGCTGGGTAGAAGTTCTAATAATGTGAGGTGAAATTTCTTTAAAAGTACAACAAAATATATAATAAATGTAAGCACTCAAACAACAAACAAAATTCAGATTCAAAAGGTCGATACCACTCTCATGTCTGTACGGTAAATATGTAGTTAGCTGGAGCCAGCAGCTGGTTAACTTAGCTTAGCCAGGGGGAAACAGCTAGCCTGGCTCTGTCCAAAAGTTGAATAAAAATCTGCCTGCGGCATGAAACACTTTGGTTTTTGTGTGGATTAAACAAACGAGATACGACATATTAATTAGGGGTGCTGGTAGGCAGATTTTGTTGTCTTTCCCCGCTATTTCCAGTCTTTCCAGTGCTATGCTAAACTAAGCTAACTGGCTACTGGCTGTAGCTACATATTTACTGTGACGACACTAGTGAGGTATCGATCATCTCGTCTAAGTCTAAGCAAGAAAGTGAATATGTGTATTTCCCAAAATGTCTAACTGTTCCTTTAAACTTTTGTGAAAACTACCCATTTAAACATATGCATCACATACTCTCCTTTAGCCAGACTATTTCCAACAAGTAGAGACACTGTCATGGTTACCAGCCGTAAAGAGGCACGCAGTAGCAGAGCTAATGAAGACACACTTGTGTGCACAATCATGGCTGGCGCTGCTTTTGTGTGCTCAGTTTGTTAGCCACTTGGAATAATCAACAAGTCTCTCTCAGGAGTTTGAGGTCCACCATCTGGAACAACAGAGAGGCTTTGGCCTTCTGTCAATCAGGGAAGCTCAGGCCTGAACAGGTTGTAGACTGGACCATGCATGAGCCAGTTATTAGTCTGAACCATATGGATGTCCCAGACCAACTGGAAAACCCTGGCTCCTCTGCAGACATCTGCTGGGCAAGGCATTTTCAAGATGCTAACCTTATTAGCCAGGCTTTGACAACTGCAAATAACTTCATCAGCACCACATTATATAATAGACAACATTACTATTTATGTAGTCACATGTTTGTTTTTTTTACCTTTCCTTGTTTTATGAATTATGTGTTACGTTGGGTTATGCATCTTTTACTTTACTAAGTTTTTATTTTCCAGAACAATGTCTGTCTTCTCAGCACCTGCTCCTGGTTTTTGTCATCACACCGTCCCGTCAGTTCGACCTCTTTCCGCTCCTCTCCCGCCACGCTTCCATGTGCTTGCTCTGCACGTTCCCACCTGCACCCATAATCCACTGCTTGCTCTTCCAGTCTGCTCCCCTTGTCCTGATTTCAGACAATCCTCTCATAGTCTCAACCGACAAGTTGAATTTTAATCATCCATTATCACTACTTAACCAAGCCGTCATGGCAGATTTGGCAGTCAGAGGTCACTTTTTGTTCCTGCTTTCCCTGTATTCACATCAGTATGGCAGCTACTGTCCTTTGACGGAGAGCAGTCTGAAATTATTAATGATTCTTGAACATATATGTCATATTTTGTTGTTGTTTTTAAAAAATATCAGAAACATGGTCCTTTACCAGACCTGAAATGAGCTATTTTGAACTAACGTAACAATAAAGCTCCTGTTTATGTAAGTCACTCAGGATATAGACTCAATACAAAATATCTTCAGATCACAGAGGCTTGGATTCATGTTCTTCTCTGCATACATTATCTTGCAGGTCTTCTATCATCTCCAGGGATTCCTTCAGCTCAGGCAAATTATCAGTCAAGTGATGACACTCATAAAACCCTGACAGATAGCGTGTGCTCTACTGAGATTGTATTGATCCACCGGCCATTCACGCTAAGGCATGCAAGAGTAAACGCTTTAATATACCCCCCCGCTCAGTATGTTTTACGATAATGGAGGAGCTCACACAGGGTGCGAGGAGCCTCATCAGAGCTGTGTCGCTTGTAGTTTATTTCTATATTCTCACAGGAGTTTGAAGGTTCAATCTCATCTATGTGCTGTAATGAAATATAGAAATGTTCCGTGTCAACTCAACTAATGAATACTTACACCAGTGATTTCTTTATAGATTGTCTACATACACAATACAACAAGAAGAGTTCCTTCTTGGCTTCGGGTGAGGTTGCTTCCTCTGGTGTCAACAATATTTGCAAAATGAATGTGATGAGGAATGTAACTAATACATTTGGTCCTTGAGAAACAACTCATCATTTTTCAGTCTGTAGAAATAGAATGAGTAATGTGTCATTTATATTTATTTATATCATATAATTTCCAACAGTTTTTTCTTCATTTGGGGTCTGAAAAACTTCTAACAACATGTACAAAACATATAAGGTTCAAAATTCAAATGGAAAATGTATTGCTAGCTGATGCTAACTGTGAAGCGCTGTAGCTACGGCGGTCAGCAGTAACAGTCAAACCCAGATCAGAATCAAACCGTTAGCGAGACACCTGACCTGACACCTATCGCCGTCGACAGAAAGCCGCTCGACAGACTCAGGTGTGCCTCATCTGTGAAGACTGAAACGTGCTCACAGCCACTCGGGACAGATCGAAGACAACACAATAAGAGAGAGGAGAGGATATTGTTAGAGTGTGATTCAGTATGATGGAAAACCAAACAATAAATCTTCATCTGCTCAAGATGATCTACTTTAGAATAATTCAGGAGTGCACACAACCCAAAATATATTATGAACAAAAGGAGGGTGAGATTTAGAGCTATGCTTGCGTACTTCACAGTGTAAATTACAAGTGAAAATGTAAAATTAAAATATGATGCAGATTACTGTAGTGGTTTGTAAAATTTGGATTTACAGTAATGATTGTCTTGTTACAGAATCACATTCCTGGGTTTTGATAAATGAATCACCTCCGCAGTTAAACTTTTTTTCATTGAGCCACTAGTCTAAGTTGAATTGCGTTTTCACGTCAGACTTATGTGTGTGTGGGTGCGTACACGAGGCAGAACTGGCCTATGCAAGCACTGAAATGCTAAAAAAGAATGACACATTTGCAGTCCTTGAAAAACAAGGAGGTTAAGCTGTGAGGGCTTTTCACAGACCGGCTCGGTTCTTTCTCTTATTCTGTGAGGACATTCACAAGGCTGCCTGTCTATTCACAAGCGGAAAGCCCACACGTATTAAAACATCAAAGCTTTGCTCGGTGCTATGTTGAACTCCGCAGAAGATCCATGAGTTGCTGTATTTTCTTGCTGTCTATTCGTGCCTTGAATACATAAAGTGGGAGAGAGGGCGAAAGAGAGAGAGGGCGAGAGAGAGAGAGAGGGGTGAATAAATAAGCTAACTGGGTTGGAGAAAAACCGACCTGAGCGGTTTTCATTCCATGTTCCTTTTAAATCTTTGGGCAGTAAGACTCAGATAAATTAATAATAACGTAAGGTTTGGTTTGCTTTCTCCTCCCCTACACCACCTCTTTCCTCTGGGTGCTCCCCCACCCCACCCCCACCCCTTGTGTGTATTTTTGAAAATCTTCATAGCTACAGACTGCTTCAATAATTCACATTGAAGTTTTAAAGCGCAGTAGATGATCTGGAGAACATTCAGTCTGAGAGGAGCCAAAGAAATAATTAAAGTTTTCCATGTTTTTCTGTTCTGATGTTTCCTCACACTGCGCCGGTGTCAGAAAGTATAACCCGGACTGTAAAAAGACAAATGCAGCCACACTGTGAACACATGTGGATTCTGCAAAGGGCCTGTGAGGCAAAAAAATATTATTTTAACAGTGAAAATGAAACCAAACTGTTCAGGAACAAGGCTGTTGTTATGGCAAAAAGTGCTGGGGGAAAGAGACCATTACAGGGAGATTTTTGGCTTTTGAACTTGTTATTTATGGTTTGTTTTGGCCACTTGGGGATTAACTTTTTTCTGGCATAGTGTGAAAATACAACTATCTCTCTGTTATCCTTAACGTCATGTAACCAACCCACCGATGTGTCATCCTCTGCACTGCAAAAACCTGTTGGGATCTCCCTGTGTGAACTCTCCAAAATACTGTAAGCAGAGCCTGTATTACGATGAAGGGATCTTTTTATCTCCCCGTCTCTCAGCGGCTGTGATTGGAAATTCTGCACACAGTTTGGTGCTAAAGACGGCGAGCTTGTTATTGAGCAAGAGTGCTGCGTCAAGCTATGAATACATCAGTGTGGACAAGGACAGGAGTTTTGTTCAAGCTCTCACAAAGATCAGGGTTAGTCTCTGATCCGCCTACAATCCCCACACAACCAAGATACATTTCTGCTACTTACTACAGAGTCTAATGTGCAACTTTGCAGAGCAACATAGTTATTTAGAAAAGAGACACACCATTATGGTGTTTATGCAGTGTCTTTAGTAGTAGGTTTTCTACAGTAGCAAGAGATAACAACAATTTAAAAAGTTCCTTAAATAGAAAATGAATGACTTTGTTTCTCACACTTGCTCCACCTTGTCAGGTGAAGTTTAACTCATGATAATGGGAAACATTTTAGGATCTTGTACTTTTCTCTCAGAGTTGACAAAGTGTGGTTTATTAATACAGTGTATAGTCGTGGCATTTCAACCACACAACCTACAACTTTAAAGCAATAGTCTGACATCTGGGGAAATACGCTTCATCACATTTTTGTAGAGATTTCTATGAGAAGATCGACACCACTCTCTTTGCTGTCTGTTAAATATATAATAAGGCTACAGTAGTACAGCAGCCGGTTAGATTAGCTTAACATATAACTCCCGAATTGTAATTTTTACCCTTTGATTTTTGTACAGATTAAACAAACAAGATATAAAATGTTAATAAGTGAGCTTTAAAGGTGCTATAAGCTAACCAGCTGCTGGCTGTAGCTTCATATTTAACAAACAGATATGAGAGTGGTATCAATCTTCTCAACTAACTCTCGGCAAGAAAGTAAATAATAATGACAAATGCTGTAAAATAATGGCCTTATATATTTTATAATATCAGTTTTATCCACTATGGAAAGGAAACATACTCTAGAACAATTTACTGATGCTAAATATTGACAGAGGAGAAAGTTAAAAAAATAATTAGAGGCCTGCAGAAACTTCCTGCGGTGACAAGAGCCAGAGAGGATGTTGTGAGCAGATCTTCTACCTTTAGAAGTGTGTGTGCTCACTTACACATATAATATGCATCACTTATGTGTACTGTCCATACAGATAAGGAGATTAGCGTGTATAAGTGTGAGTACAACAACCTGGATAACAGGAGGTGCTCTTCAGCCAAACAGCCCCCCTGCTGTGACCAGTCAGAGCATTAACAACCACAAGGAAGGAGGTGTGTCTCCCGGCTCACGGCATGTTTTGTTAAGAGAGGCGGGCAAATTTAGCTTCTTCTTATTTCTCTTGCAGCCCTACTGATGAATGTGAGCGATATTCCCCTATCACCTCCACATATGGAAATAAATGGACCTGGGTATATGTTCATGTATGAAATTGCTTCTACAGTAGGTTTGTGTGTGCTGTGTGTCTGGATAATAGCCCTCCTATATCCCAACTGTATAGTAACTCCTGTCAAAGTGACAAAAGGCACCTCTGTTCACTCTGCTGCTGATGGTGCAGATGAGAGCCTCGGGTTTTATTTCCGCGAGGGAGAGAGAGAGAGAGAGAGAGAGAGGAGGGCGATGGAGAAATTGAAATAGGCATAAACATGGAAATATAAATAAACTGCAACCTCTGGGGTTCTACCACCCATCATCTCCTCTGCTCTGCATCTGCTTACACCTCCTGTGAACTTTGTTATTTATCCTGTTATTTACTATTATTATCATGTTTTATCTCTGCTCCGACCCTCTTCCTCCAGTCCCTCTAAATGCTGCCGGTAGCTGCTGAGGTCATGGATGTGGGTCTTTTTGTTAAGACAGCCGCCGCCGTCGCTGCTGCATCCCCCTCTCTGCCTTCATCTCTGCATCCTCCTCCTCCTCTCTGTCTGAGGGATACTCTGAGTAACTCTGTATGTCAGATATACTGAAGGAAGACTGCATTAGACACACAACAATGTATAATTATCCATGTAATGAACTTGACTTCTGTCTTTTCCTTTGTGTGTCTTTGTAATGCTGCTTTCAAACACACACACACACACACACACATATTTTTACCCTCAACCAGACATGGTGTCCGTGGTGTGTGATGCCAGCATGAAACACCTGTTCTGTTTCACACAGGCGTCGCCCTCTAATAGATTTCGCCCACTCTCCACTGCAGAGCTGCATGATGAAATTTGCATGTACTTGTTTAGCCAATCAGGACGAGCCCAGTCTTTCCCATGGTGCCCATATGCCTACAAGGCTATAGAGTCAGTTAGAGGATCCATCTGTGCTGTGAAGGTAGTTACAATGCACACCTTTAAGTCTTTGTTGTAATGTGTATCAGTGCATGAAAGATCCCGCTCTGTACAGCCTGTAAGCGTGTTGCTCCTCTCTCTAAACAGCCTCACGTTTTCGTGCTGCAGCCCTCTGCATGTGAGCAAAGTGTGAAGGTGACATGCGAGAGACATCGTGCGTTACAGGCTGCACAAGTTGTGATGCAGCGTAGTAATCTCTCCTCAGTGTGTTGAGATGACAAATATTATCTGAAGATGAAGGGAATTCATTTGTATCTGTTACAGGACTTTTATGCGGGTTTAGGCTAATTAAATTGCATTTTGTTATTATTATGTTAATATTGTGATCACTATCACCACAGGCTGTTGTAATCAGGGGTCCAAACACTGCAGGTTCTCTGTTGGAAATACTCAGAATATTACTTAAAACTTTGCAAAAAAAACAATAAAATATCACTTGAACTTCACATGTCATTGCTATCAGGTGAATGATGCTTTCAAATGCTTTCAAATTTCATTTTCAGCCCATTTAGCACAAAAAAAACCCTTCTCAAAACCTTTTGGGTAATAATCCTTAAACTGCACTGTCATCCAGCTAAATAATAATGTTTTTCTTAGATCCAGAAAAGTTGACATTTTATACTATATAAAAGGTTTTGACTTGAAACCACCAATTTGTCATTTCCTCCTGTGGGGACCCCAGGGGTGCTAAACAGCCGCTAAGTTCACCTTCGCCTCAGGCCAGCTCTATTTTGAACACTCACAAAGATGTAGAATGGATCCATTAAAATGTATTTAATGGAATTTTATTGTGAAAAAACTACATATTACCAAAAGTAACACATTTTGACAGTTTGGAAGTAATGTTACTTTACTTAAGTTTTTCTATTTCTGAAGACTTTATTCTACAATATTTCAAATGGAAATATTAGTTTTTTCTTCTCCTCTACATTCATCTGATGTCTGTAGTTACTGATTATTTAGCAGATTCTGATTTTACATTTCAACATGAGGCATGAGGCTTTTGTTTAGTAAAAATCATGTATCAACAGGACGTCCTACATCAATGATGCAGCACATATTAAACATTATCTAAACAATTTTTGATACTTTTCTCAATCTGTAGAGGAGAGTCTATAATGTTTCAACTGATCTGAAAGCAGGAAAAACCCCAAAACTAGAAATATTAAGTTTTTTACTTGACAGAAATATTAAACTGTACTTCAGTTCAGAATGAATAACCAGTATATTTTAATACTGTAGTGAGTGTTCTTCTATTTTAGTATTGATACCTTTACTGAAGTAAATGATTTCTATTTGTACTTCTTCTTTTATCTGTACTGATTTTTATTTATACTTCTTTTTGAGTATTTCTTCTTTAACAAAATTATCATGCAACTGGAGTAATTAATCTTTTAAGATTCAGCACATGTTACAGATATTACTGAGCTGATTACACATTTCTTCCCCTTCTTATTTTTTGTTTTATCTGTTATGTTAAATCACGTAAATCAAAGATAACAAATGACTCAGAAGCAGAGACCCCTCTGTTATAAATCATGTGAACACTCTTCATCAAAGCGTAATTAGTTTTCTTCAAGGAAGGCTTGTATATTACAGAACGGTAAAAAGAAGAGGCAGCTATGTTGGGATTGTAATCATACAAAGTTAAACCACCTCCAGTTTAATTACCACTTTGAATCCTGGTTGTTCGGGCAATAAAGGACGCTGCCTGAGACAAAAAAAATTCTTTATACAGGTTGCACAGACAGAAGCACATGGGTTAAAATAAGCAGTAAACTCTCAGTAGTAAAGTCTTTAGTCATACAAAGTATATCTGCAGTTGATTGAAGGCAGTATTCAAGGTCACTGGGAAAACTGTGTACTGCAAGCAGGCTGATTGTTTGCAGTACAGTGTCAGGGATTACATTACCTATTTAGAATAATTAATCCCATACACACATAAAAATATGTCTTAACCACGTGTGATTGAAGCATCATCCCGGTCAATAAGCTTTTGCCCTGTGGGGAAAGTACCGTTGTTCAATGTTCAAAGAGGTAAAAATTAACTTAAAACAAAACAATTAAAGCGTAAAAATTATACAATTGGCTTTGCCTTGAGCAAATAATAGTCATTATGTCTGAAGAGACACGCAGTGCAGTAATTTCACTGGTTCCAAATTATACAGGAACATCTGCACTCTTAGTAATATATGTTTTTTGCCCCTTGCTGAGACCAGTTGGACAATTGAGAGACTGCAGGCCCCCTGCAAAGTACTGCAGTGGGTGTTGCTGCATAGTAAAGCTTGACTACTTGCTTTTACAATGTGATGATCACAGTACTGTCAAGGCCAACACTAAAATAGGGTATGGGAAAATACAAAAAGCTTGCCGTAATGGTAGTGCACTAAAAATCCATTATCCTCTCACAATGAGTAACAATAATTTATGTGAACATTTTCTGCTAAATGTGATGTTTTACTGATGGAGCCCTGAGTGCAGGGTCAGCGGCAGAGCAGCTGCCCTAAGTTGGCAGGCATTCAGCGTCTTGCTAAAGGACACGTCAGCAGGAGGAACGGGATCTTTAAAGGAATAGTTTGACATTTTGGGAAATGTGCAAAATATGTTTGTCTGTGCGGTAAACATGAAGCTACAGCCAGCATTTGATTAGCTTAGCCTGGGGTCTTGTCGTCATATATGCGGAATATAAGCATGTGTAAAACTAGTTTTTACGCTTTGGTTTTTGTACAATTTTAACAAACTAGATATAACATGTTAATTAGTGAGGTTTAGAGGTGCTGGTAGGCAGACTTTGTTACCTTTGCACAGAGTCAGGCTAGCTGTCTCCTCCTGTTTCCAGTCTTTATGCTAAGCTAAGCTAACCTGCTGCTGGCTAAAGCAGTACATGAGAGTGGTATCGATCCTCTCATCTGACTCTTGGAAAGAAGGCGAGTAAGTGTATTTCCCAAGATGTCGAGCTATTTCTTTTAACCCAAACACCAAGATGAAACTATACCAGTGGTTCCCAACGTGGGTGCCTTTAAGACAGTTTTTAATGAGGCAACATTTATATCAACTACATTTTATATTTTCTACGTTTTATTAAAACAGTAAAGATTATCAATAAAAATCTGAATCACCATATTAAAAACCCTGTTAAAGTGATTGAGAATAGGTCTACTTTTGCACTTAATGATGATGTTAGTTTGTATGTCACATATGTTATATCAGTGGATTATATCAGTATTGGAACAGTAAGTTTTTTAGCTGGAAAGGGGGCTCACATGTACTGTATATGCCTAAGTGTTGCTAATGTGCCTTTCAGGAACGTTGACATGTAGATCACACAGTAGATTATTTACCACCTCTACAGTAGACATGAAGGTGATCCAGACATGCTCTAGATCAAAGGCCGCCGGTCTGTGTGGAGATCCAGCACATTTGACTTGTCTGAGACTGATGTCTCTCAAATCCGCCCCTGTCTGCTGAACTCTGCTGTCAAACCGGATTCCAACATACAACAGGGATAACCTATTTACAGATTAATCCTTGTCTCATGAAACACATTTATGTGTCGCCCATGGTCTGAACCATTTGGGAGGTTTGGGCTGTCTGGGCTCTGCGTGCGCAGCTGAGAGATGATACTGCACTTAACATGGTTTTGTTCCCTGCGGTGACATATTCTCCGCTGACATTCTGCCGTGGATTTACTCCACGTGATTACATTTTACCGCAGCCCATCTTCTTTCCTCGCTTGACCTCCTCAATAAAGCAGCGTGAGAGCTCAATCCATTAATGTCGCTCAAGCACACAAATATCTTGTGACAGGTCCAGAAATAGGCTTTTAAAATGTAATTGTTATTGAGGTACACCATTATATTATTTGCTTTAGGTGTACAGCCACAGTTTGTCTGATTGAGTGAGTGAGAAAGCACCTTTTTTTTTAACTCACTGAATTTGTTTTTCTTCATTTGAAGTCCTAATTTATTCAGCAGTTTTCCCCACCACTAGCTGTTTACCCTCAAACAGTTTCATTATTGTCAGTGGAGAACTTTAGTGTCACATAATGGTCTACAGGCTCTCTCCGAAAATTACAGTTGTGGGGCAAAACCTGAGTGCTTGTAATTTCTTTTGGTCAAATTAAAGAATCTAGTATCAGCTTTCAAAGCCCATGTCAATTAATCTCTAATAAATATTTAATGCTTCCAGGATCTTCACTCACGCAGTTGTCAGGATTCTCATTTGTTTTTCTGCCTTTAGAAACTCAAACTAATTCAGCACAGCTAATTGCTTTCTCTCTCATACTTCCTGGCGCCTCTGAGCAACCGTTTCTTCGATGCACACTGTGTTTTTTAATAACAAATGGATCCATAAGTAAAGATTAGCCTACCAGGGCTCGCAGTGATGAATAAGTCTTGACAGCGTTATTGAGAGATATATTGTTTTCTGAAAAATTTCATCTGCCGAGTATTGTGAGAGGATGATTAAAGGGAAGATACCACTGAGTTGTAGCGGTACACAGAGTTATGAATGCACTCTGCCACTTGAGGAATCTGTGGAGCCCAGATGTCATGCTTTGGTGTAGTCTGAATCATTCTTTTTGGTTGCTGTCTCAGTCCTCCGTATTTAAAGGAGACTTCATGCTTATTACCGTCATGCTCGTCGCCTTCTGGGAAATTCCTGGCAGAAACGCTGTTGACATGACTACGATATCATCTCTCCACCCTTTTCCCTGAAGTGCTCATGTCACATGAACTCTCTATAATGGGTATGATGAAATATAGGACATATGGAAATAATGGGAGCTTCTACCCTTTAGCTTAAAGAAGTCTTGTGTGATCCTCTTACAAATGAAAAGTTTTACTCACAAGCAATAAAACACACCATGGCTCATTTCAGTACGCTCAGTGGTTTTGCTGCTACAGCCTCACTTGGTCTGGTGTGACCAGTAGCTTATATTGAGAGAAACTAGTCTCAATATGGTCACAAATGTGTATTAATTTAATTGTAATTTTGGGTACTCACAAATGTGTGTTCCAATCCACACACTAATACCAAGTAATTTGAACACATGTAAAACTGTTTTACAAATGCACACATCAGAACCTGAAAAAATATAAATATTTTACATACAGATTTTTAACTTCAAATTCACAGATCTGATCCTTTTCGCTTTCAAAAAGCTTCCTGTGCATACAAAAATATTTGTGACATTCTTTTGTATTTATTTACAAATGTGATACGCACGGATCAGGTTACTTTTGCTTGTGGAGTTTTGAGACTATTCTAACGACCTCCAGCTCCACACAGATCTGCAAATGCATGCTGCGTTTAAGTGCTGGTGGAAAACTGGGACATCTTGGTGAATTTGTGTGTGGGAAAGACGTTTATCTAAATAGACAGAATAGCTTGTCACACCTCGATTAGAACACATACATTTACCAACTATAGACTCTATACAGTAGCCTATAAATGTAAATATATGGTTTAAATAAGCTAATGCTATGTGTTGGACTCTGTACTTACTCTGAGAGACAGAGTACTGAATAAGAACAGACCCTGTTCTTACAGAGTACAAGTACAACCTGAGCTGCAACAGAATCACATTTAATTCTCAACATGTGTCTCCTCATGCTGCCTGTTGGAAGAAACTTTCATTAGTCTCAGTCTAGTATTTCTCTCTTAGTTGACAGTAAGTATAACAGCCAGACTTTTATGGCCAGGGCCAGAGTACAAATGAGGACATGAAAACAACTTGATCATTTTCCCAGCATGTTGACGATGCATATTTGCTTCCCCTTACAGTCATTTTCTGAGAACAGTCTATTTCACACAGGCTTTGCCCTCTAACAGGTTTGATTGGCTCACCCACTGACTCCTGCAGAGAAGAAATTGTTGCTGAAATTAGCATGTGTTGGTTCTGCAAAGACTGCGTTAGAGGCCAATATTGTTGACAGACATTTATCCCTCATATCCTGAGCTTTTGAAATCAGTTTGGTTAGAAATATTATAGGTAAAGGCTTTGATTACAATTTCTGGAACTCACCAGAGAAGCTGGATGCCCATCTTATTCTGCTCCAGCGCTCCCCATCAGTAGAGATACTGACGCTACTGGTTTATTACTTCTCTTACTACTTATAGTATTGTCCTACATTGGTAAACTGTTTTTGTTTATTGTCAGCAAATCCCATGACAAGACCCAAACACTGAACACAACACTGAATTGATCCTCCTATCAAGTATTGTGTGTGTATCCAAAGCCTGATATAGCTTATTTCTCTGTTCCATAGAGCTCTATTGTTGTGACGATTGACGATTGACGATTTTACACTTCGGTTTTTGTAATTAGTGAGTAGGCAGATTTTGTTACAGAGCCAGGTTGGCTTTTTCCCCGTTTATAGTCTTTACGCTAAGCTAAGCTAAGCTAAGTTAAGCTAAGCTAACCACCCCCACTGCAGTGCAGCAATTAATTGCTAATGTTGCTATCACAAATTTCCACATGGATATACATTCTTAAATTATTTTGTGGCACCCGTATAATACACATTGGCACATTGGCACAACTGCCAATAGTCATGAAATAGGCGATGATTTGGTGGTCACACCCAAATGCACTAGCACTGGGGAATTGCATTTGTGGCTGTGTCCATTTTCAGCAAAATAGGGCCAATAACCAGATCAGTGATAGTAATGGATCATGTATTCGAGACGAGGGTGTCTAATTAGGCACGTAGCATTAAAATCTCTCCCCTGCGCAGTCTCAATGGTCCCCTTTCCCTTTTTAATACTTCTGTTAAAAACTTTAAATCAATATTGTTTAAAGGCCAGTTCAGACCAAAGATTCGTGACGAGACAAAACCGTTTTAGAACATCGTGGGGAAAAGTTGCAGCGGTGTGAACTGGCCCGGCTCAGCTCGACTCAAGCCGGCTGATGTCGTCGCCTGCGACTCAGCTTGTCAAATCTCCAGCGGCTGGTTTTAGAACGTAAGCACGTCACTTGTTTCAACAGCCAATCAGCAATTACAAACACTCAGGTTGTTATAGCTTTCTCGTCAATTAAGTATAGCCTACTTTCTTTATTACACTGATTATTAATACAGTAATGAAATAATGTACTAAATGACTATTGGAAAAGCAAGAGCAAGAAAAATAGAGTAGCCTGCAGTTGTTATGGCAGAGTCAGGAGGATACTTTTAATTTTGTTTAATTGTTGAATCTGCCCTCTTTTCTCTTGTAAAACAGTCAGTCATGTAACTTTTATCTATGGGCTGTAGCTCACCTGTCGTTCCCCTGGTGAAATGCTGTCTCGATACTTAGTGTTTTCTCTGCTGATTAGACGTGACACCAGTGTGTGAAATACGGGGCGTCTCGGACCCCCTAATTAACAACTAGGACCCCCGAAGACAGCAAAATCAAATTTTGAGGGGGGTCTCTGGTTTCCGGTGCCGGTTGTAGTTCTGCAGCGCAATAATACATTCTGACTCTGCGGTTATGCTGCTATTCATGATGTCGCTGTATAAACTGTGAATCTTTCAGAACAGCTCACCGGTGTCAGAAAAGCTCACAAGGTCAGTTAACAGTTAAATCCCGGTGAGTTAATGAAAGTATCCACGCTGTGCCAGCTGTGCGTAATATTACGCAGTTTTGGAGAGGTGTGAGTGCATGTCTCTGCAAATTTGCATAAGCTTCGAAGCACCCCTGGACGGCTCCAAATTCATGACCCTCTCGTTTTTTTTTATGTTTTCGCCGGCTTACATTACTCACTGGAAGTCCATTAAACAGAACAAGGGAACCATTTCACAAATAAGAGACCTTTTGTTCGTTAGTTCCACTATTCACATACATGCACTCTTCAGAGGAGACATTATAAAGCCGATCTAACAGGAAACCCTTACTTCTGTAGTTTCTCCGTAATAAACCCAAAGCTGTCCTGGACTTTGCAAAGGTCTGCCAAGACAGCTGGACAAACCCAAATGGTCCAAGGCCAGTAAACAAGGACATATCCAAATTTCTGGCCAAACGCTTTCTGTAGAGGTTGTCTTTACACTGCTTTGCAATCAGTGGTGGTGAACAACTTTGTAACAAGCATCCAATCTGTCTCTTTAACAATTCCAGCAACAATAATACTGGGGAAACTAGCAACAATAGGAACCAAGTTGAATTTTATTAAAACAAGAACGAGGGTTGTTGTGTACAGGGTTTATCCATTTCTCTCTTTATTAATTGAGTTTCCAGACAGATAATAGATGACAAGTGGCAGGTCGAGCTTCAGTTCAGATTTTAGATAAATATAAAACAGAACAAAATTTTAAAAGAATAACAAAAAAAGGAAAATAGACAGAAAAAAGGCAATTCCTATAAGAAATAAAAAGTTGTGTAGTTACACGGCGGCAAATAAAAACAAAAATAATATCTATACACACATTTACAGTGGAGTACACAACAATTTAAGACAAAATAAATCATGTAAATAAGTTAACTAAAAATACAGAACATGGCCTGGGAGTTTGCTGGGTTGGCAGGAAAAGTACATTTATGAAAACTGGCAGAAGGATTTTGTTACTGATCTGCTTGCGATACCGCCTGACGTCACTAAGGCCTGTTGGGCGTGACCCTCCCACCCCTTCTGTAAAAGAGTGCAGGGCCCACTTGTCCACATCTTTTACATGACCTAAAGTCAAGGTCAGGGAGTACTTTCACCTTCACTCTGTAAAGCATGTTAGAGGGAAAAGACCTGCAGAACTAAAATGAAGGTCACACATTAGGACTCTCGCTCTTTGACCACAAGCACGAACCTGACCGTATCACTCTGCCCCTTTTTTTGTAGATTCCAGGTCTGGGTCCAACAGCCATTTATACAGCCTGCACTGGAAAGGATCGGTGGTTGTCTCATGATTGGTTGAACCAGTACCTGCATATGAGTTACACTACGTTCCAACAGTATCAAAGAATAGTTTGCTTTTAATGTAATAGAGATGTAAGGGGAAATATGCATGGTGTGATGCTGTATAAACATTAGAATGTGGCATCCACAAAAACAGCCACTTCTGCATGTTTTTATCTGTAATTTCAGTTTCATTGCTTCTGGCATTGCATTTTATGTTAATCTATAACAATTCTGAAAATATGCACTGGTGAGGCTCCAGTTCTCTAAGGGTCTGTGTTTATGCTAGAAAAGCTGGACAGTGAAGCAGACAGAGCTCTGAATGTGTCCGTATAGAGGAAAACAGTGGTGCTATTAGCTAATACATCAGGGCAGCTTTGGTTACAGTAAAGCCACTCTGACATGTGATTATTAATTAATCAGCTTCATTACATTCATTTTTTTTCTTTTTTTGGTGCAATACAATCCCAAGTTGCCGCTCCCTCTTCCTTCCTATATCACAGAGTGTCAGCCATTAGTGCAGCATGATAAATAAAACAGGCTTTCTGTCATGAGCATGCTTCTTTACATTTTAAAAAGACTAAAATGCTACGATATTATAAAGATTTGTAGCATGGGATTTTTCCTCATTTACAGGAAACAGGTTAACAAAATTACACTAATTTACCGGATTTAAAAGACGTCCAATTTGAGCGAGATAACTTTGACTTCGACTGTTTTCTTTTAGAATAAATAAAATACAATAAATTCATGTACTCATGACTCTCCATGGAGCCGTAGATCACTGAGACAACAGGAGACGGGGGACTAAAATGCGTTTAGAGCAGTAAAAAGATCACTTTAAACAGCAGATGGTTACAGTTTCATCTGATACTTTTTTAGATTTACAATATGAGGACACCTGAGATAAATATCTTTCTTCTTCCAGCTCCTTTACCTGAGATGCGCCTGTGTTATTGAAACAATTCATCACTGTCATCTACAAGCCACAAAGATGTAATACTGTATATGGGGACATATTTTGGCTGCTAACACATAATTTTCTTCCTCTCTCACCTTTCCCCCCTCAGCTTCCGGCGGATCGTTAATGCAATCCTTGTCTGTAGGATCCGGCCTGCACGGGTATTTATTTGCAGTTGTCACATATTGGCTGCATCAATAATTAGTCACTGTAAAGCCATTTGGGTCCTAATTACGGGCAGGGTCTGGCGTCAGGGTGATCCATCCACTAATCACATGTATAGCACACATGCAAATACATGTCAATGCTTCGTCTCTGTAGTGCATAATGAGATGATACAGTAAGAAGGATACTGTAATGACTCATCTCCAGCAGAGACAGCGTTCAATAAATTCTGATGTAATCATTAATTTTTACTGCGAGCGGTAATGCTAGCCATATTAATGCAATTAAATACTGTAGAACATTTCTTATTTATCAGGATGGCATTTGAATTCTTATACTGTGTCTCAAATCGCGTACTTCCGTACTTACACTTAATATTTTGAGTGCATAAGTGCGTTCACACTGACAAGTATGGCAAAATGCAGTGTACTGTGAGTACACCCTCAATGGTCGCCATCATGGCTACGTAGCGGAAGGGGAGGGACCACCAACGTATGAAAATGGCGGCCGCGGTTGCGATTGTTACGGCTAAAAGTAAAAGCATGTTCATTTTTTATAAATTTTTAATATAACTGAATTGAAGTCAAGTGAGCAAACAAGCTGGCAGATATTTCGGCGTGCGGCAATCGCAGTAAAATGTTCGGCGATAATGCTCCTCCCGGTTGCAATCCACCATTAAAAAGAAGAAGAAGATTGCGATCGTCATTTCCGGTAAGCGCACAACAGCAGTATTGGATTTGAGACAACACTACCCTGTCAAAATGAACGCACTACACAAGTCAGTACATAGTGTACGCAGTATACTGCATGTAAGTGTACTAACGGAAGTATCCGATTTGGGACACAGCACTACTTATCCATTAGCCTGTGCTGAATTTTTACATTTTGGAGAAAATGGAAAAATAACAAAGAAGAGAAACAATGTGAAGCAAAAGTGCACAATGTAAGTGTGATAAAAAGAAATGTTGTGAATCATACCAATTTTTCTTTCACATCCATTAGTTTTTGTCACTTCAATTTTTTTCCCCTCTTCTAATTCTTACATTTCTCTCGCTTTTTCTTCTTTGAGTTCATTTTCCTATAAACCTGTGCCCCTTATGAAATCTCTAATCCAAAAGATACTTTTACTGTTGCTCGTAGCAGAACAGTTTAGCGTCCTCCTCTTGAGAGCCTCCACAAATGACTGGATTGTTGTACCTGCTGTAAATAATTTGCACAAAGGATTAACAGTGTGGCCAAGAGTTTGTGTGCTGCATGTGATGTGGATACAGTTCTTGTGGGAGTGTTTGTGTGTGCATGCGCAAATGCATGATGCACAGCCTGTCGACAGCCATTGATCCATAACATTTCCTGCAGTAAAAGTGTGTGTGTGTGTGTGTGTGAGAGAGTGTGTGCATGCTTTCTTTGTTGTTGTTGTTTGTTTTTTACTGTTGTGCACCATTTACCATTTTAACATTTGCAATGTGCAAATATGTACGTTATTTTAGCTCTGCATGCTGTAGCACCTGTGAGGATCTACATCTATGGCTGTGCACAAGCGTGTGTGTGCGTGTGTGTGTGTGTGTGTGTTTATATGTGTGCTGCACATGATGGGTCGTAAAACACGCCTGATAGGGCCCGGTGCGTTGGTGAGCACATTATCATCAGCTGGCCCCAGACTTTTATGACCTGCCACACCTCTCAGCCGCACCGCAGCTCACTGGTGTTTTATGGGTGCTGCTCCCACATACAAGACAGCAGAAACGGTGTAGGGGAAGGGTGGGGTGGGGGGGGCGGCTAAGATGTAAATTATAGACTGCCGGCTGTGCTAAAGGTACCGGAACAATCACAGAGCTCTTGGTCATGAAATATGTGTCCCCCGACAGAGAGGGAATGATGAGGTGGGCAGAGGGGATAACATAGAAAGGACAGCATCGACCGACACTCCACTAACAAGATCACCATCGCCAAGCAACATTTGTGGAGCATTACTTTTAGACATGAGAGGCCTGTGTACAAATATGCATTGAGAGCAAAATAATGATCCAACAGAAATGAGATGCTGAGACTGCGCGTTAGGGGTATTGTGTGAACTGGAAGATTTAATGATTTAGTGCCATGTTTGGCTCAACAAACGGAAATTCATCTCAAATTCCATTTATCTTGAATTTCACAGCTGAGAATTTTCTCTTGGCCGGAGACGCAGGTAGTCTGACCCAGATACTGTGCTGCCTGATGAACTATTTTGTCTCTGATCTTGGTCTAATTCTCAACTGAGTGTAGTGGCAGCAGCAACGTAAATTATAGTGTTGCAAGTGATTTTTTTGTTTTGTTTTTATGAAATGAGCCTGTGTTTTCCCCAACGGGGACCTGATGCCTCATTCAGCTCCTGTGCCAAAACGCTGCGAGTGCATGTTCCCACAGTCAGGCTGATATTTGGGGGATTATGGGATCAGCGGAAATTAGGACGCCGCAGCTGCTGTGACTTTTGACTGACATTAGAAATATGCCACAAGTGTACACTCATACACAACATGCACACACACACACACACACACACACACCATTATCATCAACATCATGACTGTCTTTATCATCGTCAATATTATCTGATTACTTAAAGATAGTTTTACACAGTGGTGGAAAGTAACTAAGTACATTTACTCAAATACTGTACTTACATCAAATTTTTAGGTACTTAATGTAAAAAGGTACTTTATTTGTTTTTTATGTACTTCCATTTTATGCTACTTTATACTTTTGCTTCACTACATTTCACAGGCAAATATTGTGCTTCACTGCATTTATCTGACAGCTGCCGTTACGTGGTGCTTTTCAGATTAAGATTTTTAAAATGAACAGTATACGGCGTAGTTACAATTAGCTCCCCCTCGACTGGCTACAACGTTAAATACTTGTTACACATTAGTGCATCAGGGATAATAATCCAATAATATAATGTATGATCATGTAATACAGTTGCATAATGAGTACTTTTACCTTTAATACTTTAATACTAGACTTTTAATACTTTTGTTGTTAAAGTTAAGTAACCATTTGCATGTCCGACTTGACAACCTGTATAACGGAGTGTTTTTATATGATAGTATGGCCACTTTTACTTGAGTAAAGGATCTGAATACTTCTTCCACCGCAGGTTTTACAGCTGTAAAACTTCATCAAACTTCACTAAACTGATAATGGCGAGGTTACAATATTAAAGTAGAACTGTGAAGATCTGCAAAAGGACCATACACATTGTTATCTAAATTGCTTAGCTATCTTCTACATTATTGATATGGTTCATTAAGGTGAGATTAATTGTCTATTGGCAAGCCCATCGCCCAGAGTTACCAGAGCTGAGTTGTAGCACTGCTGACGGGGCAGTAGTGGACGCTAACAGGATCTTTACTGTCACTTAGAATGATGCCACACCTCCAGTCATCATGCACCACCTCAGTAAAGTTGACCCCAACCTGCAGGCTACACCTTGCTACACAGTTCTACCTCACCTCAGTCATGCATGACTTCAAGGAGATGCTCGACTTGTGCAAAGAAATAAATCATCATCAGTTAAGATTGAAATTTAAATCTGGACATTTGCTGTTTTTCCAAAGTCGTCCAAATTGATATTGATTTGGGACTCTGCAGTGTCAAGCTGCTTTGTAAAGGCTTTCTAAAAAAAACCCTGTGACAATGCTGAGTCCTCACCCTAATCATCAATGCCGTCCATCCGTCTCTGTTTCGCTGTGTGCACCACCAAGTCTCAACATCTGCAGTGTGGGATCCCCGTGTGCAGTGAATGATAAATCAGTCAGCGGAGAGACACCCTGACATCCAGAGGGGAAGGAATCAATCACCCAGAGTGACGCTGCTTATTTAGCTGGAACCCAGCGCACTGGAGTGAACGTCGGTGCATAAAACCCCACACCCACATGGTCCGCGTGTCTTCAAGGGACAACGAGTTTGACAGAGCGTCATCGAGTCTATAAAGAGGAAACACAGTCCAGTGAGAGTGAAGCGCCTCGAGGCTCAGAGGGAAGAGACTGTTTTCAACGTGAGCAGAATGTTACATCAGAGTGAAACAGCAAAAATTGTATTACTTTCTTTTTTTCTAATGTATAAATGATGCATGTCCGTGTTTAATCCAACACTGACTGAGAACAAGTCTAGTATGCATCATCCCAGGTTGACCTTCATCTTTCTGATGTACAGTAGTGCTACTCAAATTCAAATTAGCTTTATTGGCAAAGCATGTTTTACAAGATTTACAATGTTAGTATAGTCATTCTGAATGTCAGAGGCCAAAAGACCACAAATTTAGACAATATACAATCCACAACACTATTGTAAATACACTATACAGTACTACATGCACCACACAACATACACTATGGTGCACTAAACAGCTATATTACTGCACTACCCTCAAACAATGCAGCTGTACGTCGCTCCAGAACACAACTTTTTCTTCAAGGCCTTCTTTTAAAGCTGCAATAATCATAATTTATACATTAACAATGGGTCAAATCACCTGCAGAGTCTGCAGTTCCCAGTTTAAATGTCTTTCAGCTCATCGTTTTGGTTTTCGGTCCAAAACGTTACTGTTTTGAATGGCTCTTACCGCTCTCATGAGCCTTGTCTCCAGCTGCAGCAGACAGCTGTTATAAAAAACTTCAATAAACCAACTGTAGCTATCTACCTGCTCAGCGTGAAATGACACACAGACAAAGTCAGCAGCTAGCTGGTGAACATAGGAGCATTTAGCAGCTAAAGAGCCAGATATTTCCCTCAGGGGTTAGACCCGACCAGAAATACAAGGAGAGTGAATATTGGACTCCTTCAGATGAACAGAAACACAACTCCAAACAAATGCTAATGTCGCTTTGTGTCTGCTGGACGTTCGCTAACACATTCACCATATCAAAACATAAGGTCATAATATGTTGTCTTTACAGCTTGTTCTGCTGCGCCCAACAACAACAACTTACTCATTTTCACCAAAATATCCCCCATGTTTTTAAGAGGTATTACTTTTAAATTGATTTTTCTGATTTTGTGTCCACACCAGTCCAACAGCAGTAGACGAGGTCTTCTTATGGCTGGTTCAGAAAAGGCTTTACATACAGTGATAGAAAGTCAACAAGCTAAATGTGCACCAGAGCCCAGTTATTGCCAGAATTTTTGTATTGATTTTGTAATCTGATTTTCACCGGTTTTTTAAATGAAAATCAAAAACTACTCATACTTACTACTCAGAATGTATTTCTGACAGTGGGGATAAAAAAAACATCCCTCTTATGAATTACTTTCACATATCGGCCGATGTCACCAGATGCAATATCTAAACCCTCGTCTTCCCATGTCAATAGGAGTCATGGCGATCTCATTTTGAGCTGTAACCTTTATCCAGTTGACCACTGTGTTTTCTCATAACCAAGTCATAAATCACACAT
The DNA here is from genome assembly GCA_008360985.2 of Macquaria ambigua. Lineage (NCBI taxonomy): Eukaryota > Metazoa > Chordata > Actinopteri > Centrarchiformes > Percichthyidae > Macquaria > Macquaria ambigua. Next base: position 172,499 of record VMKM01000124.1, read on the forward strand.
GACGGCTGTCACACAGAGCAGAGGTGCCTGCTCGGGTCTTGTGATACCGCTGCATGGATTTCTGCTTCAGCAGGTCCGGCTCTCATCAAATATCATTCACGATGATAATCCCAGTGGCGGTGGAGGGGGATCTGTGCTCCGAGAGCAGTGGGAGGTTTGCCATTTATCTCCTCTCATCTGGTTTGTGTGTATTTGTGTGAGTGTGTGTGTGTGTCTGTGTGTGCATCTGTCTACCTCTCTGTCACTCTGTGTCAGTGTCTGTATTGTCTGCTTTTGTCTGCACACAAGGCTTTCACCCAGAGGAGCAGAGTTCATTCAAACACCCATTTTTAGATTTGGTTGAAGCTTATGACGTAGGACTTTTCCCTCAGTTTCACTAATAGTCCTGGTGAGATTCATTCATTAAAATTACTGTTAAATCTGGTTGAATTTGAGTCCACTCTAACATTTATTTTAGTCATTGTATTCAACACTTTGTCTCGGAGTTATTTCACATTATTGATATTGAGACTGGCTGAAAGGAATGACACAGCTTAATCAGTTATTTCCCAATTACTTCCTTGGATGTTTCCTGGAAATAATTATGTAATTTGGTACTAATAAATGTAGATAAAGTTCTGAGACAGTTTAGTTAGTTGTGTTGAGTTTTTAAGCAGTTGCTGATTTCCAGACGAATTTTCTTAAAAGAACAGCTCATTTATGTAAATATGAATTCATGCCTGTAGACAGTTTTTACATTTTTAGTTCAACTGACCTGCTGTGCCCCGACTAAAGGATTCTCTAGGTTATAATAGCAATTCATTTCTTTAAATTAATTGGAAGTGCACAGATTGTCTCGTTTTGTATCGTAGCTCTTTACAAGAGATTTCCATTGGACATTAAAGGATGCTGTGGGAGCCGTGAAATAAAGTGTTGCCAAAGTTTTCTAACATTAAACTTGAAGCGAGGCCATTGATTAACAGCAAAAACAACATCAAAAAGTTCTTAAACTACCAGCGCAGTCTGACCATGCCTCAGGTATGTATTCACAGTACTTCCTTGAAGCATGTGTTATGTGTGTGCCCTGGTGGCCTCAACGTCCCCGGGTTCGTGTTCGTTTCCAGTCATTTCTCTACTGTCGAGTGTCCAATAAAGGCACAGGATGGCCAAAAATATGTATTTTGCTAAAATGGGTGCATGACTACAATTAGCAACTGGTGGCTCACAGTGTCAGACTGGCTGGAAGAAATCCTGATAGTATATTTATTTTATCACATCACCATCTACTTTCACTGACAAGTAATTTAGTTAGAATCCTCATTTTGGGGGATCGTTTACTGTCAATACCATCATTGTTTGATGGATATTTTAGTCACGATTTTCATTGACTAAACTAACAGTAGAGAAGCCTCTGCAGCACAGGGACAACTGTGAATGAAACCCAGAGGGATTAAGACCTTATAAGAGCGGCACGTGAGCGGGAGGTAGACGATCTGTAATCCATTTAGAGAAAGAGACGGGGATTGAAAAAGAACAAATCAGGGTGGCGATGGAGGAGGAGGAGCATTTGCGTCATGCAGCTGTGACTTTCCATCATGACATCTGGAGGAAGGGAGACAGAGCAATCCTTTCTACCCCAGCTTCTCCCTCCCATGGCTCTGTTAAGTGTGAGTTACTGCAACCAAAGACAGAGTGTAGCCGAGTGTACAGTACATCAGCCGCAACATATGGCCGCAAGCACAACACTGTATACAGTAAATACACATCAGCATGAAATGTGGCTGTTTCCGCTGTGAGCACAGATTGGAGCTCACCGCAGAAAATAATTCACTCATCTGTTGGTTTGTACTTGTGATTAAAATGAGCTCTGACACACACTGAAGGGCTGATTTGGTGCAAACAGGAAGAGGGAAGAGCAGTTAACAACCTTCATGTGCTGGTTTGTTAAAAGATGCTTTTCAGGCTGGAGTTTAGGTTTACCACGTGCTGCTTTCTTGTCAGCCAAAGAAAAATACAGAGTTTGGCAACACTGTGGAGTTGAGGTGGGATAAACAAGCAGTGACCACCACAGCTGAGGGTTTTCTGACCTGCCAATAAAGCAAATGTCCAAAAAATTGGAGGAAAAGTTAAGGGACCATCAAATTGATTACATTTTATCCTGAGGAAAACTCAGGGGATCATTAAAGTCAGCAGGATTCATCCTCTGGGGACCATGAATGTCTGTACAAAATTTCATGGCAACACATCCGATAGTTGTGGAGATATTTCAGTCTGGACCAAAGTGGTGGACGGACCGACCAACATTGCCATCCAAGAGCCATGCCGCTAGCATGGCTAGAAACTCATACTGACTGCGTTCCAAGTGAGAAATTGGAGGATTTTTCCATCAAATTAAATACTGGCACTTTCTTTTTTTGGAGGCAGCCTCCTCTTGGACGAACTGCATCCTAAGGCACCTTCAACGTTCAGCTGTGGGGACTGCTGCTCGTTAACCACGTACGAAAAAAAAAGTTTCCTGCTAAAATGAGATGCGTGCAGTTAAAAAACACATCACATAGTCTGACTTTTGCTGGCATAAGTGTGAGTCTCACTGCTGAATATTATTGAAGCTGAGCTGTCTTGAGCCTTTTTACTTATGAATAGTAACATTTCAGAGAATGTCATCATCCTCTGACTGAATATCAGTAATCGACATCAGGTAACATCTTTCCCCCAAATGGATTTGTAGCATTTTAAAATAAAAATCAATGATGTGTTTTGAATAGAATAAAACAAAACTGAACATATTTATGATGTGTGTGTGTGTAGGCTTAAAAGGTAGAGGTGGAGCTACCGGAGGGATTAACCAGAATATTTCTTTTTTTTTTTCCCCTGTGACTGCGCTCAACCTGCAGCTCTAATCCCCTCCCTGCTCATCACCATCTGTCATCTGTAATCTCCAAACCTACTGCCCCCCTCTTTACTCATTTTCTACTTCTTTCTCTGTCTCTTTCTCCCTTTCATTGGCTAAAATAGACTAGGACAGGTGTGGTATTTTCAGACCGAGCTGCATCCTCCCTTGTGTCCAAGAGCATTGACCGTCCTGAGCCCAGGCCGCGCAGTGAACCTACGGAGGAAGACAGAGAGTGCACGCTTACCTCGACATAGAGGGAGTTCAGTAAATGTCAAACCTTCAGAGAGAAGTGCTGATAGAGCACTCAACCAGGTAGCTCATTATTTCCCGCATAGGCTCTAATTAAAAAGGTTCGACCAAAGGCCACAATCTGAACTGGTGGATGATCGTTGAAGAAGCTGTTACTGTAACGGGTTGTACATCACCTCTGCTATTCACTGACCTGTCACCGCCTCACCGACTCTGCACCTGAACTGAAGAGACTGAATGTACAAATAGAGATCATGATTGTGTGTGGTGAATTTGTGATGTCTCCAGTTGCATATTTGTTAAAGTCAGTTTCTTGACAAGTCATGTAGCGTCATAATGAGTCTCAGGGCCGGCCTTAGACTTTTTACACGAGTTTCTGCTTTGCCCTCGACCCCATCGACTTCTTATCAACAAAACCATTTCTCCACCTTTGCAATGCAGTTATAGCACAAGGCATCCAAAAGATATTTTTAAGATAATACAGTATAATAACTGAATTGTCAACCATATTATAGATAAGAATTATAATCTATCTACGAGGGAGCAGTTGAGCCCTCAGTCTTGACTGCTCTCCCATCCACTACAGTGTACTCTTATTTTCTTACAATTAACTTCTTATAAAGCGCAATAAATGTGTGAAAATCACCAAATTAGATGTTCCTGCACTGTGGTGGAAGGTAACGAAGATGGACAAAGCATAAAGAGAAGACAGTTAGATACTATAAACATTCAAAGTGGACCTCTTGATGTGAGATTTGCTATCTTTTCACCAGTAACCTGTAGCCCAAGCCCCTAGTACGGTTGTTGGTGTGAATGCATGTAATGTGGAAGTGTTATCACCAGAAAACACCTAAAATGCCTAAAAACATCTATGTTTACCTGATGAGGATGAGCTCCTGTGGCCGAGCAAATTATGACCGCTGTCTGTCAGAAGCAAAGGTGGAATTAGCGTGATGTAGCTGTGACGCAGCGTGTGGGGTTTGTTTTTGCTGTGACCAGGATCAAAGTCGTTTTTGTGCCTAAACCTAACCTAACCAAACCTTGAGGGAATATTCAACCTTTGGGAAATATGCTTATTCACGTGCAATTCATATTTAGATTTGAAAACAGTAATGTTTGTGTTCCTGCAAGAGGGTGCATCGAGGACATACAGCAGCGTAAAAACCAGCAAGTTCAACCAGAAGGATCAAAAATCTCAAAGGATTTCAAAACAAATTGAAGTTAACATAGACCATGATGGGATTTGGCCCCTGTCATAGCTTTATCCTAATGAAACATTACTGACATACAGTACATATGCAGTCAAGGACACACACGTGCCCTGTAGTTTCCCAGTGCAGCTGATGGCTTTGAACTTGGCTCCTCTGGGATCTTCCCTGTCCTCCTCCTGATGCATGTGGAGCTCAGAGGCCTGATTCTCGCTGCTGTGAATTCATGAATAACAACAATTCGCCGGCTCTCTGACATATAAAGTGTGATCAGATCGGCTCTGTGCCCCCGACCTTCCATGGCGGCTGAGGAAGACGAGGCTAAAAGGAGGAGAGGGAAAAGAGAAAGAGCTGCGATGGTGTAAAGATCAAAGGAAACTGCTGCAGGACGAAGGCCTGTGATCAGAAGCCTGGTGAATTCAGTTAGATGCCAGGTTGTTATTTCCCTCATGCAAGGCTATATAGCACATTATATCAGTATGTTTCCCAAGTAGACAGCGGTACAGCGTTACCCCCTCTGAGACTACCGTTCCCTCACTGTGTTCAGATGCCATCACGTGCAACTCAATGTGAATATTTTTCTGAATATAGCTAAAGGCCATGAGGGGGTTTTGCATAGCAATAGCGCACAGTGAAACACTGAAGAGTCTCTTGTCAGCTGGCTTTCAAACGCACATCCATCATCTCCCCTGAGAGTGTCAAATTAGCAGTAAGCTAAACAGGTGGCTTGCCAGCAGATGCCAAGGAGCTAGCAGGAGCGAGATTGAGGTCATGTTTGTTTAATCGCCTCGGGGGTCAAGTACCAGATGGATTTGACTTCTTATTCTTCTGATGCAGGAGAGAGAGTTGTGTAACAGTGATGTGTTGTCGTGTTAATGGGCAATTAGAGCTACCTGCGAAGTTTATAAATAGGGTGACATTAAAATTGGATATTTGATTTGGACTCTTCTGTGTTGCCGTTTATGCTCCCACCTTTAGGCATCAATAAAAGCAATGAAAACAGTGTTGTTGACTTTCTGTTAGGGAATAATTTGTGGAGTGTGAATATTATTAGTATAACTCCAAGTTATTTGTGAGCAAAGCTGGCAAAGATCTGAGGCTGTAGGCCTATATGATTACAAAAAAAATAAAATTATCTACTACAGAAGCTAATCTTTAGCACCTGGGTGGAGGAACAGGCTGGGTATGAGTGCTCAGCTGCGGGGGTGAGGTGTAAATACCTCATCCATGACCAGGTTTTAGTCCTGGTCTTGCCTGATAGCATAGTATGCCTATGAAAAGGGACATGCCAGCTAGTGGAAGAATGCAATAGTTATTTTGAAGACTTGAATGCCTCTCCTGGCCTGCTTTCTGCCATCTTTCGCTCCCTGTAGGAGGTTGAATGAGTTTCTTTATGGACTGCCAAATCGAGGAAAATTTTATCAACCCTCTCCCTGGACATATTATATCATAAAATGTTTTGTTGAATGCAGTTTCCTTTTATAGTTTGCACTATTGACCAAACTTCTTTCTTGGCTTAAATTGATCAGTTGCTGGCATTCATTGATATTCACTTGTTGTGCATGTTTATGTGAATGTCTTAACATGAGATAACATTAGGATGGGAGTGATTATGACCATAGAAGCATGAGAAAAATATTAATGCATACATACTGTAAATTACTACGTTCATTCTGAAATTATACACAGAAAAACTGATTAATGCTGTCTCTCCTCCACTCCCAGTGTGATTTTAATATAATGATCTCTTGTATCTTAAACATAATCACCATGCAATATATCACATGCATAATATTTGTGTGTATTATCACATATTGTATAGTAAGAGTCATATTATATGTAACTCTTCTGTATTTTTCATGTAAGGACATGATGACACGCAAGTTGTTTTCCCTCAGTCATACATTTAATGTTGTGGTGGATGCAAACATAATGTCCAGAGGATACAGCATAATGGCATTCTGGCTGCTGAAAGTCTCATCTTTCCTGTTTTTTCCAGCGTGTAAATTTGATCCAGTAATCGCCTCAGGCAGCAAATAAGATGATTTAGAGAGTAATTTGTGGAAGACAACTTTGAGGTCAATTGAGTCCACCCATTCATTTGCATTTAGTTCTGTTTTTCCCTGGTCTTCTCAGTTGTGCCAACCGAGTGTTTTCTCGCAGTCAAATTTCTCTTACCATCTGTCAGAATTTAATACCTACGCTAACATCCTATTAGAGAGAGTGTTCTCATGCCTAAAAGAAATCTTAAAGAAATGGTTTGACATTTTGAGAAATGCGCTTATTCCCTTTTTGCCAAGAGTTACATGAGAAGATAAATAACGCTCTTATAAATGTCAGACAGACTGGAAACAGCTAGCTTGGCTCTGTCCAAAGGTAACAAAATCCACCTACCAGCGTCTCTAAACCTCAATTATTAGCACATTCTACCTTCTTTGAACTCAAAACAAAGTGCTAAAATGTCATGTTCTGGTTTTATGGACGCAGTGAATTCCTGGAGTCTTGTTGTCACCTTGAGGTTGCCAGGCAACCATAACCACCTGTAAAACCACGTCATTTTATTTTTATTTTTTGTACAGATTAAACAAATGACATACTGTATAACGTGTTAGTTAGTGAGCTTTACAGGTGCGGGCAGGCAGACGTTTTTACCATTGGACAGAGCCAGGCTAGCTGTTTCCCCCTGTTTCCAGTTGTTTATGCTAAGCTAAGCTAACCGTCTCCTGGCTGTAGTTTTATATTTAACAGACAGATCTGAGAGTGGTATCAATCTTCTCATCTAACTCTCAGCAAGAAAGTGAATAAAAGCATTTCCCAAATTGTGTAACTATTCCCTTAAGGGTCATCACGGTGGGGAATAAGGAGTTTTGACAGCCCAAAGCCCCAGGCTGAGAGGGCTTGACTAAAATGCCATTTGTGGTACTCAAGTGTATATTTCTAAATATTTAGTATATGTATTTTACACTTCACTGGTGTTGAAACAGTTGAGATTGAACTCTACAAAACTGCAAACAAATCAAACTAAAAAACTGTGATATTACAACCAACAAAGTTTGAAAAGCAGGAATGAATTTGTCCTGATGTTTTGCTGTGCAGACTATAATAAATATGTCAGAGTTTGATCAGATGAAATTAAGATTTTTGACAGCTGATCAGTATTATCAGTGTGAGAGGTGTATTTAATTTTGGATGGGTGGACATAGGGTTTTTTTTACAGATTAAGTAACGATGATGTGGGGATTAGAGGAAGGTGATTGGGGGGTCAGTCAACTACAGTGCAGAGACCCCATAATTCCCAGTTGCACTCTCCCTTGATTTTATAACAGTGGACCGTTGACGTTATGAAGATAGGTCTTTACTTGTCTTTCTATTTCTCTTGTTATTAAATTTAGCTATTGCATTATGCATGCGGGGGATATTTCTGCGGTCTGTATTAGATTGTTGAAGAGGTTGCCCTTGCGTGGGATTGCCTGAAGGGTTTTTCCCTTCAGTCACTGAGCCAGTGAATCACGTCGTTGCACAATAACTCAAGCCTGTGGCCTCAGCATCACAGGATGTGTTTCCAGTGTGACTCCCTGCAGCCCTCTGTTCACAATTACCATTAATGACGCTTTCAAGCTACCAGGCAGTTTCTCATGAACTCACATCCATAGTTGTGGTGTCAGACGCTGCGTCAGCTGCAAGACACTGCAGCTCTGCTGCTGCTGATGGATCTGTATTATACAATTATAACACAAAATACAATTTTCTACAATTCTTAGCCATGCTAGCAGCACAACTCTAGGGATGTGCAGTGTCGGTCTGTACACCACAGTGGTCCAGACTGAAATACCTCAACAACTATGGGATTGATTGTCATAAAAGTTTCTACAGACAGACATTTTCTTCATGGTCCCCAGAGGGTGAATCCTACCGACTTTGGTGATCCCCTGACTTGTACTCTAGCACGTCCATGTGGTTGACGTTTGTGGTTTTGAGTGAAATGTCTCAAGAACTATTGGATGATTGCCATGACATTTGATACACCAATTCCTGTCAGCCTCAGGATGAACTGTCGTGATTGTATGTAGTGGTAATTAGCAAATGTTAGCATGCTAACACGCTAAACTAAGATGGTGAACATGGTAAACATTATACCTGCTAAACATCAGCATGTTAGCATTGTCATTGTGAGCATGTTAGCTCACTGATCTTAGCATTTACCTAGCTCGGTCTGACGGAGCCGCTAGAATGACTGTAGACTCTTAGTCTTGTTTACATTTGTTTACAAGTGTTACCCAATGAAAGTCTTATGGTGATTAACATATGGATATCAGGCTAATATAGGGAACAAAAATGTCATAATTTGAATTTCAAGACTTAAATAAAAGTATGTGTAGTACACTGACTATGTGACTTTTTTTCTGTTATTGCTACCCTCTCTTTCACAAACTAAAAGGGGTGAGGGAAAGTATTTATACTGAAACATGCACTTTCAAATTCTTTCCGGTGGTATTTTATCTGGACTCTGGCTTGCCCATTTACCAGTGATGTTACTCCTGACTCCCACAAAAAGTTGATGGCTGTGATTTCACAGGGTGCATTTTTAGCAGTTTGAAGCACCTTTTTGTAATTGTTTTGAATCTTCTGAACCATTTTGTGTGCCGCTTTGAGCTCCAGGCGACTCACTTTTATCCACTCAGCATGCCTTGCAATTTCTGGAGAAATGCCCTGAGCACCCAAAGTTGAAAACGGTTCAATTCTGAGCACAAAAAAATGCAGCTTTTCCTCCACTGTCCAACCGCAAGTCTTCCATAGGTCTGTTTTAAACAAGGAAACCGGAAAAGTGTTTTGTCTTAATAGTTAGCTAACATTTGCTAATGTCATATGTAGACTAAGTGATGTGAGAAAATGAGGCTGGTGAGTCATCCTGTGCATGCTTCTCAAATTAAAAGCTGCTAAAAATATCCTGTTTGATTAGGCCCAATATGTGGTGTAATGATTAGGCTTTAATCTAATATTCTACATCTATTCTACAGTATAATACAATAGAATATTGTAATTCTCCTATGCATGATCTTCTATGAGTGTGGCACGGGGAAATTACTATTCAACTCTGATCTGCCTCAGAAATTAGTGATAAAAGCATCTTGAAAATGTTACTGTCAGACTGCATTTTATGTACACGTTGTGTTTAATTCTAAATACAAGATGGTTTCCTCTAACCACAATTTAACTGTAATGTATTCATGTTGAATAAGAGATGAATAGTTTTTTTGCTCTTGATGGGATTCAGCCCCAAAGACATAAACTGAGAATCCCTGATTGGGCTCATTGAGCCGTTGGAGGTTTCCCTGTGTTTTGTTGTGGTAGAAGGGTGAAAGAGAGCAGAGGTTTCTGCTGGCACAGCGTTATTGGATGTGGAGAGTCATGATGAAGTGAGAGTCATCTCTTATCCCAAGGACATGCACATGTTCAAAACCCTGACCGCACTCCTGCAGGCTCACGTATTGTATTCCAATTCCCTTTTGCCGCAGACTTACTTTTATGAGTTTGTATTGTTGTTTTTCAGATGCTGAGTCGATTGTTTGTGTAGCTTTGATAGGCTGTAAAAAAATTTTAAAAAAACTAGAATGAGAGCCTGATATTTTCATATTTTGGCCTTGAGTACAGGAAAGTAAAAACTAAAAGGGGTTCTTGTGTTATTGATCTTTCATGGATCTGATTCTGCAGGCAACACAACCTTCCTTGTTATGTAACTCATACATTCCTTGAGGAATCCCAAAGCTGTCCACATCTGCAGTTACAGACGCCTGAAACTCAAAGCATGGGCTAGCTTAACCATGCCTGCAGTGTTGGATGACATGGAGCCGCTGCAGTGGAGTGAGTCCCTCCTCTGAGTGTTGAAGACTGTAGATATTCTCCGACTCAGACGGACCAGCAGCCTTTGAGCAAGAAAAAAGCTCTGCCATCCAGAGCCGAACAGAGTTACGTAATGTTGATGGAAAGAAATTCTGAAACATCTGACGCACTTGTTGATGTTTCATTCATGACCTTTGCTAATATCCTAATTTCTTCATTTTGTTTTATCACCTGTTACATCAGTTAAAGATCATCCATAAACTTTTATCATTGTCACCGCATTATGTTAATCAGCTGCAGTTTGGCTTTATGTTTGAACAGCATGAGCATTACCACTGTGAATGTGTGTTTAACAATTTCCATCTTCATACCAACATCTACAACAACTTTACCCCTAACAGCCACATACTGTACATCCAGGGCCCATCTGCCTATTTAAAGGTATAGTTCGACATTTAGGGAAATGTGCGCATTTGCTTTCTAGTGGAAAGTTAGATGATTGATACCACTCTCATATCTGTCAGTTAAATATGAAGCTACAGCCAGCAGCCATTACATTAGCTTAGCATAAAGACTGGAAACGAGTGGAAACAGCTAGCCTGGCTCTTCCCAAAGGTAACGAAATCCACCTACCAGCACCTCTAAAGCTCACTTAACATGCTATGTCTTTGTCTATGTCGTGTCAATAAGCATTTTTCCCAAATGTCAACTATTTTCTTTCAAAAGTGAATGATGATACAGCAGTTTAACTTTTTTTGTTTCCTCTTTCTTTGTCTCTCTCACCTGTCCTCAGCTCACACCAAACCCCTGCAGGCCTTATGTAAACTCAGACAAGCCCTGACTGTTTCCTGAGCAGGCAGCATAATGCGTACACATACACACACATGCGCACACCTATTCTTAGGCACACAGCTGCATGGACTTCCAAAATCATGCCAGTGTTCCTGTACCACACTGAGTGAGACATGGAAAACATAACAGCTTTCCAGATTCAAGAAGATTTAAGTGAAGCTCAGTTTTCTCCCGTGATGATGGATTGTTGTCCTGCTGTGTCTTGACCAAATCTTTGTGGAGTGTCAGTACCTACAATATGCTACAGGAGCAGCTTTCCAATGTCCTAATATCCCTCGTCAGTCCCTATTTCATCTCTCAAGTGCCTGCCATTTTACTAAGCATCTCCCTCCTGCTTCTAACATCCCATCTGACATCAGTGCTGGAGAGAGTGTGAGATGAGCGGAGGGAGGACAGGATTGGATCTTTCCCCAGGGTTTGCACTCAAGAGACTCTGCACAAAAATCCCATAATGTGTCGTACCGATGGTACCGACGTCTCTGCTGTTTTCAAGTTGAAATGGCATGAATAGGAGGGAAGAGTGCAGTTTACCTGAAGATCCGTGGCTGAAATGGCAGCTTAAACCGTTCACTATATCTGATGCTAAAGCAAACTGATGTGATTATGCCAACAGGTGGGCTGGGTCACCTGGGTTGAGGCGAATCTCTAATCTGACACTCACTGTCTCTGCTGGTTGGCTCAGTGGCAGGTTCAAAGCAGGACCGGTGGGATTTTAGCCGAGTTGATCTGCTGATTTGTCCTTATGTGCCTCAGCTGAACACTTTTTTAATTCCTACATGGGGAAAAGAAAAGTTTATCATCCAACAACCTTTCACTTGTCCTCATATCGTCACATCGTGATTATGATTGATTCATAAAGCTGATTCTTTTCAAAGCTGACAGGAAGGGAGTGCAGGATGCTGTTTAGCAAAAGTCACATAGTGCTTACAAAAGGCGCTGAAGCAGATGGAGATAATATGTCTACAAGTTAGTGGAGATGCTTTTCATAACCAGTTGCTGACTAGTTTTGATCTAACCAGGGGAAGTGGGAAAACTCTCTTTCCTTCCTAAAAGTGGTGTTGTTTTGCACATGACCGTCAACTTAAGACTGAGACAAAAACAAGAGACAAGACATGAAAGGCACAACAAAGTTTGGAAACTCTGTGCGTCTCGTTTGATGGGATTCCTGTCAGGGTCTCCCAGAGGAAGGTGCATGTCAGCCTGGGCGAGGCATATTGTTGCCACTCTTCCTCAGGTTGCTCCACGCCTCCCTGCACCGGACGGACCAAGGGAGGGCCTGCACCTTTCTCAAAGCCTCCTCGAGTACGTGCCAGAACACTCTGTTACCACCTGAACCGGAGCCGGCTGCGGCTCACCTGCTGTCGTATGGGTAACACGTGCTTTTCATTTCTGTTCCTGGCTGGAGTTGTGGCAGTCCAAGTGAGGTGGGGGGAATGAGAAAAGTGGCGTCCACTTCCATCCTTGTTTCACATCGACTGGCTTCACTACCTGCATGTTAAGTTTTGGATCAGAGAGGGTAAAACATGAGACTGTTTACAGAATTCTCTCACATACTTAAGAAAATCCTTCTCTTCAAAGTAAAGGGGAATTATCACTGACAGCTCACTCCAGCACATAAATCTTGAGTCTGTTAGGAGTACAGAGGAAAGTGAGAGCTAATGTCAGTGCAGCTACCAAAGGGCTTCAGAGTTTGGCAGACTTTCCAAGGGGATGAAGATAATATTAGAGTTATTACATTTTCATGACCTCTCAAAACTCCCCTAGGTTAAAAAAAGAAACAAATGCACCATGTCTGTGTTGAAACACAATCATTTCCTTGGGAAGTACCCAAAGACCAAAGATTATATGAATACCTGCAGAAAAAGACAAGCTAGGTTGTACATTATACAGTATATTACACTTGATACCTAGATATGAGATAAATCATCAAGAGGCTGAGTGTAGCAAAGCTGAGACAGAAGTTAAAGGAAGATACTGCTTTCAAGTGTTGCACTTTCTTCTTTTGCTGGGGATTGTGTTCGACTGATGTGAACTTTTTAATGTTGTTGAACTCATGGCTTGGGATTCCAGCAAATTATAACTCATGGCCAAACTGGTGTTCTCATGTTTGTCAAAAGTGGCCAGTACGAGGCCCACACTGTACAGCAAACAACAGCAACCTGTTTACAAGAATTAAGAATACAGTGTCTACTGTCTACTGTATTCACAGTAATCACAATACAGACCTGTGTAGGAAGTAATAGTTGCAACAGTGTCGAAACCAAATCTTCACTGTTTCCAAACTGAGCAGCCCAGTATCCCCAAAGATTACATCCATGTTGGTCGATTCTTCACCTCATGATTTATGTCCAGTGTTAACGTTAAGTATTAGTGCAGGAAGTAGTGAGTCCTTTATGTAGCGAGGTGGAAATTAATGTCAGGGTTATGCTTGAAAAGAACTAGTTCGTACAGTGTGTTGTCAAAAAGTGTTTATGGATGTACCGAAGTTGACAGCAGGGGGAAAAGCCGGCCGTCCTAGAAGAGGCGGGACACTCTATGTAATTTTACTATGGAGATAACAGCGTACATTTCCACACGGTCTCTCCTGGAAGACTTTCTTAGTGTTGCACTCGGTTGTTCACGTGAAAAGTGACAGAAATAGTTGTGTAACGAATGAAAACAGAGAGCTAGAAAGAGAAGAGACACAGCTGGCCAATCACAGCGTGAAGTGGGTGTGAATGTCAGGTTGTCGGTTTTAGAAAGCTGAAGAAATGGTCCGACATTCGAAAGGTGTGTGTGGGAGGGTGAACGAAGGTATTCGACCGTCCGACAAGCACTTCTGATGGAGTATCCAGTATACTGGGGTGTGGAGGTTAGGGTGGTGGATGGATGGATGGATCTTGTGTGGCGATAGGGTTGAACTGACACAACCAAATTCAAAACCTGTTTCTACTGAAATGAATCAAATCAAAAGAAGCTCTACTCCGGTGCACTGGAGTCACTAGTGCAGCAACAGGGACGAGAACCCCTCACCTCATGTGCGTTTTTGTCCCGAAGTAATATGAAGGCTGGCTTTACAGCATAGTGATATATAGAAGAAACTTTTTAAGCACTATCAGAATGGATCCTGTTTCCATTGACTGACTGTAACGGTGCTTTATAAAGCCAGTGTGGGGGATATCAGAATTACAGCTGAACAAAGTAGCGCAGTTAGGATTTTCAGGGCTCTGGCACCTCAGAGGACCCCCCGTGGGGCGCTGATCCCTGTTCTTTGGAAGAAAAAGCACTTATTATTAATAATTCAGCACAGGAGCCACTTTATTATCAGATGCAGTGCTTTGTCTTCTGAGTGAGCGAGAACTGCTGCTTAAACCCTCAATCTTTGTTCAGTATCTCAAATAGGAAATCAGAGACAGAGAACGCTATTAGGAGATGAAGGAATGGAGGCAAAGTTTGAGAAGGTGTCAGTCCGTTCGTTAATGTCCTCTCCTGCGCACTGCTTACTACTACTACTGCTTCTTTACATCCGGTGAATTTTAAAAATTGAGGGCCAGATTTACTAGATTTACTTTACAGGCTTTTGCGCCTGTTTTTCAGACGCAGATGTGACGCATTCTGCCCCAAACACACGCTGTATTCATCAAACAGACTGGAGTTTGCGTGTCATTTTTGAAGAGTGTTTGCAAGGTGCACCTCTCACCTTATATGCATTTAAGGGAGGATCGCACAAATAATAAGAGGAGACATGTTCACAGAGGTTGATCAAGGTCACGCTATTTGCAAATATCAGTTTTGCTGGGAAAAAACAGTGCAGATGGGATTAACAAGAACCACAAGGAAGGTTGTAGCGGGAAGAGAAACATGCATCAAATATAGGCTTGTATATAAGTAAAAAGCAATTAGGCTAATAGTAGGCTAATTAACACAATATCTGATCACTATAACGTTGAGGAATAGTGGACGGATATTGTGGTTTGTGTTCATCAAACTTGACCGTCAATGAACTGTAAAATCACTAAACTGCTAGTATGTTTTAATAATTAGATATGCTGAAGATTATAATATCATAATTTTATGAGTAATATTTTAAGTAACAGTAACAGTTTTTCTCAGCTGGAGTTGGCTGAAGTAAATATTTTGTAGTCAAGGTCACCACGTTATCGTTTCTTTTCTGAGCTTGGTGACCTCATAGAAACCCCACCTCTGGACTGTGCGTCTTGGAGGTTCAGTACCAGGTCCAGGTCCGGGAGCTGACTGCGTAATGAGCTGCTGCCTTAGTGAATCAGGTGCTCAATACGAACAGATTGCGGCCGCAAACTCCCATAAATGCTGACTCCAGGCTGTTCCTCTTGGTGCATGTATATGCTTACTTTGTTATTTTGCATATGAGCACAACTCAGTTTGGCCTATTTTTACATGTATTTTATGAGGCTACATACTTCCGCACAATCACACAGTCCTCTTTAAATTACAGTAAGTAACCTGTTAACGCTCAGGTTTCTGCATGTGGGTTCTGATTCCTGCTCCCTTCGACATTGTTTCCACTTCGTCATGTGACCACCCGGGTGGAATTGGCTGCATGTCATGAATTATTCTGTTAATAAATTCTGCTAAATGAAATTGTGATCAAAAGACACTGAAATCCAGACTGTCAAACGGTGCATTGGCCTGTTAGTAGAATTTAGAAAATTCTAGCCGTAGCCTACCCAGACTACAGATTATACCTTTTGCACTTACAGTACAACCTTGGAAATACTTGACAAAATTACGTATAAAAGTCGGCTGTTACTGGATGCAAAGACGTAGCATGAGAAGACAACGATAACCTAAAGCAGGCGACGCACTTCAAAGGGCAGGACATGGATATGTACACAACATGATCTCACTCTCACTGCAAAGTACACAGCAAACACTGGCCTATTGTTCCTGCCTCTGCATTACTTTGCATATATTTTCCCTTGAGTCATTCTATATACATGTACTTTGTCGCAGACATGAATACAGTGTGCTTAGCTGTTGCTATAATTAAATCTCATAATTGAAACCTGAGGGATTATATGTTTTTGTTCTCTGCTCTAATCACATTCGCTGCTATGCGTCACCCATGTGAATGTGATTGTCATGCTCTTTTCATTACGCCGAGTGTAAAGCTGTGCTAACGTCAGAGCGAAAGGCCTGTGGGTAAATGCCAATGCCTGGCTTTGTCCCCGGCCTCTCTGCAGCGGCCTGGGTGAGGGGTTTGATCCACGCACAGCTCGTACAGTATCTCATACAGTAATTACCAGCTGCACAGCCAGAGGTTTGTCCCGCTTTAACGTCTTTCTCTTTATCTCCGAGACACCTGTGTCAGCTCGTCTCCTCTTAGCTGAATGAATCTGCTCACACTTTCAGCTCAATCTCGTTTTCAGTTTTTCATCTACTTTTTTTTTTTTTACCCCATGAAGCACAGCAGTATCACAAATAATAAGCCTGTGCGGAAACGGCCATAGCAGCGCCTGTATAGTCCGTCTGAAATATTGAGTGCGGATGAGTGTGCAGCTGTTTTTATCCGGGTTATTACGTTCATGCATCAGCCAGGAGGCCAAACCCCCCACCCCCCAACTCCCAAAGAGCCTTTTCAGCCTCCAGTCATCAAAGCTGGTGTCGGCTCTGTCTATGGCAAGTGTGTGCTCTGATCACACACGTAAGCACACGCCTACGTGCAGCTGTTTATTGTTCCTGTCAGGTCAGGTAGAGGGCAGGTAAATAAAAGTAAGTGTGTGTTTCTCAGCTCTGCATAATGCCTGTTTTCCATCAAGCATTAAGAAATATAATGTGATGGCAAACAGGCACCATTTGCCCCCGCATGCTTCCTTGACCTTCTTTATTGTCCGCGACTCCTTGCTCATTATTTCTTTGCATATCCTTTGCCTGTGTGCATGCGTAAGGGGTGCACACTGTATGTTCATGCACAGTACTCACACTGGATTAATTAGAAGCTGTGAGTGCTGTAATCTTTGTGAATGTTTTCAGTCAGCAGGAGCAGGAGCAGCAGGAGCATCCTTTATGTGAAACAGAGGAGGTGGGTTTAAAGCAGCTGCAGTAAAGTCCATTCCTGATAGCCTCTGACGCATTACCAGAGCTGTCACCCGCTGCTCACTCCCTCACACACACTCACTCACCTCCAGCTGTTTCTAGCAGCCCAACAGGCAGAGCTTGTTAGCTGTTGCAGAGCAGGGACGGGCCAGGATGGAGTGAGATGAGTTTGCACTCCACTGGAAATACCTTTTCTGTCTCATAGATGGTGATGATTAGCATGAACGACAGGAGTGGTGCATTGCAACACTGGGAAATAGTTGCTTGCATACTAAAAAGCTTGTTCAGTCATGCTTTTTGTGTCTCTTAAGGCTAAAATTAGATCCATCCTGAATATCACTACAGAGAGGATCATACACACTTTTATTTCTTCTCACCTCAGCTACTGCGATGTGTTGTTTACACGCCTTTCATCAAAAAGAGGTAAAGCTGAGAGTCAGAGCCATGTCTCTCCTATTGTTACATTTCCTCGCTGGATGTCTGGTGTTTTAGAGGTGATTTCTAAGATTGTACTTATACATTTGCGTTGCCTAGCCTGGAGTTATCTCTGAACTTTGGATGCCTCTCAAGTCTGTGTGCAACCTGAGATGCAGGCGGAAACCTCCTGCCTGTTCCTACACCGTGTCCCAAAACACTTGGAAAGTGCAAAACTACATTTTCCACATCCTGTTAATTGTTGATTCGTCTCTCGTAACATGCTAACTATTTGTCGAAAAATGCAGTGTTTTTATAACAAAATCTCTCTCTTTCCTCTTCCTGTAAAATGTTAAAAATATTTTGGGAGGTACAAAGAGAGTAAGTAATGGTCAGATAACCATGAACTAATGAGGGTTTATTTAATAACTACTCAGTATGATGCGCCACTTTACTTGAGGAGCTCTAAAAGAGTAACTAATGATTAATAATGAGTAATTAATGATTTGTTACTAGTTTGTACCGCTCAGTGGCTGATTCAGAGTTAATCAGGAACAACAGCGTTATTCAGATTCACAGATACTACCTACTTATTCATTACTATAGTATCTCCCACTCTGTTGTCTAGTAACTCATCATTATCTACTATTTAGTCCTCAAGAGTTATAGTTAGAGTTATTCAGGAACTATTCATTAATGATTCATTAATTATCAGGTCGTTCCTGATTCGTTCTTCACTCGTTCCTTAGTAACTACTCACATTTATGTGTATAGTATTGTGTGGAAAGTGTTACCAAAAACCAAAAAATGGGTAACCGGCTGAATTTAACCTCCAGTTTCATCCTCAGTGGTTGTGGTGAACCATCTCATGCAAACCATACACATCAATATACTCTGATTTAATGGTAATTTCCAAATTCATCTGCAGCTACTACATTAACGATGGCAGCAACAACGTGTGTGTGTGTGTGTGTGTGTGTGTGTGTGTGGTAGAGAGTAGAGAGAGTATTATGTCTGAGTGACACAAGCACACACACATCTGATATAAAAAGGGTAAGATGAAAGCATAATGTGTGTGTGTGGGGGGGGGGCGGATACCACAGGATACCAGTACCAGGGATTTAAAACAATGAGATTTTTTTCAAGTTAATTGGAAGCCGACGCAGCATGTCCCTGCCTTGTTCTGCCTCCCTCCCACATCGCATCCTGTGCCACCAGGCCTCTCTGTGGAGACCAAATCTGAGCTGCGTGCGAAGGTCTCTTTGCTGCAGCTGAAAGACCCTGAGTGTAGGCTTTTCCCTGGAGCCCCCCAGAGAGGTCGGCATGGGGTTTCACTTTTTTTTTTTTATCAGAGGAAAGATTACTTTTTGATTTGGATTTGCCCATATTTCTGTTAACTTTCTCTTCACATTTCTCCTCTTGCTTTCATTGTGCGCCCACCAGGGCTGGATTCTCCAAAATACACTAATGGGGAATTTATAATGGCCCATTAGTGTATTTACAACTGCAATTGTGTTTTTTGTGTGGAGCTTTCATCTATCATCTATTGTTAGACTTTGAAAACATGATGACTTCAGGAGTTTGTGTGTCCAGAGAGTTGATTTCAATTAAAAAAGAAACGTTATGCATATTTATTTTGGCAACTTCATGTCCCCTGAAAGAACATTTGTTTCTGGAGAAGCTGCTCCAGACTCCCAATTTGATTACCCAACAATCAGTAGATCGTGGTGCGGAGAGGACCGCTTTTAAAGATCCAATGTGATTGGCTGTGATTGATACCAGAAGCTAACTAAGTAAGAATAAAATACAAGTATGATAAAAGTTTCTCCCTGAACCCACCCCATTTCTATGTGCACATTTGTTGCACACTTATGCGCAGAGGTTATGATGTGGCTCCTTGATAAAATTACTGTCCATACTGTGAACATATGGGCATAACATGAAGATGTTTGTGCCCCTGTTTTCAAAATGGATTTAAAATGGCATCCACAGAGTTTTTATGCACATTTGAGACTGTTAAAAATATGTTAAATATATGCTAAATAGGCTCAATAGGCAAGCAAATCTTTTGTTCTAGCATTATTTAAGACACATTTAAAGCAGCTGCTACAACGTGAATGATTTGTCACAAAGCACAAGTTGATTAAAAAGTTGAATTATACTGTATACATCTCATGGAAGCAGGGCATTTCAGTCACTCAGGGGTTTGTAAAATGTGTTAAGGGAATACTGTTGAACACACGAGCCCACCAGACAGGACGGCAATCTTCTGTTAGGGAGGTGTAGAGTAACAAAACAACAGGATTTACTCAGATCGAGTCAGTACAGTGAGTCAGAGATTGTGCAGGGTTTCTTCCTTACTCACTGACTGGAGAGCATCTCAGCCACGGTTCACTCAACGCTGCCGCCGGTGATCAGATAGAAGACTCCTGTTTTATTCAGTAGCGTCGCTGCATATGTATATAGTGCCCAGCCACCAGGGGTGAATGATGTTCCACTAAACACAGGGACGGATACAGAGAGCACTGTTTTTTCATGTTCAAAGTTACCGTGAATGCTACAGGTTGGAGCACCGGAGGGGACCAGGCTGATGCGACAGATGGGATTAATAACTTTATTAGGTCCATGTCTCCATAACCTAACATTAACGGTCATGACACTGCACTGACTGACTGGCAGCAAACTTTTTCACTCGAAAATAAAAGTTGTCAGAGCATGTATCTGTGTACCCCCCCCCCCCATGTAACATAACAAAGGTTCATCCTTTTCCAGCGGTTGGTCCTATTAAACCGGTGACATCAAAGGAATTCATTCCCATCTTTTCATCCTGCTGTCGTTCACACACAAAGGTAGACGGGCCCTCTGACAGCACCCTCATTATTAGCAGAGCCGTCACCATGGTTACAGTTTCATTATATTCTGGTCAAAATTTTTTCTCTAATCATTCTTCAAAAATCCCTGTCATTCACAGAATAGTTTCTATGCTTGGATGCACCACCAAGGTCACTTTGCACATACCTTGTTAAAAAATGAATAGGTGGAAATCAACATGTTTCCCTGAAATCTCATTTGAATGGCTGGAATAAAGTTTAAAAACTAGTAGATTACATAACATGTATTATGCCAACACTGCCAAGGCTTGGAGGATTCCTATTCTCCGATGTTTTGACTCTTGACTAGTTTGTGGTGTCGGTAGTCGGGTCTGTCTGTTCATCTGCTCTGTAATTGTTTTCTCAGGTGACAAAGGTCACGGTCAAGAAAATAAAATGCTCCTGTTCAGCCATTTTTTGCCAGCTCTTCGTCTTCTTCCGGCACCCCTTTCCCCACCTCTGTCCCATCCGTCTGCATCCTCTGTTGGGTCTCATTTCCACGTTGGGTCTGAGAGACGTTCACCTCCACTTAGCACTGTAATCAGTCTCCTCCAGCTTAACAGACAGTCAGGTGCTGCAGTTCATGTGTTCTCTCCCCATCTCTCACGTATCCTTTCTTTTCTCCAACTTCCATTTATTCCTTCCTCCTAGTGAGCCTTTTCAGTATTGATAATGTCCTTAGGCTCTGCAGTCACATTCATTGGATTTTAAAATGGGGCTTTTTTTCTTTGTGTACATGAAAGATTTTACATTTATTAATTAATGACTGAATCAACACGTATGTTTTTGTGAGTGTGTATCCTGACGAGTCGTTGTAACTCATCCTGAGCTTGAATTTTGAGTTGAGCACATCCACTCTGGTGCTTTTATAGATGGTGATGATGAAATAAAAATGATGAAATGGTACAAATATTCTCAGCATAGGTATCCAGAGAAATAGAGTACGCTTAGATCAAATCAAATTTTATTCATGCAGGGTCTCTCCTGCAAGATTGTGCTGCAAAGGGCTTAGCTGAGATATTAAGAAATCAAGGTGAGAAATAGAGATCAGTAGTGGAAACAGTAGTAACTGCTCCGTCCTAGCTTAATATTTGACTAACTGATTCTAACTAGCTTTATCATTAGCTATTATTATTGCTTATCATCTCATCAATATGCATCTAAATCTACCTCTAATTTCAGACTGTGGAACTGAAGTGTCATGAATAGAAAGGATCCAGACTGGAATAAACTCACTCTTGTAAACTGTGTATTTTGAGAGAAAATAAAATTCAAATAGTCAAGTTAAATCACGTAGAACAAAAAATGAAGCAGGAGTTCCCTGGATAAACAATGAGTGATTGGTCACTATAGGCACATTCACAGCTCATCCATGCCTCTGTCTGGCTGCTGATTGGTCGACTGGACGCACTGCTCTCCTCCAATCACTGAACACAGTCAGTCCAGAGAGCCACAGACCCATGAGAGGACATTCACTGAGAAATACTGACGACTCAAAGTTGCTCGATTTGTCGCTAGGCGCTTTTTTTAAAGAAATAAAAAGTTGTTAAAGGTCTTAAAAGTCACCAAATCTGTAAGTAAGTTGGCAACACTGTAGCCAGTGAGTGAGCTACATAGCAGTTCTGACCAATGGAGGAGCAGGAGGCGGCTGTTCTAAAGTGTACAAACTAATAAATACACTCGTCTTGCATGTGAATTAAGTGTGTTTAGCCATATCTTGATCAAAAGTGTGCATTTGTGACATGCTGACATGGACAGATATGGAGAGTGGAGAAACTGCAGGAGCAGCTTGAGAACTTTGAAGGGAAGCCTTTACTTACTTTTTCATATATTATTTATATTTATTTATTTATTTATTTAATTTACTTATTTTGCAACTAACTGGGTCGTCATTAGAATCCATTGTAATCTCTGTGAACACAGCCGCTGCGCTCCACAAAGAAGCAAACTACAAATGTTTTACGACCCTCACACTCACAGTATATATCTGTATCACCTTAAGAATGTCCATTAGCAGCTTTAAATCCTTTTCAGCACCTCAGAAATTCAAACACTGTACAAAATGTAATCATTTTCCACGTATACAACAACTCCATCAACTCTATTCTTAAGAGCTTAATTATTTATGGTGCTGCCAGGATTGAGTATTTAATTGGCCCCCTGCAGCCACATCTGGGTACATGTGACAGGGGTTTGTTAGCAGTAAATAACAAAATAAGGCTTTTTGTTTCTTCCTGTTGACCCTCCCTTTCCTCCATTTTCAAGAACCATGGCAGAGCGAAGAACATCCATTGTAACTTAATTTTCTCCCACTTTTTTTTTTTCCAGCTAATTAGTGTTCCTCCCAAATGAGACGCATTGTTCTGCTATAAAGGCCAATCCCAGCAAAGGCTGAGGGTTATGTAATGCACCATGCTAACTCACTATAATAAATGACTTTATCCCCACTTCCCTTTTACTTTTAAGACACTTCTCTCCAACTGCTTCTCTCCTGTGTGCTGGCATTTTCCTTTTTTAAAATGGGCTGTTATTGACATTTACTTAGAAAATAAGCAAAAATGTACCTTCAGCCGTATTTCTATCTGTGTTTGCAGAGTGGTTACATGTTTCGACGGTGAAAAGAAGTTTAAAAGTTTCAGAGTTTTTAGATATTTGCAGCCTGAAACGTTTCAGTGTTCCTGGTAGCAGTATAGTTGCAGGCAGACAGTAACACTTTGGAAAGCCCTCTGTCACTCTGAGACATTTCCTCTCTCCGCTCACACAAACACATTTACAGTTTCTATAACGCTAAATGAGTCCTGAGCAGAGCCGGGAGAGTAGTGTGATTGCACAGAGGAGCTGATCTTTTGTCTTTATCTCGTGAATGAACTTAACGCTCATATTGATTGTGAGTGGGTTCTCTCAGATGCCCTTCCACCGTGAGAGGGGACCACAGGGTTTTAACTGAGCTAAACACTGAGGTTAAATGCATGCTTTAATCAGAACTATCATGATTAACTGAGGCAGAACTGCTCTCGTGGGGATTGATACCTTCGCTGGCTGACACTGGTGGGAGTATCAGGCCGAACTCTGTGTGTGCATCCCTCTTAAACAAACAACCAAAGGCGTGTTCAGAGTTCTACAGGAGCAACTAATCTAATCTGTTCTAACCAGTAAACAGAATTTCGAAAAAAACAAAAAAAACACTGGATGCAAAAAGACCTTCTTGCGTCGGCCTCTGAGGTTGGAGCACTGACAATAGGCCTGCGTGACGGATCGTGAGGCTCCTCTCCGCCTCCCCTCATCGCCGTGCAGAATCTTCTTGACTTTTAGTGTGTCAGCACTTTTACTTTGAAGATGAACCAGCATCCATCTCATGATGTATGAGAACCCAAAGAAAGACTCTCCTCTCTGGAGAGCCTCTGTTCTGAGGAGGCTATTTAGAGCTCACACCACCGTTACCATGAGGCTCCTCGTCTGCACTTTTCCCGTCTGATTCTACATGGCTCTCCAAATGCTGGAGTCCAACAAAACTATCTTACGTTTTGGTTCTGATTGTGGTTCTCTTAGTACAAAAAGGCCAGTGGTTGTGAGTGGATTTTGGCTTGTTTGTATGAAACCCACAGCCCTACCAGGCAACCTACTGCATGTACAATTAGGCAGAACAA
This sequence comes from Macquaria ambigua, assembly GCA_008360985.2. Classification (NCBI taxonomy): domain Eukaryota; kingdom Metazoa; phylum Chordata; class Actinopteri; order Centrarchiformes; family Percichthyidae; genus Macquaria; species Macquaria ambigua. Next base: position 196,506 of record VMKM01000124.1, read on the forward strand.
CAACAATGTGAAACGGCGAAACAAAAACTTGAAATATTGCAAAAATGTTTATATGTTTAGCTGAGTTAGAAAGGTATGTAAATGTATTGATCAAAGCAAATAAGTGCAAGGAAACAAACATAAATAAATAAATCATGACGAACGTGAAGCATGTGACGTCCACTGGAGAGACTAAAAATGTTGGCAGACGAAAACATCCGATCTGTGTGGAGCGATGAGGAGACTGTAAAGTTCCTCAAATTAATACATGAAACAAACATAAATGCCAGATTTCCATCACATTTTGTTTTCCACCGCTAGAGGTTTGACTGGAGCTCTTTTAAATACGTCATCTTGTTGTGCCCTCTTCTTCTTCAATGGTTTAATGGCACCTGACTGGAGAACTAGCGCCACCTTTCTGTTCATTTCCTAATATTCGCATAACGAATCGCTGATTTTCTGGAAATTCAGTTGTAATTTGCGCTACATTTGGATAGAAACCTGGCAATAGTCTTAGAGGTGTCAGCCTCGAAGGCCGTCTCTTTTTGTCCCTCTAATGAGAGAAAAAAACAAGCTGTTTCAGAAGAACCAATTGAGTTACAGGGCAATTAGTCTCTATGTTATTTGATGCCTGCATAATAGATTGTGAGACTCACACAGATGTGATCCTCTCTCTGCCTCTGTCTATCTCACCAGGATCTGCAACAGAACAGCACCCCTGGAGTGTATTGCTCAAGGACACTTTAGCAGGGAGGATCTAACAGGGGCCTAACGACAAAAAAAAAAGGGAGAGCGAGAAAAAGAATTAGGCTCATGTTCAAACCAGCATGTGAACAGAGGAGGCCTTGGATCCAGGTTTTTGTGGGGAGCGAGCACACAGCAGGCACCTCAGAGCAATAGCCCCCCGTGGTATTTTAGATGGCGCTGTCCACACACTGCACGCCATGGATACATGTGCCGTATCGTGGAGCGACAAGTGGAGGTTTGAAGGCCGGCTGTGCCGCGATGCACACATCCGTGAAAGCTCACCATTAATGTTCTTCAGTACGGAACAATGAGCATGACTTTTCTTTCACCTCTGCTTCATTGTCCTACTGTAAACCTGCTGCTGCACCAGGACCTGGAGCATTGTCTGATTCTCCCCAGTAACCCTGAGAGAGTCGATGCAGAAAGCCTGTCACAGCCAAGCCTCGCAGATCATTTATTATTGATTCAGCAGGCATGAGGTGGGAAGAGCGAGGAGGACAGAAAGAGAGAGAGAGTGAGAGAGAAAGTCATAAGTTTCAGCAAAGAGTGAAAGGGAAAAAAATTAGGGAGAAAAGACAAAAAGACAGCAGGGAAAAGGAGCGAGGGAGTGTGAAGAAGATGAAAAGTAGCAATTTCAAGTTATTTAAATAAATTATAGAAAAAAACAAAACATTGGACTTCAACACGTGAGACAGCTGTCCGTTTCCTGTTTCCAACCAACAGTTAACGTTTCTTTCTTTCAAGCACAACCATGATCATTCCCGAACCTTAACCATGTGGTTATTATAGTAACTTTTAACAAAGTAGTCATTGTAACACAAACCATGACCTTTCTCTAAATTCATTTTTGTGCCTAAACCTAACCAAACCTTAACCATAGCACTGTCACATCATAAAACTGATTTATTTCTCAACTGTGATTTGTAACAGTTTTGGAAGGCACGGTCGAATTATGTCGTCCTCCTGATAGTGCGTGGAGGGCGTGGAGAGAAAAAAAAAACGTATTTTGTCATTTAATTTGCAGGATTTGGTTTCTACACTTGGCTGAGGTGGAAAAGTTGGCGTATCGATAAAAACAGAACGTGACAAAGTGCAACAGAAACAGAAATTCAGTCAAAAGTTTTGCTAGATTTGGATGGAAACTTGGCTACTGTCCCATGTGCAATCCCTCTCTTTTGGTTTGTTGTATTAAACCATTTGTTCCAATAAGTGTCCCCTAAAACCATGACTGCATGACTGTACGGGCTGGATTTGCTACAAAGCCTGAGCTGATTGCTTGTAATTAGGCCCTGAAGATTTTTGCCTCAGAGCGGAAACACATTTCCCATCTCATGTCTTTCAATGGCGTGTTTTATTATCTGGCAACATTTCCCACAGGCCTAAATAAAGTAGGAGTCTAAATTAGTTTTTTACTCATCTCTTCGCTTTCTCCTCCTCTTCAGACATGTGTTAGGGTTGAAAAAACCCTCTTTGATTCAAGAAGCTGTTTCTTATCTCTGGCATCATCTCTGACAGACTCAATATTGTTTGTGTTTGAATTGCACTGATTTTTTACCTTTAAAGAATGTGGATAAGTCCCTCTGTCTGAAAAGATACTGTAAACTGGTTGACGTTAGTGCCACGTTAGGGCTTGTGTACTGTATGTGTTTGTAGTACAACATGCATCATTGCAGTGGTTGAATCTCAACACGCTAGGATCCATATTACAGTGTGCTGCAGAGCCAGCAGACCCAGAACCTGTTTGGCAGTCTGAGAGAAGTGCTTGCAAGTATAGAGATCAGGGCGAAGACATCAATCACACCGGCGCCCTGGACCCACTGAGAACTGAGGGTGTCAATGGCACTACCATGGGCACCATTAATCACTCCCTTCGATGCAACACACTCTTTACAGTCATGAAAATACAGTAAACACATGCAGCTACTATCCTGCGCGACGCTCGTCCAGCAGAAATAGTCAATTTTGGAAGTGAGCTGCAAACCAAGCTGAAATGTCAAGAAGACAAAATGTCAAGTTATCAAGTCATTGCCACCGTCCGGCCCTAACACCACCAAACCAGCCTCAACACTCAGTTCCACCACTGAGTGTGGAGCCAACTGACGTGACTCCTTCTACAATTAAACCCTGACCCTCTCTACGTATATTTAACCAATGCTAATTCAGTGGAAATGAGCAGGTGAGCAGATGATGGCTAAGCAGAGCCGTCCACAGCAGTGAGCTCAGTTATGTGGGGCTGCAAAGGTTAGGCTATTTCCTGCAATGGGCTATTTGTATCACAGCCAAATCTGACACTGTTGAAAGACCACTGACACTCTAGTGGAGAACACAGACCTATTGGTGTCTACATGGTCCACATCCTAATACTGACCAGGTACACACAACCTTCAAAGTGGAACTTACAGTTGGGTATATATTTCTGATTAAGAAGAAATAATATAGAGAAAAGCAGAGAGAGAAATAGCAATTGCAGCAGCGGTTTAGCAAAGTAATGTTTTGTATACTAATGCAGACCTAGATCTGATGCTCTGCTTTGAGAGGACTCATGAATATCTAATAACTGTGTGAATGGAAACAACTTTGCCCTGTTGGTTGAAGATGGGACGCTATGTTAGCTTACTTGTAACAAACATCCACTCAGTCGGATGCCGCCATGTTGGATAAAATCTAAACCACACGTAACACTACAAAAGTCACCTTTAAATGCCTGTTCAGGTTCACTTGGACAGACTGACGTGAATGCTTCATATTTTAGAACAACACTCTGCTGTATGTGCTCTTAGTTTTTAAATGCTTATCAGAAAGCAGAGTGAACTCTGATGGACTTTTTTCCAAATGCCACCTTCCTTACATATCTTGCTAGCAATGCTAATACTTTCATCAACAACAGGGTTAACAAGTCTGTGGAACTTCTCGTGTGCTGCTAACCAACACAAGCATTAGGAAATAGCCTGAGCAGACTCTTTACTGATACTGACGGGTGCCATTCATGGTTTGCGTTCTGTTAATGTTAATGGCACAAGTCAGTTTGTGTTGGAATAACATGGTGGTCTCCCGTCAAGGTCACCTCTGCATCAGCTCTGTAGAAGATGAAATGCACCCCTGTACAGCCTGAAAAACATTTGTTGTTTGTAAAATGTGGCACAAATGAAAGTGACTTTCAGATACACTATGCAGATAAAGCTGCAGAGCAGACCACGTGGGGGTTTTCAAGCACCTTTTTCCTGTTAGTCTTCAGCAGCTCTTAGTGGTCATAGTTGAGCATTGCATACTTAACTCTGGAACCACCCTCTCAGTATTGAAATATTTACACAGTGCAGTGCATTTGTGACAACAAAAACTGAAATTGTGATATTGTGGGAAATATACTGTGTTGAGTGGTGTGACTGTTCCCCAGAGGAATCCTGTAGCCCAAGACATGGCAACTACAGTATTTGTTGTTAGATTAATATACAGCTGTGAAACAATGATGCCTGCATACTCAAGTCTAATTTTCTCTTTGACTGGATAGCAGATTAACTGAAGGATTGATATGTAGCCACAATGATTTAATCTGACATTCCCTTACGTTGTGTATTTATTTCTCCCCAAATTGCCCAAACACTTGAAAATATATAAATCGTCAGCACACGCTCTGCAGTTGAAGCTCGGCACTCACTAAGAGAAGACGTTTGTATCTTATAAATGATTCAGTGGCTCCATCATAGTTTCATACCACAGTTTTAACAAGAGGCTACTGGAGGCACTGGAGCAAGGTTAAGTGTGGGGTGTAAGGTGGTAGGTGGTGTTGTCAAAACACTGAAGGTTTTGATTATGCTTACGCTAAATATATTTAATTAGAGATTGGGTCATGAGTCAGTGGGAATCCCTGCAGTTCAGTAAAGAAACAGCAGATGACATTAACAATTTAAGAGAAGAGATTGTAGGCCAAGCAAAGAGAAGCGTGGCCTTTCGGTTCTTGCGTAATTCCTGATGTGTTTGTTGTTTTGGTTAGCCTATCTGGAGAGCAACAGTCCAGTCTCTGATATTACCAAATGTAGTCATTCATATTAAGTTGCTGACTTATGTAAGAAACGGCCTAACTGGATCCACGCTGAGGGACAACTGAGGAGGTTTCTTCAAGGCTCTCTGACATTATTGTTGAATTTTCTCTTTTCTTGCACACTAATAAAAACACATCAAACGCTAGGTTCCTGAGGAAGTAAGCCATTTCCTGGTGAGGCAAGCAGCACAAGGAGTATGTACGATAAGACAAGGAACACCCCCTCACCACCACCACCACCACCACCACCACAGCCTGACCAGCAAGAGTTTGTCCTCCACACACTCCACCTCTCCCTTCCTATGTCCCTCCCCTGTCCTTCTGACCGCCTTTCTGGCCTCTGTCTCCTCAGCCCCTCTGTATTTTAATCTTACAGCAGTGAACCACCATTACTCAGGATGGACTCCAGACCCCCCAACCTGCTGCTGCTTCTCACCAGCCTCCTACACTTCTGTAAGGACCCACTGTTGTGCTGCTTCAAGGATAAAGGATGTTCCTTCTGCTGAACCTAATCTCCTGATTCTCACTTCTGTTTTCTCTTCCTTTTTCTCCAAACACAGGGCAATGTGCCAGTGGACAGTCATGTAAGTATAACTACATTACACTGCGTATTTGACTCTTGTTTGAATATTGGTCTAGAGGGTTGCAGTTTCTCCAGCGTTGAGACAGTTTCAGGTTATCCAGTCCTTTCTGTATTAGACAAAAAGCTATTTTTACCTTACACAGTTATTTTTTGCAGGAAGTGGGCATTGTATCGTGCACTCCTGGCCTCCTTGATATTTTCAAGTCTTTAGTGAGATTCATTGAAGCTATTTTTAGCTGTCACAGATGAAGCGGGATAATCGTTCAAATCAGCATGAGTTTGAATGAACTTCCCAAATTTAGAATAGCTTTCAAACAACATGAATTTCAATTAAAATGCAGCCACCAGTTAGCTTAGCTTCTTGTTTACTTCTTGTGTTTATCTGGAGATCTTGGCTAGGTGGCTATAGAGGCAGAGTCAGTGTCTGAGCAGAAAAATTGGATAATTAGACAAAATGTCAAAAGAGATCTGATGTGTTAATTTGTGAGATGTCGTTAGTGGTTAGATTTTGTTACCTTTGGACAGAGTCTAGCTGTTTCCCCTGTTTCCAACTGGCGGCTGGCTTTAGCTTCATATTTAGCATAAAGACATGAGAGTGGTATCAATCTTCTCTCAACTAACTATCTCAACTAACCCTCAGCAATAAAGCAAACAAGCGTCTTTCCAAAAATGTTGAATTGTTCCATTAAATTTGCAATACCTACATGTAGCCTGTTCTTTGACAAAATACTCTTAACTCAAGGTCTACTGCTTTTTTCCAGAGCTTTGAAAGCTTTGTAAAAAAAAAAAAAAAAAAAAAGCCAGTAGGTGGACCTTGAGTTAATATTATTTTGTAAAACTACTATTTTCTCACTCTACATATGTACTATTTCTACAGTGGCTGAGTTAGCACAGTCACTCTACCTCACTGAGCCCAGATCTAAACTAAACAGCAGTACTTTGAGGATGTGGACTAAGTGATTGTTTCAGAGCGGTTGAGGCAGGTTGCACTGTGCTATTTGTTGCTGAGGGAGAGCAGAAGCTGGGATAAATCAACACAGCTCTCTCAGGAGGTAGGAGGGGGTCAGACGCTGTTTGCTGAAGCTTTTTCCTTCCTTCAGCAGCTCCTGCTTACTCTGTAGTAGACTTGGAGCACCTTCCTTCAGACTTCACCTGTATTGTAGAGAGAATAATAGACCCTGACTGTTGTATTGTATTACTGGCTCAGTCCCTGATGTTGGTTTTACAAAAATGAGACATGCAGTCCTAATGACATTATTTCTTGCATGTTTGTGTGTCTGTGCATGTGTTTGTGTGACATTTGGACCTACAGTGTACATTATAGATACCGTTGGCCTTACACTCCTACCCAGCAGCACAGTTCAGAGCGGGACACCGGTGACCCTACGCTGCCAGGTCAGCGTCAGTCATGACAACATCCCTCACCTGACACATACTTTCCATCTCACGCGGGACGACGCTCTCATCCACTCCTCTACCACCACAGAAGACTCAGTCGTGTATGAACTCAGCCCAGCCAGGGCGGCTGACTCTGGAAGTTATGAATGTCGGGTAACAGTCAAGGACAAGAGCAAAGCCAGCTTCAGCCAAAAACTCGATGTCACAGGTAAAGCTGGAGATGACAAACCAGGGTTTTCTTGTTTTCAGTTTGTTAGTTTTGTTTGTTATTGTTGCTTTTGTCTGGCAAGAGTAGTATAATGTAGTATAACATTAAAAATGTGCTAATATACCTGAAATTCCTCCGTGTATCAGATTTTAGACTGATTTCCTGCCTTCTACATAAATAACCATTTTCACACACCTAAAACTTTCTTGAGATAAATACCGAACATTCTGGCCGTGTTATTGTTTTGTAAAAGTTATGCCACGAAAAATGCCACAATTTCAAAATACTTCCTTGGTGTTGTGTTCAAGGAATATCCAACATTAGACAGGCTAAAGTACACAAAACCACGAGTAAGGCAGTTCAGATCCACACAGTCGGAAGTAATTCATGAAAGTTCTGTGGTTTCTGAAATCTCTTGGCTTTCATCATCAAGCTAGAAACCACAGTCTTAGTCCTGATTCAGTGACATTTGGCAATACAGGGTTTTCACACACCCAAAACGTCATACATTCTACTGTAAGTGTACTATTATATTTGAACAAACAACATCAGTATGTAAGTCAGTAACGGCTTTGCTCTCCTCAGGCCTGCAGACCCCCATTCTGTATTTGAATAAGACCTCACCCTATGAGAATGAGGAGTTCATAGCAACCTGCAGTGCTCCGGAGGAGAAAGGATCCCTCATCTTCCGGTTTTATCAGAGATTTAGGACCGGAGAGTCTCAGAAGATAAAGCAGCCGGCGCCCACTGGGAACTCATCGGAGACCACACTGGTCCTGAGGGACATTGGAGACAGGTTCCTGTACTGTGACTACGAGATCAATTTGGTTTCTGGGGCCAGAATCTCCAACCGCAGCAACGAGATTCAAGTGATAGTCAAAGGTGATTAGAACAAGAGCTGTTATGTCACCAAGAAAAGATCAGATTGCTTAAAGGAGGGCGTGTGATTGATTATTATGACTTGTGTCTTGCAGCACTCTTCATTTCCCCAATCATGAACGTGCTGCCCTCCCCAAACGTCTTTGAGGGTGACATAATCGAGGTGGTCTGTAAAGTGGTGAGTCCACTGAAGAACACTGAAGTATTCCTGACGAGAGACAGGAGGATCCTCAAGCAAGCCCCAGTCAGCCTCAGTCATCGATTCACTGCACAAGAAGGCAGCTCTGGGGAGCTTGTGTGCAAGGCAGAGTGGGGCAATGTGCAGAAAGAAACCTATCAAACAATCACAGTCAAAGGCAAGAACTGGATAACTCTTTATTATGAAATGTCTAATATGACATTAAGTACCCTTTAGTACCCTAAATACACTGCATATACTTTGTATAATGGTTGGTTTTTGCTGTCCCACTCCAACAGAGCTGTTTTCAAAGCCACGCCTGACTGTGGAGCCCATACACATATTTCAGGGTGACACCTTCAGACTGACCTGCTCTGTCTCCATTTATGTTCCTGAGAGGATCAACAATGACACCATGCGGTTCTCCATCTACAAAGATAACGTCAAACTCACCAGTGCAAAGACATACGTCATTGTGGCAGACTCTAAAAATAATGGCAACTACACCTGTAAAGCCCAGGCTGCTTCTCTTACACACAGTTTTGTTAAAGACAGCCAAACAGTTGTTGTTAGAGCAAAAGGTGAGTCATCAAATGAAATACAATTAATTGGATGTTTTTATCCGGTCATCCTAATCACCTTTATGATCTTTTCCTCTAGTGCCACCGTGAGGTTGACTTTTTTGTTTTTTTATTGCAATATCTTGACAACTATTGGATGAATTGCTGTGAAATTTAGTTTCAACATTCATGTCTCTTTCAGGATTAATTGTAATAACCTTGGATTACATTACATTTTCATCTAGCACCACCATCAGGTCAAAATTTAATTTGTCTAATACTTTGGTTTATACCTGCAAAACTATGGCATTCCCATCAGCCTCAGCTGTACTTTGTGTCCAGTGCTAATTAGCAAATGTTAGCATGCTAACACTAAACTAGGACGGTGAACATGGTAATCATATATACCTGCTAAACATCAACATGTTAGCATTGTCATCGGGAGCATGTTAGCATACTGACATTAGCATTTAGCCTCACAGAGCCGTTAGCGTGGCTGTAGACTCCCTTTTCTGTTGCACTGACTAACTGGCTTATTGTCTTATCTGCAGTTCCTGTTTCAGACCCTATGCTGAGTGTGGTGGGGGGTACGCTGGTGTTGGGAAAGCGCTTCCAGTTGCTCTGTTACAGTGACAATGGCACTCTGCCCATCACCTACAACCTATACAGCCCTGACAAGCAGACTCAGCAGAGGGTGGTGAGCAGGCCAGGGGAACAGGCCATCTTTAACTCCTCAGCCATCTACAAGAATTTAGACTTAGACAAATTTATTTGCCACGCGAAAAACGGTCCCAGGCCTCCCGTGGTGGGAACAGGGCAGCAGCTCCTACGTTCAACCAACATCATAGGTGTGTTTGATGCAGGAATGACGACAACACCTTCAAACAAACTGATGTTAACATGGTCTAACATACATTTTACTCTATGCAGAACCTGTGTCAAAACCCGTGTTGACCGTGATCCCAAGCATGGGGGACGTCTCTGAGGGGCAGGACGTGACTCTCGTCTGCTCCGTTCACAGAGGCACTCTCCCCATCAGCTTCACCTGGTACCACACTAAGACAGAGGGCGCGCTCGCTTTCCAGACCTCCAAGAAACTGGAAGGATCCTACAGGATCAACAATGTCCGAGGAGAGCACCGAGGGGGATACTACTGCGTGAGCACCAACCTGGCCAACGAAAACGAACAAAGTCACACCGTCACGATTGGAGGTGCGTTGTATCGTCGGTTAATAGCGGCAATGATGGTCATGGGTGTGTGCATGCGTTCTTGTATGTCTATCTTTGTGAGGACCATTTAGAGTTTTAGAGAGTTAGGATGTTTTTGAAAAGTGAGGAAATTTGTGTGATTAAGTCTAAAATTATCTTTTTATTTGAGCTGACCCCAACATTAGTTTTTTTACGCATGAAATATAATGGATTTCATAAAGACATTGTCACATTGTGCTGTTGGAAAAAGAAGAAGAATATTCTTGTTATAAAAGCGGTACACCATGAGGGTACACAGATTGTTTTTTGACTCAGCGTTTATCAGGATACTTACAGACCAACTAGAATATAATTGAGCCATAATGAGTTTGAAGTATAGACCCTGAGGCAATTTTTACATAAGAAATATAAAATTAAATAATAAATACTTAAAATTTAAAGTTGGTGCTAGAATTTGCATCTATTCACATTTTTGGCATCCAGCTAACACTCTCATCTTTGCAGCGAGTGCAGGCGTAGCATAAACTTTAACAGAGACTTAACTGACTTTAACTGAACTCATTTGACATTTGACATGATTATAAAGTGAAATGGTTGAATTCCCAGGAGTGAAAGAAACACTACAATAAGCAGAAATGTTTGAGATTCTGTCAGAATATTTTGACAATATTTTGTGTTTTATAATTCAGTTATAATACAATTCAGACCCATCCTTATATTTAATTATATTCTGCAGTGAAGCTGGCTGGCTGGAAGAAAGGTCTTATCGCAGTCTTCTGCATCCTGCTCATACTGGCCTTGATCCTTGTTATCATCTTTAAAAGACGTCTCCATCGATTCAAGAGGAAAAGAACTGGCGAGCTTTCAGTGTAAGTAACATTTCTCATGTTCTTATCAAAACTCAGCGCTTTGAGGGCAAAGTAATGTGAGTTGCAAGGGTAGGTAGCATGGTGACACCCATACAGTTTCCTGTTTTAAAAAGCTGATTGTGTTTTGTGTCCACCTCGTCTTAGGAAGTCAGCCAGCACCAAAGCGGAGCGGCTGAGCCTCACCCAGGCGGAGGTCAATGAGACTGCCAATGGTAAAGTCTACTGATAACACTGAGCTGCAAATTGTACTTAAGAGCAAAATATGATTTAGTAAATGTTTTCTTTGTTTACTGTTAATTTTAAAGCATGAAAGCAGTGGCGTAGATTGTATTGATTAAACAGCTGAGGCTGTTTTTGTCCTCTCTGTGTAGTCACTCCGGGCATGATGGGAAAGAGTATTTGGAGTGAGCATGTATCAGGCTCGGGTGAGTAGAGTGTGTAGACAGTTTTTAACTTTATTCATATTTCTATTAAAGGATGAGGCTGGTGTTATTCTGCATGTTTCTTATTGTCAACAAATCCCATGAGAAGACCAAAACCAACAATGTGTTAGTGCGTCCTGCAATACTTTCCGACTTCCCTACCCTGCCTGTGATCCTCAGCCCTGAGCCCACTGGTTGTAAATCTTAAAAAAAAAAAAAACAAGTCACAAGTACATTGTTCCACTTTTTTTTTTTTTTTTTACAGCTGGTCACTGTAGTTTTTAGCAAATGTTACTCAAACAGGAATAAATAATGTACTTGTTGGGGACTATTTTCAGCTGCGGATTAATACACATTTGGTGCACATTGGAGTATTTACAGCAGCAGGATGGTGCATGTGGGATTAAGTCAATGTGCCCATGTTTATTATAATAAAGAAACATGTCTTCCAGTGCAACAGTGTGACTCATTGATGTGTTTTAATAGATTTTGGACAACAGTGGAGCTCTGTGCCTCAGAGGAATCAGATATATCAGACTTTGGCCAAGCAGACAATACACGTTTGTAGGCTCAGCTCATTGTTGGTTTTTTACAAGAAAGAAAAATACAGAATATCACAAGCCTTATCCTTTAAATATTACTTAATTTGACCGCTATACTGTTTGATTTAAAATTATATGAAATGCTATGAAGTTTAACTGACTGTACTGTATTGTACTGCAGAGTCTGATGACCACAATAGTGTGACCTCTCCAGAAAAGCCAGAAGAACCTCAATACACTGAGGTGCAGACCAGACAGGCAGATCCTAACAGAGGTGAGGCTGCCTCTGACTTTTTATATTTTTAATGTTCAATCATATCACCATTGTCATTTCGATCTTTAAAACACAGTCTAAAAGAATTGAGTGTTTGTTGCGACAGCTCCGGTGAAAAAGGGCACAGACACGGTGTACAGCGAGGTGCGGAACTCCAAGCAAGGTATGACTAACATCCTGCTCTTCATTCAAATCCCACTTACGTTACACGGTGGGAGAACTCAGGCCACTCGCTGACGTTTCAAAAAAAAACAAAAAGCACCAGGAAACAGGATCAGCTCCAACTGTAAACATCTGCATTGTTAGACAAAGAATGTCCCATTAAAACAGAAGGCCCAGTCGCCAGGTGTCCACTTCCTGCTTTCGTCAGAGAGAACTTCCTGTTCTAACAATCAGAGCCAAACTGTGTGTACATCCGTTAAGACTAAGTGAGCAACACGCTCCATTGTTTGACACTCATAAGGGGAAACGCTTGTCCATTGTTCAGTCATTGGCTCCTAATGACTCCTAACAGTTTAAATGTCAGCTGTATTGATACCAACAATGATGCAGCAGGAGTAAAGGAAAACACATCAGGCATGTTTTTTTGCTCTATGTGCTCTAAGAAGAGACGTGCTTGTAGATAAAGACTGTATTAGCATGTGCATATTAGTTAGTATGAATGTGTGCGACATGAACAGCTCTCTTTTTGTTTCCTGAGCTTGTCCTCTCACTTTGTTTTTGCAGGTGTTCCAGAGCAGGCTGATGGTGTAAGTACAAACACACACCACACATCATTCATACAGTGGATGAACATAGTACAGATAGACACACACACAATCACGAATGTGTTGTGTCTTTGCTCAGAGAGACCTCTCACGGACAGACACAATAAACAGGAACCCTGTGGAGTCACTTTTTACTGTTTGTAGACAGGTAACTCAAAGTATTAACACTTGCTAACTCTTTATTTTACTGGTTTGTAAATTTGTGATCATTTACTAATAGTTATGTAAGAACTGTTCTGGAAAGAACTATGCAATTTGGCACCAATTATGTTCAGTTTTATAGTTAATTAACCTAGAGTCTATTAGCCAGTTTACAGCAGGTCAACTGAACATGCAAACATGTGTCTACAGGCAAGCATACATTTCAACATAATTTATATAAGGAATAAAGTTTCCTATAACAGATGAATGATTGCGTTTCAAGGAAATTCCTGTGAAAATCAACAACTGCTTTTAAACTCAATTAAATAAGCGAACTAAAATGAGTTTGTCTCGTTTTAGCCTTGCTAGCAGCGTGGCAGAAGGGATGGCAAAGTCGGTCAGTCCACCACTTTGGTCCAGACTGAAACATTTCAGCAATTTTTAGATGGATTGCCGTGACATTTTGTACAAACGTTCATGGTTCCCAGAGGATGGCTTCGATGGCTTGTCCTGAAATTTGATACACACATTTATGTCCTCCTCGGGATGAATTGTAATAACTTTGATGCTCCCTTGGTGACTAAATACCCATCAGCCTCAGCTATACTTTGTTTGTTTGTTGTGCTAATTAGCTAATGTTAGCATGCTAACAAGATAGTGAACATGGTACACATTTTCCTGATAAACATCAGCATGTTAACATTGTCATTGTGAGCATGTTAGCATGCTGATGTTAGCATTTAGCTCAAAGCACCGCTGTGCCTAAATAAGTATGTCTCGTGGAGCCGCTAGCATGACTGCAGCCTCTTGTTTCCCTATAATGTGTACCAGTTAAATAGTTTTCACTAAACTTTCAATAAACTATTAGGAATCTTTTTGGAAGTGACTCGTAAAACAAAGTGTTACCCAGCACCATGAGTTATTATGTATTTTTGCTGCGTCTCTCACCATAAGATATCAGTGCAAGACAAATTTTTGATAACTCTGAAACTGTAGCTTGTTTATCTGCATATCTTTCACATCTTTGTTAATTTCTGTTTGAGACGAATGAGTTGACATCATGGTATGGATCACAGATAGCTGATTAGCTGCAGTCAGTCTGTCATGCTGATCGCTGCGCGCGTGAGTGTCATGCAGTAATCTGTTTCTTCGCACAAGCCTCATATTTCATTTTTTTGTCCCTTCTCAGCAGGGGTCGGTGGAGTATGCACAGCTGAATCATGATGCGGATCACCAGAGTGAGCACGGTATCCACGGTGACCACAGTGTCCAGGATGACCACACAAATGAGACCGACAACAGTGTTGACAACAACACTGCTGACCACAGGGAATGAAAACGTGACCCAACGTCAGGCTGTTAACTGATCAACAAGAATATTTATTCCCTTATTTATCCGGCTCTTAACGCAGCTGGAGTCTTAAACAGCACTAATTAACTATGTACTTTTTGTATTTTTCTAACGCTTTGCAAGGGACATTCCACGCTTTAAATTCACTTGCTTTGCCTTTGAAGGGCAAATAAAATGTTTCTGTTAAGTGAAGTTTTTCTCCTTCCTTCACTGGTTGTTTTCTTGCCAAGACACAGAGTGAGGATGTGTGTTGAGAGCCCTGAGGAAAAGACATTCAAGTCTATATCCTTCCAGTGGTGGCAGTGGTGACAGAATCTGAATAGGAAGAGAGGTCTTTGAAGTGAGCAGAGCAGCGATGTTGCCTCTGTAGTGACGGGGTCGGGAGTACATTCATCAGCCCCCTCTGCTGTGTGACAATCAGTGCTTTCTGTTTAAACCACTAGAGGACAGACTTCAGGCAGCGCCGCATGGAAACTTAGTGCCATCTGGCTGTGATCTCTCTCACAGTGAGAAGGGCTTTCACTGTGTTGTCAGAAGATATCAGTTTCATTTTCCATTATCTAAGCTTTAATTGGTAATTGATGATTTTACGTGAACTTATTCAAGGTCTCCACACACCAGATATGTTTTGCAGGTTGTTGAGTCTGATTGTAGCAAGACTGAGTGCAGCAGAGGAGGAGATGGTGCATTAGTAACTGGCATGAACCCAGACTTTAAGTGACGCTTTACATCCAGGAAGCTCTTAGCTCAGAACACAATGTAACAACATGGCCTGCATGTTAGAGTAATATGTTTAAGTGTGTTAGATAGGGCTGCAACTAACAATTATTTGCATTGTGTTAACTGTTGATTACTTTTATGGATTAAGTGAATAATTGAGTCTGTTAAAAAGCTGGATGTCAAAAGTGCACTGTCATTTGCATAGCGTGACATTTTGCAGACACAAGGTTTTCACCTGTCAGCAGGTGAAAGTGGAGCACATTACAAAGGTGGTGCACTGGACCTGAATTCGAGGGCATACATAGGGTTCACTCAGTTCATGCCAACTGCTGTCAGCAATCTGGATTACGAGGATCTGCGTTTTGATGGGAAGCTCTTAGGGACGCGGAACAGCAGATCAAATCCATGTGGGAGTCTGTTACACTTGACTCCAGCGCTAACACCAACAGCCTGCCACCAACTCACACGCTTTCATCTATATTCTTAGCACAGACGAACGTATAGACTGGCCCACGCAGGAGATGAAGTGCTCATCTTCATTATCTGCGTGCATTCAGTTTGTCTGTGTGCTTGTGTGTGTGTGTGTGTGTGTGTGTGTGTGTGTGTGTGTGTGTGTGTGTGTGTGTGTGTGTGTGTGTGTGTGTTATACAGATTCACAGATCTCTCCTCCTCCTCCTCCTCCTCTGTGTTTTGTTCGCCGCTGCAATTGTGCTAAGTCTTCATGAATGTGTGCACAATATGTGACACCAGGGTGTGGTACAATATTTCAGGGGTTTGCGCCATTCCCTGAGGCCCCCACGCTCTCATATGCAGAACGATATGTGTGCTTGTTGGCCTCAGAGGGGCATCTGTGAGCGGATATGGATTCAGCTCTGAGGTGCCAAAGTGAAAACTCACCCCTGCTCTGAGGATAGGGCCGCGTCTCAGTCGACTCATGGTTTATTAATCACATTACTTAAGCAGGAGGTTGGCCTCGACAGGAGGGAACAGCATATTCTGAGCACCAGGGATCAGGCACACAGGAACTGATACTGTGTTACATCATGAGTGTTATACAGTATCAGAGTTGTTAGAAAGGCTGATGGAGGATAATTAAAGAGTGGGCAGAGAAAAGCATAGCCTGAACTCGCATTGGCTTTATTTTTGGATACGCTTGACCAAAAGACAAAACCACAAAGTCATGTAACATTTTAACCAGTGTGTTTGCAAGGGCTACAAAATAAGAGAGTGCTTTGAGTGCACTCTCGTTTCAGACACCATACACTTTGCCCAAGGATGGTGCCGTTCTGCCTTCAGATCGTAACTGTCTGTCAGCTGTGTCAGGGGGAAGAGGGTGGATTTACTATTGCTCCCAAAGCTGGGATGTGTGAGGTCATGTACCCTCAGAGACCTTTGGGATTCCTGTTACAAGCAGGCACCCGCCACCAACCCCAGACAGTGTCACATGATCAATGCTTATGGTGCCTATAGTGTGGTAACTAAGGAAAAGGGGCTCCGTTATGTTCATACATGTGGTGATAGATCGGTCTTACAGGCCCAGTCGAGTCCTCTGTCCCCTCTGTATTACTGCACGTACGCTGTTCGTGTCTCCGCCGCGTAACCTGATCCAGCCCCTCCTGTATCTGGAGCACAACTCCTGAACTGCCATTGGCTGCTGTGCTAAAATTAGCATATTGACCCCTGTGAAATGCATTCTGGGAATATCCTGTCTTTGACTTGGCCTTATGGGGCCAGTGCTGTTTGCGTTTTTCAGATGCAGCAATGAGGTCATCATGTAGACCTCATCTTTCTTGCTCCTTATGTTATAGAGATGTTCTCAGCCACCATGTAATAATCCTACATTTACATATTTGCACTTCACATTATAATCATTTTACAATAGTTAATTTAATTGACAGTCAAAATATTTCTTTCCTTATACACTGTATTGTAATCAAGATGCAGCAGTTGTAATAGTTAAAAAGGCAGCAGTATATTCCACATTACTGTGTGTAGGTCTGTGTCCATGAAGCCATATGGTTTCATTTTAATTGCACACAAAAACTTTATAGGATAGTTTGTGATGGCTCCACATAGATTGAAAGGAAAGACACAAAAATAAAATCACTATCTGCATTAAGTGATTTGTCTGCTCATGTAACAGGTATCAGGTATCAGGTTAGTCATTTCCTGATAACTGTAAAGGGAGAAAAAGAGCAAATGATGAAGACAAATGAATTTATTACAAGCATTTTTATTTATATGTAATAATAGTATAATGGGTATATTTGAGGGACGGTTATACAACACAACCAGATATATAGTGTATTGATTTCCACAAATAATCAGCAATCCAATCTTACATCCATTAGCTATACCCGCTTATCCTTAGCTATCCAATCATACATAATGCAACAAGACAAAGACAAGTAAATATCTTATACCTTGCATTGATAAGTAGTTACATAAAGCCAAGCGCATATATCCTTTTAAAAACATATTCCTATAACGACCTCCAGTAAAAAAGCACAACACAGCCGACGTCAAACTGGTGATCATCGTTTCTAATATTCACAATTTATTGGAGAATATTTGTTTTAAACTGTGAATGTGCAAACTATCACCTCAATTCAATGACAAGCCTTCCAACTAAAGTACAATAAAAATTAATTGGGAATCCATAGAATTATTTATCAAACGGATGGTATTTCATGGCCCATTTGTCTTCCTACATGCCACGGGTACGAGGCTCATTAAGGAGTCATGCTGCACAGTCTGGGTTTGTGTCTGAAACCTAAAAAGTACACTGATACTACTGAACAACAGTAATTATTTATGCAAGTTATATATATATATAACACAAGTGTTTATACAATGCTGCATTTGACACATAAGTTTCCTGGTGGGAAATGATGGAAGTAAAGACACACACAGTGTATATTTTATTCTTGACATTGACAAGAAAGCCACATGTCACTGTGCGCTGTATAAAGGCTGTAGGCTAAAGGCAGCACAGGCATGCCATTGTGTGAAAGAGTGCTACTCCATTGTCCTTCATATGCTGAGTAAAGGTTAGATTTAGTAAGTCCACCTGTTCGATGTCCTCCATCTTTCATTGCTTAAGCTCTCACAGATCCAGGAAATTAATTCATCATGACCTTGTGCAACCTGGTCAGAGCACACAGCGGCAGTGCAGGAGGAGGTCCACTCTTCTTCACTGACCGCTGACTGTTTCCAGACTCAAACACACGCTCTCATTGTGCAATCAGGCATCTACAAATTAGGCTCACATATGCACAACTTTTAACCCTGACCCCCTTTTCCATGGATGCGGGCTTCGGCTAAGGTAACACAATCCTCATACAAACAGTCAGCCGGCCTTGGTGCTACTCCCACTCCCCTTTGTGCTAAGTCTGAGCCTCTTGCTCTCTGTCCCGGACAGCTGCGGCCCCTGTTTACTGCCTTTACCTCTTTGCAGGGCAGCATTCTTTATACTTGGTCAATGTCAGCAACCGCATCTCTCAATGGGGCAGCAGCTTTTTCCCCTTGTCTTCAACTGGGCCACTGGATGGTAATCAAATAACTATACTAAACAGTCTATTAAAGCTCTGAACCTTCTCATGGGAATATTTATTCAAAGCTGTCCTGGAAGCCTTTTAATTTTGGGTTACATGGGTCACCGGAAAATATTAGACTGTAAAGTGTTTATGAGGAGATATGCGCAGTCGAGAGGTGCCCAGGTTCAAGCGCTCTACCCTTTCTTATGCCAACATTTAGACATGGCCTGAGCAGATATATTTCTCCTGGAACAAAAAACACATTTACACTCCCAGCAGGCGGCCTGCAGAGTTCATTCACCTCCACCAACTGTTAATCTCTACATGATAGCTGTGGCATTAATTAATGATTTAAAACTATGTTAATACCTGTTCACCTGAAACATAGATGAAGTGAACAGACGTATATGTTTTATTTACGATTATGTACATTAGTCTGTAGAATGAAATACACAATCATTTCTAGCTGACATCTAATATAACCACAACTCTTTGTGACCATGAATTAATTCATGAAAACAAAAACCAGAAATCTGTAAAACTGATTCAGGTATATGGTAATTATGTGGCTGAGGTTTTTTCACACAAATTTGAAAGCTCCTTCCAGAGCCACAGAGGACATTACACCACTGTTTTTACAGAGTAGAGCTCCTCGGGACAAATAAACCAAACTTCATGTGTAAAATCAGTTGAGTGCCCCTTTAAGTATCATGTTTAATTGATACAAAACATACATGTTTTGCATCAATCAAACATGATTCTAAGTAAGTAATAATAAGTGATACATGTATCACTTATTATCTTGCCTTTGCTCCAACCATTATAATCAGTTTGTTTTCTGTCAAATTAAATCTTTAAAAAAAAGGCATGAAAAGGTTCAAACAAGTATATAACTTGAAAACATTTGGATATCATGGTGTTAAAAAGAATACACATTTATACAGTGTGTGGTAATGAATATGGACCAATTCCCATGGAAACTATGTGCTCATGACTGGGAGGGTTCAGCAACTTAAGAGTCCAGAGGCATGGGAACCATGAGGGCCATGCCATGTATGTAGGACCAGATGGCAGTTGGGCTCATTTTCAACAGCAAATGGCTCAATTTACTTTTGGTTGGCTTGTCTGGCTCTGTGTGGGGACCCGTTTGTGAATTCACCTCACGCCAACTGATCCTCTATTCTTCATGCACACGAGGATCCACTAAAGAGCCCGATGCTCAATAAAAAGCACACGACTTTTGCTGCGCCAGCTGCTGTTTAAATGACAAAGCAAATATTAGGCAAATCATCTTCTTCTCTCGAATACACTAACTTAGGGTGGCCACTCCCTGGTGTCCACTATGTTATTTGTTTTCCACCAGGACCACATTAAAAAGAAATGCTTCTTTTATACAAAGCATTATTGATGTCACTTTAAATCAACTGCAGTACTTCTAGTGAATCCATATGATAGATAGATAGATAGATAGATAGATAGATAGATAGATAGATAGATAGATAGATAGATAGATAGATAGATAGATAGATAGATAGATAGATAGATAGATAGATAGATAGATAGATAGATAGGTAGGTGGGGTTATTGACTAATAGTCTGTTTTTAAATAAGGCAAATAAGGTGCAAAATGAAGGCACAAGGTGCTGGAGATTAATATCTCTAGTGTGAAAAGTGTGAAAAGAGCAATATACTTCATATACTTATATGTATATTTATATTATACATACTGTATGTCCTTAATATTCCTTATTATCAGATGTATGAAAGTAGTTCAACCAAATAACCAACTGGCAAATGAAATGAGTTGCCTCAGGGCTGTAGAAGTCACCTGGATGTAACTTCAGAGCTGTATAAGTGTAGCCCTCTAACTGACTTCACTATTGGTAATAAATGGAAGAGGAAGGCCATTAGGGATGTGATGCACTCCCAGCTGCATCTAATACTTCTAATATTGATTTCCAGTTCTGCTAATGAAGGGTGGAAAGTTGAAGTAGCAGTAGATACAATGCAAGATCTTCTATTATAGATCTACTATTATAAATCTAATTATTATGATATCTATTCTACACTGAATATCAGGGTCATGTCACACATTTAAACTGTGACTCTGTTGGTGTTTTTCACTTTGAGTTTCCCAAGATGGAACCATGTCCACAGCCGCAGGCATTCATCTTTCTCTCTGAATGACAGAGGATCACACACTCCTGATTTAGATTCCAACTCCTTTTTTTTTTCAGCCCACTGCGCGTGCCGTAACCAGATACCTTTCAGCCCGAGTGAGTATCTCTCGCTGGGCTTTCGGGGATCCAGACAGAGACTGATCCCTGCAGTGTTTACCGTCCAGTGATCCAGGTGTGTTCACATGCTGCCTGCTATGCTAAGAAACGTACCACCGATCCTGTTGTCACCCATGGGACTGCATGTGACCGGGACAGCAGGGTGGTTTCTGAGAAAAGAAACGTAAGAGGGGCAGACAAGAACGGGCGGTGTTTTTATAAAGATATACCTTCCAACAGTCTGGCAGAAGGTCTGGATTTTCTATTCACCCTGTGGCCCACTTCTGTTTAAAATTCCTGCTAAGAGTCATAACAAAGCTGTGAAACTACAGTCTGTTTATTCACACTTATGGATTATTCTAACTGAAATTTCACAGACACATATGACTTGTGTTACACTGACCTTTTTAGACAGCAATGTTTATGAGGATGGCAGCCTGCATTCATTACATGCTATACACAGACAGGATGCTCTGCAGCTCTTATTTTTAGGCAATGGAGTCACCAACCTGCCTCCTACCTGCATCACGCAAGTCAGTTGAGTGTTAAGGAATGCATAGCTGGCTTTTTTGTAACATGTATAGCCCCGTGATAAGCCTCTGTGACAGGCTGCTATTAAAATTGTCATTCTTTTGGCTTCAGCTTCATGTGTCCTGAACTGTTTGTCCCTGGATACCTGGCCGCACAGGGCCGAGGTACTGTAGAAAAAAAGTCATTTGACATTTGTGTCAAGTAAAGTGACACAAATGGATCACCAACTGACAGACTGTCAACTATATTTTGTTAAGAATAAGTCAGAAATGTCATAATTTTGAGTTTGGTTAGAACAGTTCACGGTTGTCTTTAACCTAAAAGATTCAACTACATAAAAGCATTTTCTGTGAATGAATGTTGAAATCCAAAATATCAAGAAGCTAGTACGTTACCACAAAATCTGTTTTTGATCCAGTGCAAAACGATATCAGGACCAGAATCACAGATATCGATGGTGATGCTTTTTATTCTGAATAGCGGCTAACGTATCATGTAGGGGAGAGACGTGTCATCATTTATGAGGTGAATGCATCATTAATAGGCTGCTTGTGAATGAGCTGATTAAAAAATAAATACAATGAGGTAAAGTTTTGGAGATGGTTTAAAGATGAATGTCAATGTTAGCCGACAGGTTATTATGCATTCATTTTCTCGTGACATTTATTGTGAAAATATGTAAAATCAACATTTTTAATTATTGATTTTGGTCTCAGATCTATATTGACTAAATAAAATGTAAAATGTGTTTATGATCAGAGAATAATTCATATTATGCACGTCCTGTTTTAGGCAAGTTATAAAAGCAACTGCATAATCAATTATGTAAATGTTTTGCAGAGTCAATCCATTCTGTGTGTGTGTGTGTGTGTGTGTGTGTGTGTACATATAGAAGAGAAAAAGAGTTAGAGAGCAAGTGCGCACATACACAACTGTGTATATTGGTCATCCGGCAAAAATGTCCCCACCAAAGTTAAACCAAACCTTCGCCCTTAATGTTAAAATATGAAATATGTTTTATTGTGTGAAATCTCTGAAGTGAAGTGAACGCTACAAACATTCACACAACAGCAGCAGAGAAGCAAAGAGTGCACACACCAAGAAGAGTGTCCATGTGCTCAAAATGTGATCAAATGTAAGACTTTTTTGGTATCAATTCTACTGACGGCAGTATCGATACTCAAAACAAGAATTAGTCGATCAGCCTACCCCTATCAGAGGCACACACAGGGCTGCACTGAGGACACGGAGGTCCTGTCCTCTGTATTTTTTATGTCTCTTTTCAGGGAATGCAGAGGCTTTAACAGCCTGTGGGGAGTTTACATTCTGCCATTAAAAATTAACACTTGGTGGATATTTTATAAGCTGATTCCTGCACTTTTTGGTCTCAATATACTTAAAACTGACTTTCAGTTTCAGGCCAACAAAAAATTGCAGAGAGAATTTTACTCGTCACAATCTAAACAGAGATGAGCAACAAAATCTAAATGCTTTAGACAGATGTCAGATAGAGATAACATTTACAGATAATACCATTAAACAGGTACCTTAATAAATATAATATAAACTATTCAAATATGTAAAATGCACACTTTATTTTTGGCGTCTGGTCAAAACCTTCGGCCAGACACACACCAAAATCCTGGCTACAGCCCTGAACAGCCAATAGCAATGGATTACTGAGTAGGGTGGGAGTGTTGCTTCTTGAGCCTTTAGACATTGTTGTGTTAAAGCATTTAATAAAGCATATATCCTGGCAACACACACTCTATCTATGAAAAGAAATTGTTGTTGCTGACAATGTCCTTGGCGTCGCTCCATACACCTGAATGTTTTCAACTCTGGCTTCTTGGTAATTTGACAGATCATAACATTTACCCTAAAGGGCTGGTAGGGAGGGGCAGGGCAGCCTGGGACTATGTATAGCAAGAAGCCGAAACGCGTGAGACCTCTCTCTGGCATTTGTCCAAGAGCAGGGCCTAACACCGGGCTGTGACAAACAAACATTTTCCACAGGCTGAGGTTCTCGTTTCTTCTGGTGAGGAAGTGGCTGTGGAGAGGAGCGGAGGGAAGCTGGAAGGAGTATCACCATTGCTCAGGGACGCCCCTGCGCCCCCTCAATACCATATAAGAGGCTGTTTCTAAAAGTCTCTTCCTCAAGCTGTGAACATTCAGATACTCTCACTTCAATTTGTCTAGACATTAGCTCTAAGCCTCTTTCCCCTGTTCCCCCTGTTTAGAGACCAGCAATGCAGGGAGGTGATGAATAATCATTTGTGTCGGCATTCAGAGCTGGGGTCAACTCTTACCATAACAGACATTAATTTATCATTTGCTGCTGGGATAATCTGAGTCATATGATGTTGTGAAGGTGAAGATGGGCGGGCAGATGTCCTTGAAGTGATGAATTTTATGAATAAAATGTACACTTTATGATAAAGTATGTAGAATATGCAGCAACATATTAGAATAGCTACAAATTACAACAGAGGAGATCAAGTTCAGGAGGGAGGGCATACCATGAGTGGTTGGAGTTGTGGTGAGAAACAAAAACCTGAGGGTGGCAGCTACGCTATTTCCTCTGTTACATTGGCAGCGTCTGTTAAATGCCCAAGTCCTCTTCCAAAGGTTTTGTGAACCAGTTATAACCAGCTCTGTCCATCTTAGAAGTCTGTCTGGGGACAGCTGGGGCCACCAGCTCCATATTACAGCACCATTCACACGTACTGCTCGTCACTCAGTGACCTGCGTTATTCTACATTTTGAATATTAAATTTACAAGACGTAATTCATTAATTTACTGCACACACAGGCGTGGAGATCAATAGGATTTCTGTTCATGAGAAAGGCAACATTTTTGCTCCATGTGCATCTATCTTATTTAGTTCACATGGTTGCCAGCGTTTCTGGCAACCATGTGACTTTTCAGTGACATTTGAGAGGTTACATTTAGTGGCTTTGCCCCCTCAGTTGGTCATGACTACACTCCCACACATAACCTCCTCGGTTGAATTTTATTGGTGTATCTGGTTATGATGCAAAAGGCAGGAGTCACATGAAGGACCTGCAGGTCAATGGGGAACACAAGAAAGAACACGAGAAGGAACATGGATGAACAAAACAAAAACAGAAGCACCAGGAACGTCACAGAAAGATCTCCTCTTTCTTCTCAAAGTAAAACATGTGTTAAGAGTGTTTTTGAAATCAATTTCTAATGTCTCTGGTCTAACTAAGATTATATTGCACCATCATGTATGATGTAAGCAGACAAATCAACAACACATGCCAAAATGAAATCATGTGCTATTGCTGTTTGCTGTTGTTTATTTGTCCTGCAAGACATGTATCACTGCTTGTAATAAACCAAAAAAGGGAAATAACTGCGCTCTAAGCCTCCTGTGCATCTAAAGTATAGTCTCCGTCTTCTGGCAATATTTAACTCTGATAATAATCATAGTTGTTTAGATGTTTATGTGGTAAGATGTATGTCTCATGTAAGACTCAAAGAGAACATTTTGGTTGTCAACATTTTTTATGATCTAGGGGTGCAGTCTCAGTGGGCATGTGACTGTACAGTGGGAGGAGCCGCACAAGGGCCACTCATTTCTAAGCTGAAGTCACTGGATCTTAGGCCCTAAAATAGCCCTGCAGAGGGTATATAGGGGTCCTCTCCCACTTGCCCCATCAGACAACGGATCTGTGCAACAGCAAGCACACTGTGCAAAAAATAATTTCAAATTCAGATTGGAGAAATTTACCGCAGGCGAGAAAAAGAGGACCATACAAACTAAAAGAAGGGGACTGCAACATAGTGGAGTGAAGCAAAGGATTTGAGAAGTGCTTGTATGCAGTAACAGCAGGAGATACTCCAGCTGCAAACTAAGAGGATAATAAGCAAGCGAGGAGAGGACAGAAAGACTCAGAGCAAAGGATACTGCTCTTTTATTGGATTGGTGCACTCTCTTGGATTTCTCACTTCTCTCCTCCTGGGCTGACAGCAGAGGGGGAGGCAGAGCCGCAACCACGGCAGGGATGAAGTACAACTACCATGTACCAGTGTCAACGTACACACGCAGTTCACAGTACACGCCAACATACCACACGCCTACTTATTACACCCCCTCACATTACACACCAACGCAGCACACATCCACATATACCTCTACGACAAAGTACACCCCAACACAGTACAGCACGACACATTACACCCCATCACTCTACACGTCCACTTATAAGGCCGCGTCAACATACAGCCCTTCATACAGCAGAGGGTCCCGGTACAGTTCAACACAACGCACACAAGCACAGGAAAGTCCTGCACCTGTAATACCTGTCGCACCTGCAAAGAGAACTGTGCACTTCCCCAATGACATCATCTTCCAGGATATTGTAAAACGGGGAGATTTGGAGCAAATTGGTCGGTTCATGAGAGCGAGGAAGGTTCGTGTGGATACACTCTTCCACTCAGGTGAGAAAAGCCTCAGCTTTTACTATTTCATAACTTTTAACTTTGAAATATGATTTGAAATTAGAAGAAATGGCAGCCAATGAGGATCAGGGCCTCACTGGCTTGAATTGGCTGCATGGCTGAGTACAGAAATGCTGCTGCAGGGGACTGATGTAGTCTTGTGTGCAGGTATGGCAGCACTACATGAAGCTGTGCTAACAGGAAACCTGGAGGTGGTGAAGTTGCTGGTGAAATATGGCGCCGATGTTCATCAGAGAGACGAAGATGGCTGGACGCCACTTCACATGGCCTGCAGTGACGGCTACCCAGAAATTGCCAGGTAACACATGACTTTTTAACCTTTTAGTCTTGACTGATCATGCTTGCTTTATCAGCACACTGATCACACAGAATAAAACTTCATGATTTCATCATCTGCTGCTGATTTCTCAAAAGCAAAATAAAACTTTTTCCTACAAAACACAGGTCTTTAATTTCAATATAAAACGGATACAGGCATTTGAAACCACAGTAATGTGAAACTGAAATTTTGCACATTTTCTATGAAATATGTATGCTTTAAATATCCCTCAAAGTGTAAAAAGAGGTCACCTAATTGCAATGACCTTATGAAGACAAAGGTTATCTGGATATGACACTGGTAGTTTGGCACTGAAGAGACACACACATGAAACTGTGACATAATTCAACCATCGCAATATGCAAAACATGGTATTCAGCATTAAGCAAACCCAGGGATTAAGAGGGGAAAAACATTGGATAGGAGAGAATTTGTCAAAATATTTGGGGGGATGTTTTGTGTTGAATTATATCTATATGGAGAAATGATCCACAACTGAAACAGAATTTTGACAGTTCCCCTTATTCTGAGGTCTTTGAGCTGAGACAGTGAAACAATGAAAAATTACAGCCACTGAAGAAGATCAGCTGCAGTAATGATAAACTATGCATTGTTTTTTTTATATATCCGAGAACCTCTATTTAACTTCTGCTTCATTCTCCACTCAGTTATCTGCTGTCGATGGGAGCCAGCACAGAGGCAGAGAACGAAAATGGAGAGAAGCCTGCAGACCTCATCGACCCAGACTGCAAAGAGCTGGTCAAACTGTTTGAGGCAGGCTGTGTCTGATTGGGCACCAAATGGACCCAAGAGAGAACAGCTACACAGAAGACAGAAAGCTGAGCAGCCACTTGGAAAAGAAATAAAAAAAACTATTCAAAGCACACAATACCAAACAAACTTGTAACAGGGTGGAAGAACATAGCCAGAGCTATGGTGGTTCTGTTTGTTAGTTTCAAAAGGGCAGCACACATTTCTATGAGATTATTATTTTTTTAATTATAGCCTCAAACAATACTCTAATAAGATATCTTTCTCTTTCTGGTGGTTATTTTTGTTTTATTTCATTTTATTTTACTTTATTTTGTGCATTTGTGTATTCGTCTGGTCCAAATGTTAATCTGCAAATATCTCCCTGTCTTCACTCTCAGCTCATGTAATACAATACCAACAAGTGTCACTGAATCAAACTGTCATCTATACTTGTCATGTATGGTCCAGGTCTGATTATCTATTCATTTCTGAAATGCTCATGAGCATTTCGGTTTAAGTATTTTATCAGTTGTGTTCGTGTTAAGCAGTCACTTTTTAAGTAGCTGGTTGCACTGATTACAACACAGAATTTGGGCCGAAATGTTTGTGTTTTATAGAGGGAGCCACGTATCCTCGCTGCTGGGCAGAAAGAGGATCAGCCAAATTAATAATTGACACTTCATTAGTCAGTGGTCTGAAATAAAAAGTCATCAAATTTATGCTGTACAAGCCCTTCTTCTGCTGCAGTATTTTTCCCTAATGTATTGCTGTTGTTTTCTGTAGTAGAAATACAAATGTCAGCAATGAAAGTCTTATAATTTTCTTTTCAATAATTATTTTTGTACATTTTCATAAATAAAGACAGCTTTTATAAATATGACTGAGTTGTTGTTGTGTAGTCTGTCTGAGAAAAATGAAAGTGTATTACAAGAACTAGAGAGAACACACTGACACTTTCACCACCATCGCCTCAAGCACATCCTCTTTGTGTAAAGCATTGTTACTATGCTACAAGATTACCTGCCTGGGTTCCAAGAGGTGCCCTCAACTTTAGTCAGGTTTTGCTGCAGCTGCTGCTGCTGCTGCTTTAAAATTGTGATAGAACATTGAAACAAAAGTGATTACAAAAATACATCCTGATATCCTGGTATGGTATCCTGACATGAATGTAAAATTTAAATACAGTAGCAGCAATTAAAAATAACTGTAGTCTAATGTTGATTTTTATTAAAGAAAGTGACTAGAAAGTAGGTGGAAAAAATACAATGTAAATCAACTAGCGTACTCATACACATTTACATTTTTTGTCAATAATAATAATAATAATAAGAAGAAGAAGAATAACATTGTAATAATAATAATAACATTGTAATAATGATAATAATAATAATAATAATATTGTAATACTGTATAATGTAATATTAGACGTACATTATAGTTGATGTGAGAGCTCTTTCACTTCCGTGTCTTTTCCCGGAAATGATTGGTTGGCATTGGCAACGTTTTAGCCAGGTCTGACGGCGGACAGTCTCTGAATAAAGAAATCGAAAGGAAGGGCCATAAAAAGGTTTGTTAAATATCTTAATAGTGTGTCCTTTTACTGGACATTTTGCAAAGTGTATAACTGCGCTAAGTGTCTTTCTAATAAGTATTTGGGACCGATAACGGCAGCAAAATATTAGCTAGTTGAAGCTAACGTTACGACAAGACAATGTAAATCACCGCTAGCTAGCTAGCTGGCTAAAGTTAGCTGAAATTATTGTGTCAGCAAATCTATAGTTAGCTGTCCCTCGGGACATAGCTATAGGGGGACACGAATACGAAACAGCAGAAACGATTTTAGAGACAATACATATCTTGTTCGTGAGAATTTGACCAGTGCTTAACGCACCGGGTTTGGCTCTGTAGCCTGCTGCTAACACAACTGAAGCTACTGAAGTAAAAAAGTAAACAAAAGCCCCATGGCTAGTTAACGTCAATATTTGTTCATTTCTTCCAGACGCACAGTGCACCATAGCTATAACGTTATAGAAATAATTTAACGCTAGCAACTATACACTCGTGTTGTTACTAATGTCGGTTGACTTATCAGAACTATTCAGATGATGTAGTTTATTGTAAGTGACTAGAAAGTAGCTAGCAAATTTAACTCTGTGGGTTCAGCAGGAGTGTCAGTGGGGTACTGTTTCTAATAGTCAGCTTTGGTGTAAATGTAGACCTGTGTTATGTGATTTAGAAACTGACAGATCAAGTACGGATGCTATAGTTCTCCCTGTTGTTTATTGTTAGAATTCAGCGGAGGACTTCTGAACCTTTGTATTCTTCATATCCACTCACCATAGAGGAGCGAGGAGCGAGTACAGACTGCAAACAGAATGACCAGGTCTGTAACAAGTTATGGCACTTAACAGTTAAGTGCTAAGGCACAAGTACAAATGGGCCTGTGTTAATAGTGGTCATTAAAAGTTAATGAAATGTAAGTTTAGGTATGTACTGCTTTGAGCTTGAGACACAGAAGAATATTATGTGAAGTTTAGTTTACAGTAAACAATGATTAAAAGACTTTAACGAAATGAATGTCTGTTTATGCTCCTAATTTTGCTGTTTTCATGTTTGTGAAGCTCATCTGCTCCCAGGATGGTGAATAGTTACAAGCGGACTTCAAGCCCACGATCCCCTACTAACAGTGGGGAGCTTTTCACCCCAGCACATGAGGAAAATGTGCGCTTTATACATGATAGTAAGTACACCCTCTAACGTTGAATGTCCTTTCAGAAAAATCTAAGTATTTTATTTTTTACTAATGATCAGAATAATAGACCTCCCAGATCTACAACTGAATTGTGTTGTACGGGAACAGCTTTAGTCCAAGTTTGTTTCCTGTAGGTTATTAACATGAGCAAAACCAGCAACAGGAAAATAAACTTTGACCTGTTTAATCACTAAATGTGCAGCATGTAAACACAGTCCTTATCATTTGGCTTATCTCACGTGTAAACACTTGTATGGGAATTGCCAGTTAAATTGGCACGTGTAACTGCAGCTCATATTGCTTAAATCTACAGGTACACTGTCAGCATTTTTTCAAAACCCATATCATGTATTTCTAGTAGAATGGTTGATGCCATGAACCAAACAGACTCCTTTTGATTATTTCTGCCATTGTCAGTAGCATACCATGACATTAAATGAGATAAATGTGTGCATCTGTTACATTAATTCATATAGCAGATTATTCTAATCATAACATTGTAACATAATGGAATCATAGCTTTAATGAGTTATAAGAGTATTGAGTAATAAACAGCTTATAGAGCAAGAAAACAAGTTATGTGCTTGAATGTGAGGGCATGATTTGTAAATGACAATGGCATTACAGCATTTTTGGCCTGTCAGTCAGCTTTCCCTCTCCACAGTGCAAGACGCCACACTAAACAGGAACCACACCTTGTTTATTGTGTGGATTTCAAAGGTCCCCAGTGGAGTTTTCTTGTAAACAAACAAAACTTATGTTTACATTCAGTGTTTCTCACTTGTTGACGCACCGTTTGCTTTGGTCAGTTTTGCACACGTGGCCCGGTGTAGATGGCGTGCTTCGATATAGGCTCTTTGTCTTCTGTAGTCACCAAAAAAAATGTCCAACAGCCAAAACCTAAAGTTGGATATACCAATCCATTTATTTTCAACTTTTCCAAAATGTTTCTCAAATTAATAAACACAAACCGTTACCGTGCCTTACGGTCAAAACCATCGACCTCGTTGTGCGCCACACCTGTCTCAATTAGTCATACGCTTAAATAGACTATCATGATGTCCATAGCGCCAACCAAAGGCCACCATTGAAATGGCTCCAACATCAATAAAACTCGTGTTGTTTGTATCCTTGAGGTCTAACAAGCGTGTCGAATGCATTTCCTTCCTCAAAAACCAATTAATTTACCCACTCTGAGCACAAGTACTGCCACTGAAGCACTTACTTTGAAAAGTGCAAAAGAATGAGTTTGCAAGTTACCAAATATCAGCACTCTGTCTTGGATGCAGTGAGATTGGGCACTTAAACTATACACGTCTCACCTTCATTAAGTTGAACTTCTTATTAACCTTCAGTCTGCACTTCTGTCTTGTCATGTTGTTACTAACTAGTCTGCAGGGTTGGATGAGATTTCCTAACAAAAACCTTGTTGTCTTTACTCTTTCACAGCCTGGCAGTGCGTGCTTAGAGACATCAGATCAACACAAAATAGTGAACGTAATGACCGTGGACCACAGGAGTATGTGGAGAAGAACCCAAATCCTAACCTACATTGTAAGTTACAGTGTAACTTAGTAGTGAAGTGGAATTTAATTTTATATATACTACACGCCTATACTATACATACTAAAGGATTAAATTAATAAAGCACAGGCCATTTAACAAGTTGTTTCTGTTTGCCCTTGCAGCTTTCACACCAGTGGACCTGAGTGACCTCAAGAAACGCAACACACAGGACTCCAAGAAGTCCTAGTGTTTCTCATGATGGTCCAGTCGCTTTTTTTCCACCCATTATCCTCGAGAACTTTTCCTCCATCAGCCAGAAAGTCAGCCCTGTTGGCCAGTCTAGCACAGAATGCCAATCTTGTTTTTTAAACTCTGGACCATAGCAACCCCCGTCTTTCTTTACCCTCTACAACTGACTAAGAAGAAAAGAAGTGGGATTCCAGGGAGCACAGATTCTCCCGTCTCTTGGTTCATGTTTTTTCAAGTCATAAAATCTCCATATATACATTCTGTATGTGGACGGGACTGATGCAAACTTTCATCCAAATTTGCTGACATCTGATGCTGATGTACAAACTGTTGACACTCTCCACAGGACTCAAAAGACTGCAGTCTTAAATACAAACCCTGTTTTCTCTGCTACTGCTACTTATATGACTTTGGAGGAAAATGCGAAAGGGCTGACTTCAATTTTTCTGTTTGTTTGTTTTGGAAGATAGTTTGATCAGTAAATTGTAGAAGTAATGGAATGGTCACATTGGATACACACTTTATGGGCAAGTTTTGGAAGCCAAATGCAATGTAGAAGGCCAACATTTTTATTATAAATTTTCTTGCCCTCAAATGGACTTTACTAAGTAGAGACCTCCCCGATTATTCTGCCCTTGGTTAACCCCCCTCCCCTAAGCCTTGAAACAAAATGTTGAATAAAAGACTTTTACAGTACTGTGCTTGTATTGATCCTACATAAATATCGACCATGGAACATGGAGAAAGAAAATTAAGTGAAACTTACCCTGAATGTTAAACTGGAGGGAATTTCACAAAGCCAGATAAATGGAAGAAACCATTACGCTATATCCTGGTTATACTGATTTTATAGCTGTGATTAATGATTATTGTCATTATCAATAATTTTGTCAATCAATATTTTTAATCATTTGGTACATAACATCAAAAAATATTTCTAAGAGTCAAAGCTGACATATTCAAATTGTTTTGTCTGACCATAGATATTTAGTTACATGTCATGGAAGGCAAAGAAAACCAACAAATATTCAGACAGACTGGAACAAGTAAAAGGTTAGCATTTTTGTTTTTAAAATGACGTATGATTAATCCGTCATCAAGATAGTTGCAGATTAATTTTCTCTCAAGTCAACTAATCGCTTAATTGAATAATTGTTTTCGCTCTAACTGATTTGAATCTGTGAAGCAAAACTTGAAACGATAAATATGCGTTATCGAGGAACACGATCCAGTCATGCATGGTGATTAGTGGTAACGATACAGTACATTTTGTATAAATTAACAGTATTACAGCAAATAGTAGAGAAGCATCAATGTAAGTTCTTTGATTACAGTAGAATGGCGTGTGTGTCTCGGTCACGTGTATTACGTGATGACGTGTTTACGTGCACTACGTACCGAACCAGTTTGTCTATATCCTGCGGACGTTGGCTCATTGTGTTTTGTCGTCGGCGCAGATATCGTTGAGCTGTGAAAGGGCAAAGCGAGGGACCAATCGAGGCTAGGGTGTATTTTTTTATATATTTTCTTGACAGTTTAGCACTATTGGGGCAGCATTATGGCCGATAAAATGGATATGTCTCTAGACGACATTATCAAGCAGAACAGGCAGCAGAGAGGCGGAGGCCGGGGTGGAAGAGGTCGAGGCCGCGGAGGCTCTGGCGGCGGTCGAGGAGGAGGCGCTGGGCGTCTTGGAGTCAGCAGCGGTGGATTTGGAGGCCGAGGCGGCGGATCCGGCCCCATGAGGAGCCGACAGAACCTGAACCGCGGTAGAGGCAGACCAACGCCTTACAGCAGGGTATGAGAAAGTTAGAGGAATGGGCAGAAAAAGGAAAACCTTCGGCAAACCTGAAAATGCCTGGTTAACATCCTTCTATTCTTCAGTAGGCTTGCTAGCTAACCCACTAGCCAGCTTGCTAGTCAAGCGAATAAAATGATTGCTATAACCGCCGAATTTCCCTCGGAGGAAAGCTCTATAGTTTGCGGTTAAGCATTAATGCCAGTTGTATGCATAGTGTGTCCCTTCTCCCACAACCCATATGTGTTGCATCATTTTTCAAGAAGAGGCCTTTTGGAGAGAGCGAATGTGTTAGCCATATTGGCTAACTAGCTAAAGTTGGATCGTGAAGGCCTCGGCGGCGCCATTTTGAATCCAGCACCTTAAATTAGAGCTAGTCGTCCACGGTCAATAACGGTGCTTTCCACCCGAAGTGTCAAAATGATGGTGAGAGGAAACTACTTCATCGAGAAATTTCACCCACAAATGATTTTTTCCACCACTTTTGGGAGCATAGTTTTTGTCCATGTCCCGGTGCAGCGACCAGGCGGCCTTTTGTTCGGGAGTGGCTGGCGGGTTTCACGACAAGGCCCGTTTGGTGGCTTTTCAACCAGTGTGGCTGTTACTTGTGGATGGATCAGTGGACTTCAACCCCCCTGATAGTGTGCATATAAGGCAAATCGTCACTCCTTAAGTGTGAATGAGTATTTAGACAAGCCCAACAAAGCCCCAATCAAAATGGCGTGGTCTCAAAATGGACGCTCAAATAATCCACGCTCGCATAGGAGATAGCTGGCCAATTTCTAGTTGATTTTCCAACCCACCCCCTCATCTTATGGACACTTCCCCTTCATAAAAGCCATTTTCGTGGCTTGGTAAAGAACTTTTGGGCGAGCCAGGAAATATGGTGCAACGCTGGAGGCAACGCTGCTTCAGATGGCGACCCCCCTGTGTACCCGAGGATCATATCTGGAGAGCCTTTGGTGGAGGCGCAGATGGCAAGAGAACAATGGGCAATATTGGTAGCTAGCCGGGGTGGGCAAGTTCTTCAGGGTTTAGTATAGAGATTGTGGGTGGGTTTGGGATAATAAACTTTGCTCAATTTTGACTTGGTAGTCATTGAGTCAATGTATACAGTCTCAGTAGATGCCACTAGACCTCATTGTTTTGAAATTATATACATTAGGTGATGTACAACAAATCCCCTTGCTGTTGTAGTTAAGTTGTTAGTCCTGTGTGTATGTCTTCTGTCTGAACTGATTCACTTGCTTGTAGTGATGGGGTGGGCAGGGAACATTGGGGACCCTCTTGGGGGAACTGAGCACCCTGGCCCTGTTGGAAGTGGAGCCCCTGCTTGCCCCAACACCCAGCCGTGTGGACTCTGTGATTGACAGAGGCAAGGGGATCCTGAAGTCAGCAGGTGCGTTCTCTTTCGTCTGTTGCAGCCTAAACAGCTTCCAGATAAGTGGCAGCATGACATGTTTGACAACGGCTTCAGCGGCTTCAATGGCGCTGCTGGAGGTGGCGGAGGAGCTGGTGTGGAAACCGGAGGGAAGCTCCTTGTCTCCAACCTCGACTTTGGGGTCTCTGATGCAGATATTCAGGTACTTTGGTTTTCATGTTACACATTTATTTTTTATTAGTGGAGCATGTTTGCCTTTGGTTGGTATGCTAAACAGGGTGGTGAAAAGGAATAGCTGCTAAGGATTTCCCCCTTTTCCCCCCCAGGAACTTTTTGCAGAATTCGGGACTCTGAAAAAGGCCGCAGTTCATTACGACCGATCGGGACGAAGCCTGGGAACCGCAGATGTCCACTTTGAAAGGAGGGCAGACGCCCTCAAGGCTATGAAACAGTACAATGGCATCCCACTTGATGGTAAGCCTCATAGTCGAATGATATGCAGCATGTCCTCTTGCTTTGAATTGTGGCTGCACAAATATTTTCACTTTTTTCTTAACTTTGTTTGATGTGGTTGTCACACTTGTTTTCTGTTTTTTTACTTGACTGATCGTTTCAGCACTGCTGTCCTACCCACATTGTGAGATTCACTGTCTTTGTCTCTCTAGGGCGGCCAATGAACATACAGCTCGTCACATCACAGATTGACACACAGAGGCGACCTATGCAGGGGTGAGTGTAGATGTCCTTTGTTCAAGAAACTCGTCTTGCAAACGTTGTGGACACCGTGTGTGATGGGCACTCTTGTTTTCAGTCTCAACAGAGGTGGTGGAGGCATGAACAGAACTCGTGGAGGCGGCTTCGGAGGCATGCAGAGAGGCCGTGGAGGACGTGGTGCAGGCGGTGCCAGAGGAAGGGGGCGAGGTGGCCGAGGCGGTAATAGCAAGCAGCAGCTGTCAGCAGAGGAACTCGACGCCCAGTTAGACGCCTACAATGCCAGGGTATGTTCAGTTGTCAATATAGTAGTACCTGTCGTAAATTAACAAATCATGTTTTTGCCGCTGTCTAATTTCATTGTTTTGTTTTCTCAGATGGACACCAGCTAAGAAATGATGCTCCTCATCGTTGTCGTCCCTTCCTGTCTGCACACAGAAGGGTGGTTGTTACAAATGTGCAGAATATTTTACACTTGGCTGTCTTCTGATGTGATTGAAATTATTGTTCCAACCTCTTCTTTTAAATGCTCCGAAGTGTTTTTTACCAGTGTTTTTGGTTTTTTTTCCCTTTTTTCTGATGAAAATGGTTTTGTCTGTAGGTTACTGTGAATTGGGTTTCCCCAGTTCTTTCCTCTACCCTGTAGTTAATGGAACTTGTAATAAAACCTGCAGTGCATATTAACCAAATTCTGTCTCTCTCCATTTCTGTCTTTGTCCATCCAGTTTTAAAATGACTTTTAGATTCAACAAAAAGTCATTACAGGTATTATGATAGATGATTAGATCTAAAGTATCATCTTGATGTGAAGGACTGATATGTTTGTCAGGTGGGCATTTGATATTTTGGAATAAACATTTGTAATTATGATCCATTTCAGTAGGTTTTGTAATGCCTTTGCAACACATTTAGGAACCCACAATAACTCCTGAAGAGATGGAAATGTTTTATTGAAACCAGTGTAGGTTCAGCTCTTTTCCAATGAAACACAATTGATCCAAATACAAAATGACTACCATAAAATATCCACAAATTTACAAGTGGCTAAGCTCTTTAAGAAGAGATGGGTGGAGCTGCTAAATGAATGGTAAATGTTAAAATTGATGGTATGTGTTCTGGCTGGTTGTGTTTGTCAGTCCACAATAATCAGCTGGAAAAGGATATTTCCCACAGGTGAGCAACCTGAGTAGGCTCGTTGTCATAATTGAGCACAAACATGGCTTTAACCCACATTTCATGCTTTACTGCTTGAATGCACTACCCCATCACAGCCATTAGATGTCGCCCTGCTTTCTATCAACTATAGACTATAATCTTTGTATACAGTCTTTGGTATCAACCATATACGGTGAAATGTCAACTTGAGTTTATGAGCCTTCCGGTTTTTGAAATGTACTTGTTCTCAGTACCTAGTTGTCACGCATATGAGCATATTAAATTAATCAGGCATTAAGTAATAGGTGGATAAATAACTGTAGTTGCTCATAGGCTGCAGGCGGGGACGTCAGCTCTGAGCGTGAGCTAAAACAGAGGTGGAGGTGAAGTGAACAAATATGTCTGGACTTCTGAGAGCAAGGTATGCGAGTGCAGAACAGATCTGCATGCCCACGCGTGTCTCAAGCGCAATTTTCCCGGAAGCATGTCTAAAGACAAAAAGTTACATGGTTAACAAAAGCAGTTTCCGGTTTGGTTTTCATGGTTGAAGCAAAAAGCCTCCCTTCTTTTTCCTTTTGATCTTGGAAAACACATTGTTTGTATTTAATTTGTCATAGTGGTGTCATCTACTACTGGGTGGATTAAATAACTGGAACAACTGACATCATCGACTACAGCTCTGTTTATCTGATTGTGAGAGGTGGAAAAAGTATTCAGATCCTTTACTTTAGTAAAAGTAGTAATACCATAATGTAAAAATACTCCGAATTATCATCAAAGTATACTTAAAAGTATAAAAAGTGAGTACTCATTATGCCCACTATTAAAGTGTTATTTATATTTCACATGAGTGGATTATTCTTCTTATTATTAGCATTTTAATTTAGCATTTGATTAAGGTGAAACTCATTTGAACTACTTTATATACTGTCGGGTAGTTTAATCTGTAGCAATGCGTGATATTTTATAAAATGATCACATGTTTTGCATTTAAAATCTGTAAAGTAACCAGTAACCACACAATTGGATGGAAAATGTAGATACATGTAGTGGAGTAAAAAGTACAATGTTTCTCTCTGAAATTTAGAGTAGAAGCATAAAGTAACTCAAGTTACAAGTGTACTTTAGTTGAGTAAATGTCGATAGTCTGATTATTGTTCCAAGTTAATTAAAAACTTTTAATTAACTTGAATAAGGTTTGGAATTACTTTCTAGTAACAGTGCTTTAAAACATGACTTATCACGAAAAATATGTACTGTAACATCAAAATACACATTTGTTCTCATGTATAAACGATCTACATGTTTATTATGGTGACTTTTTCTGTTATATTTTCCTAATATTGTGTACGGATCCACATAAAAACCTGCTTTTATTTTGAAGTCAGCACACCGGACGTTGTCTCGCCGGTTAGCGGCAGTTGGCAGTTGGCTCAGATTTTCCTCCGCGGCTTCACTTCACTCACTCTCACCACCATTCACAGGAGACTGCCCCAGCCTAAGCAGTGGTATAACGGTAAGAGTTGATGAAACACTCGCTAAACTCTTCTAATAAGTCGTTTTAGTTGGTAAGTATACATCTCTGAGTTGCTGTGTCGTAGTTAGCAAGTTTTTCGGTACTTGATAAGGAACTTAGCCCATGAACGTGCATGTATGAAAGGAGGAATTTGTGTGCCGAAGAGCAACTTCCTGCAGTCAGGAATTTGCCTTTTTAATCTAAAATTATCACACTGAATTCGTAGTATTAGTGTCTCAAACTCTTAATTCTACAATTTATTGCTAAGTCATTATAAAGTTATCCGGCGGCAGTGAGGAGTTAAGAAGCAATTATTAGTTGTTCATTTCCGGGTGTTGAGCCTGATCTGATGGCCGTTAGGTAACGATAATGTCATCCATTGCACTTAATTGTTCCCAATGAGACACACAACGCGTGGATGCATTGGCTAGTGGACCAAAAGTTTATTTAGATGACTAATTTAGCCAACTTTAAAATGTTTGTGCGACCCGACTGTTATGTGGTACATGAGGAACTTTTTCCTCCACTTCCTGGAACTCTTATAATTTGAATTGGCCTGGAGGGCTCACACCTTAAATCAGTCACCATCTTGGCCTTTTTTAAGGCTTTCACAATCAAGTGCACAGAGATCACATCTGCTGAAATCAAAAGTGCTTCAAGTGACAGAGACTTTTATGTACCCTTGTGTGATAGTTATGCTGTGTGCTTAGCTGAATGGCTGATAAGTGATTTCTCAAAGAGATCACCCAAACCGTGGATCCTCCCTTTCCTTCCTGAGTGTGTGATAAATGGCCTGGAGGATTATTTTTCTCCCCGTTCTAAAGAACTTTCAGATAATACGTTTCTGTCAGAGCCTTTTCATTTGCCTCATCTTAACCTGAAAATTTGCAGCCTTGCAGCAGAGGCCGGATGTCTCATTTTGCAGTTTCTCTTTCTCCAGTTGGAGCTGGTTGATCTTGAGAAGGCCTAAAAGAGATAGTTAACTACTAAAGGATCAGCATGTAGCATTTTCATTGTAGGTATTTCCCTGACATCGCCATAATAAGCTTCGAACATGTTCAAGCAGCTCACAGAAAAGAGTGCAAAGGTCAAAACCACCGGCCTGAACTGTAAAAGCTTGCACATACCAGCTTGTATTTAGATGTAAGTGAAGGTGTGTACATCCTGACTAAGTGCTGAAGCGACAAGTTGATAAAATAGTCAATATCTGCTGGTTACAGCTTTGCTAATGCTACAACTTATTTACTTGTCTATTTGATCTCATTCCAAACTATTTTGCGGACCAAAATGGACCAATAGTCTTTTGTTTTTTTTTCTTTTTGAAGTATTTTTGTGTGAGAGTCACCTCTCTAAGCTCACCATGATGAATCATGCCAGTGGCCTCTTCTGTTTTTGCTCAGTCTCACAGGGGAATAGGTGCAGGGATGCTGGCCAGCCCCCCCACACACAGACCAGTGTGAGCTAGTAATGATTAGCCTTTCTTTCTCACATTGTGTGGTCCTCCTCAGCCAGAACATGGCCTTCCTCAGACTCAACAGCGGCCTTCAGAACAACATCCTCTCACCCCTGATTTTTGCCTTTTAAGCCCTCAGTCAGTTGAATTTGCATGTAACATAGCGCCTGTAATATAAGATTGTTGAAGGAAACCATTATAAGCATTAATTCTGCGTTATGAGTAGTCTGTTGCCCAGGGAGGCCAACTGAATCTGGGCATGTTGCTGAAGCTCCTGTAGAGCAGGGGAATAAGCCCTGACCTTTCAGCTGGCACCTTGGCTATCCCATTCACTCGCAGCTTCCTGCTGCTGCATGCAGGGATTTCTCACCGGCTATTTTTAAAGCTTCCTATTTGTTCTGGTTCTTCCTGGGATAGAGTCAGGTTTTGTTTCTTTTTCTCTCACAGCCACCTCTGTCTGTTGGTCATTTTCTTTGCAATCAGATTAGTCTTCTCTCTTGATGTAACAATTTCTGTGAGAGACATCCTGCAAACGTTATCTTGGTTTTTAAAAGGCTAATATTGTTTCACTTAATCACTTAACACAAGCTCATAAGTTCCGTAGCCTGTCCTAATTTTCATCTCATTGCATTTCTGTTTTATTCTCAACCCCTTCTCTATTCCTGTTGAGGTTGGGTTCCTCTTGCATCAGTTCTGCCAAGAACTCTTGGTGTAACACTTCCTCATATCTTTGGTTGGTATGTGTTGCACTACATTGGTGGGATCTAGCATGCTTTGATCTACCGACATAACATCCAGCGAGTGCCAGTGTCCTTTTGCATTCATATCATTACTGCATCTTTAAAAAAAAAGCATCACAGGTTGGACGTTAAGAAGATGAGTTGTTCGTTCAGCTTTGCAGTGTGTGGTTTAGCGCTCTAAAGGATATGAATCATCACGCTCTCGCCTGAAAAAGGAAGTGTGCAGTAATTTCTTGATAGACAAAAAAGGCCTGGTGGGGCAGCCTGACATGCTACAGTATATCATCAAGTATAAAGGCTTAGCACTATCCAGATACATAATGTACGGGTGTGTTTTTAAGGGGTTCATATTGTATTTTGTGCAGTCTTTGCAGCTATTTGTGCTGTTATCCACTCAGGTAACTGTCGCTTAAAACCTAAAGCAACACTAAGGCGATGGTGGGGGAAAAAATGTTTTAAAATGGCTGCTCTGCACATAAGAGTTTGAATACACAGAAATATCTGCTGATATGCATCAAATTAATGAAAACTGTTTCACTAAAAGACAGAAATATGGTTAGCAGGAAATGCTGTGGATAGGCGCGCAACATTTCATATGAGTTGATGCATTTGGTGCATTGACACATTGCTGGAGGATGTACTCATTTCAACAGCTCCAGTTGCATTAGACCTGTTGCAGAATCACCTATTCACAGGAACCTGGGGAGGGGCAATGGGACCAAATGATGATTATTTTGAGTCAGTTCTTCTTTGAAGTTGCACCTATACTTGATAAGCTTTTATTAAAGCAGCATGACAAGGATACATTGAAGTGTAGAGAAGTCGTGTGGATGAAAGGGATAAATGCAAAGGTCTGTGGCAGGCAGACTGAGTGTTGCATGAGAGAGACTAACAGAGATCAAAGCAGCCATAGATCTGTGGGTGACATCTTCAATAGGGAGGTGAAGCCAAGAGCCAAATGTCACCTCACAAAGGACACCAGTAACATTCATGTCCTGTTTTTGTATAATTCAGAGTATTAATCATCAGCTGTAAGACTGATTAGCAAAGGTTGCTCTGCTGTGCACGGTGGCAGTGGCTGTTGTCGAGCTACAAATCTCTCCCTGGGTTTCATGGTTTTCTGATGTCTGGCGGCCTGCAGCTTTGTTATCATGGGAACACATGGCTAATTACAGTGTTTCTGTGATGTCCACAGCTTGCTTGATATGATATAATTGTTTGTTTATCCCTTGCACAAGCTAGGCTACTTGTTGCTCCCCCTTTGCCACATTGTTGTTCCTCCTCATGTATTCCTCCTGTGATAGCTGACCTTTTAGTACTTTCATATTTAATGTGAAATGGTGGCTTTCAGAAGATATTTACAAACCTGATTTTTTTAATAGAATAAATCAAACACATAGCCATTCATTGTTTTATTGTAGTTTTTATTCAGTTTAAAATGTCCAATTCGTTAACTAATGTTTTATTGATATTCACTGTTTAATTCCACTTAGCTAGAACATATGAAAGTCAGAATATTGCATCAGTAAAGTGTAATGCATCCTAAACGATCAGAAGACATTAAAACTGTATTGCAATATTATGATGACCAACCACAACTGTCACAATGTCAGTGTTGTATTGATATTTATGATGGTCTCTTTGAAACGTCACACCCCCCTAGAGACACACACACACACACACACACACACACCTCCTCTTCATAAAGCCTGTATCATCCCACAGGGATTCCCTGGTCCTCACTGAGCTCGCTGATCAATTATCTTCAGCAATGTTTTGATGACACTAATGACTCCTGTCAAGAGAATCCTCCAGTTGCTTTCCCCTTCTGTCCCTGAATGCTCCATTAGCTGTAATCCCACTTTCTGTAATCTTCCTGCTCAGTAGTGTTGCTAAGGAACGGGCCTAATCTGGAGCCTCAGCTGCTGCCAAGCCCGGTGTGTTTGTAAAACTGTGCTGCTTAGCCCTGTCAAGCAAACAGATTATCCTCCTGTAGGAGAGAGCTGCATGCAGGACTGTGCAGGTGAAGGTAAGGACACTGAGGTGGAGAGGTTCAACGGCGCAGCCAGTGTTTGTTTGCATGATCTCATGACCTCTCCCGGTCTCCCAGCAGGCTGAACAATGAGTGTGTAGTATGAAGCCAGTTAGCCACGGCCTGCATTGTTGGAGCAGAGTTGGCCAGAAAGAATGTGTATCATTATGAGGGTGGTGATGTCAATATTGTTCAAACTAATCCATTTAACTCAGTGCATGGGCTTTTAATTTGCTGAATCAACAAGTTCGTACTTGGTTAAGGTGGCGTCTCTGAGTGATGTGACTGTGTGCAGACAATGCATAACACACTCTTCTTAAGTGCTTTTGTTGGTAAATGCAATATTGTTGATACTGAAAGACTGCAGGGAACAATAAGCAATGATATACTGTAGCTACACTGGGAAAAGGACATACAGCATAATTAATACGGTGTTTGTAACTCTTAGTTCCATTCAGGATTGCTTCATGAAATCTGCTGTAGTTTTGCAACTTGGGTGTAGTTTTCTGCATTTATTTTGGTTATTATATTTCTACTAGTTACTCAATGTCACTGTTACCCACTCTGTTCTCAATATGACTGGATATCACTTGAAAGATTTCCAGTCAGTACTTGTGTTTTGATATCGATACTGAAACAATACTTATATTTGATATTTTACTTGAGAAATATAAATGTTTTTCTACCAAACCCTTAAAGAAGCAAAAGTTCTCAAAGTTCTCTGCTAAATATTGTCTAAACGCTAGCAGCCATTCACAAACTTTGCCATCTTAGAGTACAGTCTAAAATTGGCAAAATGATTAAATAAAATGAACTACGATGCACAAGTCTTCTTCTCCAACACACCTTGCTTGATCTATGAAATGCCCATCACAATTTCACAGAGCTTAAGTTGA
Source organism: Macquaria ambigua (assembly GCA_008360985.2). Classification (NCBI taxonomy): domain Eukaryota; kingdom Metazoa; phylum Chordata; class Actinopteri; order Centrarchiformes; family Percichthyidae; genus Macquaria; species Macquaria ambigua. The sequence continues at coordinate 239,465 of VMKM01000124.1, forward strand.
CGTCACCAACAGTCCAAAACACAAAGATTTTCACTTTACTATCATAGACGACTAAGAAATGAGTAATTATTCATATTTGAGAAGCTGGAACCAAAGACATTTTGACTTGAAAAGGGACTAACGATTTATCAGTTATCAAAATAGTTGCAAATTAATTGACTGTCGATTTACTAAAATCAACTAATCGACTGATCATCTGAGCTCTAAAATCAGGAGCTATCTGATTAACGAATAAGTGAACAGGATTAAGAATCTCGACAGACGTTCGATGCCAAATTTGAGTTCTTGATAGTTTTTGATACTACGGACACATTTCAGTCCGTAACAAAGTATTGAGGTGAAACATCCGGTGCTAGCCATTAAAAAGCAGTTAGATTCAAATCAATGCAGAACCAGAGATATCCTATCTTTTATTCCACATGTTCTTCCTTGCCAAAACCTGGTGCCTACATTACCCAGAATGCAACGCGACCACCAACAGTTCACTCTGAGATTCGGGTGTGTTATGCTAGTGGCGGCTAATGTAGCCTCAAGCTGCTAGCTTCGAGCAGAGATGAGAGCGGACTACTACTACACATCCCCTGATTTCTTTTCATTTTCAAACTTGAAGTCTTCAGTCCCAACCGATGTTGACTCAAGTGACATCACTTAAGACAACTTATCAGCTATGCCGCTCCCTCTGTAGCCACAAAGGCTTTATATAACTTTTTTCACATATGCAGTAGTCCTACCCAAGACCTGTAAACATACTTGGATGTGTAAAATTGGTCGGGTTCCCCTTAAGTCCTGCTTTAAATGTAGCAGAAGCTTAGGGACTCTGTAAGTGTATATAGTGCAGCTCTCTACCCAGCACATGTCTAGCAGGACTTCCTCCTCTGTGACAGTTTGGCATGCTGTAGTCTCGGTGCAGCTTTCTGCAGGAGAGGGCTCGTACAACAAGAGCTGAGAAGAGGAAGCGAGAAGAACAACCTGTTCGTTGATACTTCAAGAATGATATGATGCCATCGCTGTGTTATCTGGTCTTGTTTTCCTTGTTTTCCCTCCTTCTCTCACTCTCTCTCTCTCACTCTCACACACACACACACACACACACACACACACACACTATTGGCAGACGAGGAATTTGTGCTTTTATGGGCGCACTGAGGCCCCATTTGGAAAAAACGGTGCTATGTACAGAGTTCCTGCTTGGCTAATACCCAACTATATATGGCAGATACAACAGAGAAGAGGGTTAGATAGAGAGGCAGAGCGACAAACCAGTTTTTGCTGTGTGGCATGGACTTTTTGTTGGCAGTGGTGTGATTTATTGTGGTTCCTCAGATTGTTAATATTGTGTTGTCGGGGTATTATTTTACCTGAGAGTATCCACCTGTGTTCAGCATTGGCGTCATCAGTTACAACTGTGTGTCACCTGATGGTTTTCTTGTGTGTTTGCATTTGTCTGATTTGTTAGCTAGTCTGTGTTGATTTATGATGGCCTTTACAATATACATTACAACACCTTTTGTTTAATTAGACTTAAATGGAGATGTAGTTTGAGTATCACCTTGTTATGTCTTCCTCTTTCACTTTAGGGCAGGTTTTTCTGTACACACATTTGATCACATTGACATTCAAACACTGATCTCTGTTCCTGTTAGGATCTATTTTAGGCCTTTAACATAACGTAAGGATAACGTTTTCTTTATCAGAGCAATGAATCCTCTTCTACAGTTTGACAGTGTGGGTTCATGCTTGGTTGAACTCCCTCAACTACGGGAAGCTGGGTTCTTCTTTCAACATGCAAATATCAAAAACATTTAGGATAAGATGTTTGAGGGCGTAGTTGCCTGCTAACTCTGAGGAATGTTTTCTCTCAGTGGCCAAAAAAGTCAGATTGAATGATGAGTAAACTAAACTTGACTGACCCCTAATAACACACTTATGGCTGCATCAGAAAAGTGCATAAAACTGTATCGACAAGTGCATACTTAGTGTATTTTGGTGAACTCAGCTGCTATGAAAACAGCTCAAACACCATTAGAACAATGTGTGCAACGTGTTCTCTGAGGACTGCAGGGAGAACAAGAGGAGAACAGACCACACAGAACAAGTGTTATGAGAGCACCATCATCCAGCTGCCTCTTGGCTTTTGCAGGTGTTGATTCGCTTTGTATAGCTGCGCCCAGCATATGTGCACCAGATGTTATTAATAGATTTTTTTTTTTTCCCCGCAGCATTTTATGAGCAACAAATCAAGTTTTGTAGCGACTTCCAAGCACCTCTATGTTCTCAGAAAGTGAAGATGATCTCACTGTGTTATTGTGCGGTTCCCTGCACAGAATCAGCATCCTCACTTCTAATCAGTAGTGAGCGCCTGGTGTAGATATTAGCCACATTAGCGCACTGCTGTTGTCCCACAGCAGTTTGTGGTAGAGGAGAAGACAAGTGAGGGAGAAGCCTGGAGCTCAGATAATCATCAGCTTTTAGACCACCGGCCTCTGCTGTGTGTCTGAGAAACTGGCTCCACAGCCAAGTATCAGACCCAGAGGGCCAGATGGTCACATGTCCTGGCTCTCGTCTCTACTAGTGTGTACCTTTTTGTGCGCTCACATGTGTGCTTATGTCTTAGCATACACTGAGGCACTAAAGGTACAAAAAAACACAATAAAACTGCCTTGTCTCTCGCCAAAACTAAGGATAAAGTTAGCCATGATAATCCACGCCAAGCTTGTTGTGAACAGTTCATTTTACTGAGAAATCTTTTGTTGACTGGTATTTGTGCATAAAAAACAAACTATTCACAGCAACGTCTGTGGATTGTCATCCTTAACCTTTCTCTCTGTCTAGACATAGATGCTGCTGTCAAGTGTTTCAAATATTTTCATACTTTGAGCGATGCAAGGCAAATTCTGTTAAAATTATGCTCCACTCTACAGTATAGAGCTATAGGTAGTATCTCTTACGATCTCTTAGTAACTTCAGCAAATCACACTGAAAATATCAGGATAAATTGACAGTGAGACAGTGAGAGGAGCAATGTGATTTATTTATGGTGTTTCTTTCGACATGAACTGCTGCTTTATGTTGCTAGGGCTCCCCAGGTCAAAGTTCACTGAGGTTCCCCTCTGGATAAGTAATCCGTAATAATCATCCAGCAGGTGGATGTCTAATTACCATGTGCTACCATGCTCCACGTGTAGGACAGATTTCATTAAAGTAAAGAGTAAAAACGAAGTGGTCTGTTGTGTGGACTCCTGCCGTCGGTCCTTATTACTTTATTTCCCTGTCCTCTAACTAGTCCTCTCTGCTGTCGCTTTCTCGCTGTGATTAGCACACCATGGCAGAGCAGGACCCTACACCAGAGCAGCTGGCAGCGATCGCAGCAGCCAATGAAGAGAGCGAATCCTCCGTCAACTACAAGCCTCCTGCCCAGAAGAGCTTGCAGGAGATCCAGGAGCTGGACAAAGATGATGAGAGCCTGCGCAAGTACAAGGAGGCACTGCTGGGCAACGCTGCTGCAGTTGCAGGTCAGTGATCCCCGCTAAGTAACTCTTAGAATCTTCTAGAACAACTGTGAATGCAATTTCAGCCATTAACTAAACCTCACTCATCATAGATAAGCACACATTCACCAGTACAGCCATCTGATGCAAAAACCACTGCAAACTTACTATAATAAATCTCTCCTACTTGTTATACGTTATGTCTTCAAAGGTGCATGCGTACGTGCATGCGTGCATACGTGCGTGCATACGTGCGTGCGTGCGTGTCCATAGCATTCAGTCCAACAGCTGGTGAAGTTGCTGCTCTGTGTGTTTGCACTACCAATAGTGCGGGGAACCAAACAAACAATTGAATTGAAAACAATTCAGTTACTCAGAGTATTGAAAACTGTTAAGTTAAATAAGAAAGTTGACACCAAATGACTGAACAGATTCATACTTACTTTTACAATTCAAATGTAAAATCCTGGTTGATGAGATACTTCCCTTTTTTGCAAACTTGGATCCTCAGCATTTCTCTCTATAAATTGATGATCTTATGGTCATCATTTTGACTGCTGTGACCTTTCTCTCCCTCTTAGATCCCACTGTCCCCAACGTCCAGGTGACGCGAATGACTCTGATGTGTGAGACGGCGCCCCACCCTCTGGTCCTCGACCTGCTGGGTGAGTAGAGCAGATATGGCAGTTTGATCTGTATGACGCTGGAATCGGGACAAAACTCAATGGCAGATTGTTTTTCGGGTGAAAACAGATCATTTAATAGTTGACATATGAAAGATTTGTTTTACCTGAATGCACAGAAGCCCACATTTAGGCAGCTGTCTTTCCTTACAGCAGACACACTGGAAGAATGAGCTCATAGTAACATTAATTATGAACAGTAATCACTCCCATCCTTGTGTGCAGCTATAGACCAAATGATCTGCTGGGTCATTAGTCCACTAATTAGCATTGACATGATTTCTGTGTAAGTGGGTTAATGAGCCATTTCCTGATGGCACTCCTGCCCTCCCTCCGTGGTCACACTGAGCTACAACAGAGCAGGAGGGCTGGGCTCGCTTGAGGCACTCTGCCACCTGGTGGTCAGTATCATTACTGCAGGGTGTTGAAAATCAAAATATATCTTGACTTTGCTTTTGAGAATGTAATTCCTCTTTCTCTTGTAAAACTAAACCATAAAATCCCTACATGTTCATTAACCCTCAGTTTATATGTTTTAGTCTGGGTTTGTTCCACACTGATCTGAAGTTATATATCTTGACAGTATTCACCCTTGCATGACTTTCCTTTTCATGTTGTGTTGCTTTCCCTGCCAGGAGACCTGGAGTGCTTCAAGAAGAACCCATTTGTGCTGAAGGAGGGAGTGGAATACAGAATAAAGATCAACTTCAAGGTGAGAGAGTCTGGTCTTTGTCTCTGTTTGTTGTCTCAGACTGTTGGAGATGTTGGTGCAGCTGCAGTGAACTATCTTTGTCATGGGAAACTGTGCAGTAGGATATGATGCATGTTGCCTTTTGCAGGTCAACAAGGAGATTGTGTCAGGCCTGAAATACACTCAGCAATCATTCAGGAAAGGAGTAAAGGGTAAGGCTTTCCCAATTATTTCATTTCATCTACCTAAGCAGGTCCTTAGGTGGATTTTGACATATACATGCCACGTAAAGTTTGACTTAAAGGAACAATTTGACATTTTGGGAAATACACTTATCTTATTAGATGAGAAGATCAATACCATTCATGTCCACACAGTAAATATGAATCCACAGCCAGCAACTGGTTAGCTTAGCTTAGCTTAAAGACTAGTTTCCCTCTGTCTCCAGTCTTTGTGCTAAGCTAAGTTAACCAGCTGCTGGCTGTAGCTACATATTTACTGTACAGATATGAGAGTAGTATTGATATTGTCATCTAACTCTCTGCAAGAAAGCAGATTAGCGTATTTCCCAATATGTCGAACTATTCCTTTAAAACCCCCAAGTTGCCTTTTTAAACTTGAAACCTGCTTTCCTGTTGAATAAATAGATAAAGCTTCAGGTCATACTGTGTGTTTGCTTTACTTATTATCAGTGAATAGATTAATGTTAATATTTCTTTACTGGACTACATTTTCAGTAGATGTTTACATACAGTTTTTATCTAGATTTGGTGAATTTCCCCTCAGTAATAAGCAACCTATGAGGCAGAATTTCTGTTGGTGTAAAATCTGTATAAATTTACTATGCACTTTTGTGCATGATGTCTTCAAAGAAGCTTCTTACAACTCCTTTTCTCTGCCTGTCTAATGTACAGTTGACAAGTCGGACTACATGGTCGGCAGCTACGGGCCCAGACCAAACGAGGAATACGAGTTCCTCACCACCATGGAGGAGTCACCCAAAGGGATGCTGGCCCGCGGCACCTACAACATCAAGTCCAAGTTCACCGATGACGACAAACACGATCATCTCTCCTGGGAGTGGAGCCTCAATATCAAGAAAGACTGGAAAGACTGATTCCTCCTTGCCATCCTCCATCAACGTCTTCCTCTGCTTTTTCCCTCTTTCTTTTTCTTGCTGTCATTCCATTATTTCTGTCTGGATCCATCTCTGGATTATGTGTTGATTCAAGCTTTTGCTCTCTCCGTCCATTGACACCCGTTCCTACAGTTTCCTTTTCTTATCCTAAATTCCAATCACTTCATCATTCCTCCCATCGTAACGCTTCATTTGTTTGCACCCGCCTTTCTGTTAAGTATTAAATCTTTAAAATGGGAGAAAGCAAACAATGTGCACAATCCAGATTTTGCTGTTAGTATTTGTTTATAAAAGAAAAATAAGTAAAAAAAAAAAACAAAAACAAACAATGTCTGTTAACTGCTTACAGAAAAGTCAACTGTGTGATTTCCTCTGCCTCTTGCTTCTTTCCTTCCCCCTTTTTGCTCTTCTCTATTTTTCAGATTCTTTTGTGCGATTACCGTGATCTGCCTTTGAAAGCATTGTACAGGAAGCAGTAGTGCTGTATGTACGTGGCCACTGTACGGTCATTGAGCAATCATTGCTGGACACAACTCTTGGACGCAGGCCTCCTAAAGCCTTTGAGCAGATTATGTGTACCAGGGTCTTGGTAAATTATTTGGAATTCAGGCCACCTCTTTTTCGAAGGATTTAGCACCCTTACAAAGTCTGCTGAGAGAACAGGGGAAACAACATACCTCTAACCCCTTGTGACCCCTCGCTTTAGGTGTGGCTGCTCCTCTCCTGTTCAGGGTATTTTTAGCAGCCTTGTGGCCTTAACAAGAACCCTTAGGAAGAAATAGACAAGTTGAGCCATTTGCCTTCAGATTATATTTGCCAGCCCATCATGTGAGCCTGTTTTTAACAATACTTGCAATACATGGACAGGGAAGCAGGACTAAGGTCTTTTAACACCTTTATTTCAGGTTTGAAGATTTGTAAAAACCATTACATGTTTGGTGTTGATCATATTGGCTGTATTTACAAACATGTTTTTTCATTGCAGTACTTGTAGTTTTCTAAATACCAGTTTTTTTAGATCATTTACAACAACTGTAAATAGGAGTCCAGGTTGTACTAATGGCTTTTTGTCACCCAGTGTCCTCTCTAGTCCCTGAGGCCATATTTCCAGTGTGTCCGAGGTGTTACCTTAGTTCCTTGCTGAATTGAATGCAAGGACTGTTACACCGCTCACCTCGCATTACTGAAGTTTAAAATTACAAATACTGACTGTGCCTCCAGTCTCTTACAACCACATGCTGTTCCTGCTGACTCGGCGGCACTGTGTGCTCAACATCAGTGAGGTGAAATGTTTTCTGTAATTGACTTCTGAACCAGTACAGAGACATCAGTTCCCAACCAAGACATCGATGGGCTACACATCCTGCCATATAAAAAGTGTTTTCTTTTTTTAATACACTCCATAAGTATGTGAACGAAGTCTGTCTCCGCAGCTTCATTCAGCTCTCATGTGTCATGGACTGATGTTTCTCTCTGGGTTGTGGGTTTGACTCGATGTGTGCTACTTGTGTTACCTACAGTTTACTGATCTCCTGTGTTCACATTAAAGTGTTCAGACTGGGCCCACATGTTGTCCTGTTGTTTCTTTCAGCCCAACAGAAACTACCTGCTGTAGGATTTGAATTGTTGCCTCCCTGAGCACTTAACAAAACAAGAACGTGGTCGATTAGATTTCTTATTTTAATTAACAGAAAACATTTTAAGAGGGCCCCACCACAAGAACAACTTTGACAATGTTGTCATGTATGAAATGATCAAACAAATCCCTGAAATAGAGATCAGTCCCCTGCAGCTTGTAATGCATGCTGTCTCCTTCACCAGATAAATTATAATAAACCATGTAAGTAAACAGAAGTAAACAGATTTCCATCAAACACTTATGCACAGTACACTTTGGCAGCTGTCTTGAAGGATTTGTACCATCCAACAAATTCAAAATACACACACACACACACAGATATCACTCTTGTGTCCTTAAGCAACCTTAAGCTGATCAAAAGCTTGTGATATAGTTTTTACCTGCTTTTAAAGACCAATTTAGCACTTAAGTGTTTATTAGACAGATACATGCTTTAAATGCTGTAAGTAGTTTCAAAGCCAATGGCTGTTTTGTTTTTTTTTGGCTTAATTATTGTTTTCCATAAATAAAAAATAAAAAGGTAATAGATGAATAATTTCTGCATCAGTACATCTCAATCACAAATACTACATCACGCACTAGACTATCCTTCCACGAGAGAAACAAAACCTTCCGTTCTGATTATTTGTCAGTTACGGTCACTCAGAAAAAAGGCATTTCACCCACATCAGCGATCTCTCTTGGCAGTTTCAAATTAATGAGCCCAGCCTCCTTCCTAGAGAGCAAATGGAGGCGTCCACCGCTAACAATAAGCATCATTAACCACCCAACTTCATGACTACAGGCATCATGAGTGGTCAAGTGTAAGACAAGAAGCCTTCAAAACAGTGAGGTAAATTAAGATGAATCTTGTGTAGTCACTGTTTTCAGTGCATGTAGTATCAGTAGGAGTAATAATGAGCTCCAGCTCATTTTTTACTCTTTCTGCTCTTAGTGGAGTTCATGTCACTCTTGGTCTTCTGCAGGCGGGAGAAGATCTCTTTGAACAGGGCCTTGTACTCCGGCGTGTTCTGGCTGAGCCGTTTGTCCACCTGCTCTACCTGCCTGCTGATCCCCTCCAGGGCCTCCGGGGTGGAGGGAGTTTGAGGGGGTGTGGGAGGGGCGGCAACGGCCCCCGATGTCGAAGGCCCCGCGGAAACCATGCTGTACTCCTTCATGGAGGGGTCTCTGGAGACAGGCCGCGACGTCTGCACCCCAGCGTGGCACAGGCTCTCCTCGTGACGCCGGCACTTCCCCAGCAGCTCCTCATACTTCTCCAGCAGGGCGTGGTACTGCTCGTCCACCTCCCGCAGGATGGACATGCCACGTTTGCGCACACCGTTGGCATGGAGGGCGTAACTGCCCTGACGCCTACCTGAGGCGTCGCGGGCTGAGATGGCATTCAGGGCTGTGTCGCTGCAGCTTTTCCTCACTGGGCCTCCCTGCTGCCCTGTGCCCTCTCCGGCACCTCCTTCCCCTCCCTCCTCCAGCCCCATGCCCTCCTCTGGGGTATCTGTCTCAGGGCCGTTGTTGAGCAGTGACTCTAGGCCGTCTTCCATGCCCCCAATCAGACACATCCTGGACTTCCTCAGCTGCTGCATCTCCTGGAGCTCAGCCTCGAGCTCCTGAACCCGCAGCTGGCAGCCCTCTGCTCCCAAGAGACGCTGCTCCAGACGCTCAAACTCCTGCATAACACCGGCACACTCCCGCTCAGCGCTCTCCCTCTTGGACCGCTCTGTGGCCATGGCTGAGCGCAGGGAGGAGACGATGTCTCTCAGGCGCTCATTCTCCTCATCCACTGGCTGACTCTCAGCCAGGTCCACGCTGCCCGGGTTGGCCAACAGGAAACCATCCTCATACCTGACAAAAACAAGTGTGGCATCACTAAGTGAGCTGGATTTTTAGCACAGTTTGTTAAATACTTAACAGCTTTACAATCATACAATCAATGCACTAACTTGGGCATTCTTTAAAAAGCATTATAAAACCTATAAGAAGTCATGAGATGACTGCAAGGCTCTTACCTAAACTGTGAAACTATATAAGTTGTAAAACCTCAATTGTATGCTGATTATTAATTATTGTCACAGACCCTATAAAACCTAAAATAAATATATAGATACTAATGTAATGCTCTATGTTTCTCTGTTTGTTATCTAAAGGGGTGCAGGGAAAACGTAGTATCTAAAAATAAAAGGTGTTCTTTTAAGTAATGAGCTAATTTAATAGATCCATCCTAAATTAAATATATTTAAACATGTGATTTGACAGATAGTTTAACTACATCAAATTATGTGAATTCCACCAGTCTGAGACTGCAGAGACAGAGACATAGTTTAACAGGACTAGTTTGTTTGACTAGTTTAAATTTAGCTATTGTCTCAAAAGTCTCAATTACTAAGATGCTGGAGCCTCAAAATTGATTTTTCGATTCCTGAAAACAAGAAAAAATGGTTAAATTAGCTTTTTTAAGGCTATCTCACCATGCAGCTAGCCTTAACTAGCTGTAATGCAGTCACTGCAGTTTGGTTTTTTGGTTTTCTAGTTCTTATGATTTTTCCATGCTGTTTTTCCCTATAAATTATACATTTGATGGTATAATAACAATTTCTATGGTAAGGTAAAAAGTCAGATGGTCTTATCTCAATTTGGTACAAAATATGTAGTTACTGAGTTTTGGCTTTGTAGGGCAGTGCAGTCTGATAATTACTGGAGAATGACTTTCAACCGAGCAGGTGTCCTACAGAATAATCAGTTCGTCTGTGTTGTATGCAGATAGTATTAGCAACATACTAATCTGTGTGAACAAGATCAAATGACAGCAGAACCTGACTACAGAGTGTGGATGTGTCCTGGGGGTGACTTTCTCAAAGTCAAGCGCCTTTTTGTACATTAGAAAATAAACTCCTAACAGCTAGAGACCTTGGCGCAGTGCAGAGCTCTTTGAGGCAGGGGAAGGAGTGGACAGTCTTGCGCCGTTCCTTCTTCTCTCTGCGGACCCTCAGCTCCTCCAGAGTCCGCAGCTCCTCCACCCGAGCTGTCAGACTTTCCACCTGACCCTGCAAGGTCTCCATGGTGCCCATCAACCTGTGCACACACACAAATGTTTGTTCAGTGCTTGTTACGTCATCATGAAGGTGACTTAATTCTCTCTCTGCTCAGCATGCCACGCTCCTAAAGCCACACTGTTAGTCACTATACAGATATGTGAAGGAGCATGTTTAGACAGAACAGAGGCAGCCATTGAAAACTCTCTTAAGCCTTCAGACCACTAATATGATTTGTAAAGAACTTCGATCCCTGATTATGATTATGAAATTGCTAAAGAGAGCAAAAGTGTAAAGTGCTTTACAGTTGCTCATGTAGAGGGGGTGGCCTGTGAAGACACAATTGTTGTAACTTCAACAAAAATGTGGAGCAATGTAAATTACAAAGCTACTTCCTGGTATTATGAAACATCAATGTCTCTAGTTGGTTTATGCTCGTTTGGCTTCAAAACATCCCTTTAAAAAGAGCCACTGTGTGTGATGATGACGAGGGTGATCTGTGACATCCTTCTTGTTACAGACATGTTTTTCTACACTGTATGATTTAAAAACAGGAAAGTCTCTCATCACCTGTCTATTTTCTGCTGCGAGGCCTTGCTCTCCAGCACCAGTTTCTCGTTGGTGATCTCCAGCTCTCTGGCGGTCACATCCAGCTGTTCATACACCTTTGCGTGCTGCTCGTTCATGTCCCTCAACATTTCCAACTGCTTGGACAGGTACTGCAAGGGAGTCAAGTTTGATATTAAAATGAGTCGATTAGCGACGAGATACATCTTCAGTAGCTCATCTACTGCACTGATTAACCAGGGGTACCTCTGCAGCTGCCAGGGGGTCAGTTTGAAAAAAATTAAATTCCAATTTGATTGGAAATATATTTAAATATCCACATATGGAGTCAGCTGTAACACCTGACCAGCAATAAATAATATGAGAAAACTAACAAGCAGAGAAGTTGAAAGACTTAGCTAAAAGGCTAAATCGTTAAACAGCTAGTAATGGATAAATATAGCTATTAGTAATAGATGAAGGCTAAATAGTTAGCTAAAAGTAATGATGAATTGTTGTAGTAGCTTAAAGTAATGGATAAACAGTTGAAACAGTTAGCTAAAAGATATTTATAGTTAATTGTTAGCTAAAAGCAATGATACATAGTTAAAATTGTTAGCTAAAAGCAATAGATAAATGGTTGAAGTAGTTAGTAGTTTGTAGCATTACAGAGGCAAACTTTACCTAAACCAAGCTCAACATTGACAGTTCAGTTGAAAACAAATATATACATATATACACACTTGACTTTATATAATTGATAGTTAAAGAACATCCAGTTTGAAATCCATTTAAAGGAACTTGAGTCCATCTGACAAGGGTACATCAGACAAAAAAAGATTGGAAACCACTAATCTAGTGTAAATTTAATGACATCTAGCTCTTGTTTCTATGGGGGTTGAGTGATTTTAAGTCACCTTGGACAAAAGAGTGAGGGCACTGTGATGTAAAGGTGTCTGTTTGGCGGCAAGTCTAGTGGATATTGACGTGTAATTGAATACACCTAACATACATTTGCACTTTTCCGACACGTACATTCATGACAGTAACAGACTCTGTAGTGTTTTTTTGTTTCATGTGACTCCTTCAGAGTTGAGTTGTGTACTGTGTCTGCAGCTGAGTGCACTGGTCCTCAGCCAGGCTTCTGACAAGTAAGGACTCGAGTCTTTGAGGTGACAGATTCAGTAATTTCGCATATCCTTTCATGTTCACAGAATAATCTTTTATTGCTCCAGGCTTCACAATAAATAGCTTGATACTAAATCAAGAGGAGCCAGCTTGTGCCAGGTATTTCATCTGGACATTTCTTCTGTAGGATGTGTATAAAATCATGGACTTGAACATACACGTGCAGCGTTACAATAGCTGTGACGAGCATACCTCTATCTCTTGCACTTGCTCCTCATTGTGGATGTACATCTGTTGTAGGGAGTCCTCCAGCTCCTTGTTGCGTTCCAGGAGAGTCTTGCCGAGCTCAGCAGCCAAGTGCAGGTCTGCCAGGAAAGAAGAACAGACGTAAACAGCAGAAAGTGGTGAGAGTTCACTAAACAGTGTCGGACTTCTTCACTTCAGAGTGCCAAAAGTAAGGTCTTCCCTGATCCAGCTACCTTGATTTGGAAACTAAACTTCTTTGGTTTATATAAAATTAACTTAAGATGTGAAACATAAAATCCTGTTCCTGATTCAACCTGTTAAAGTTTCTAAAATCCTGATTTTTCTGGCCTGTTTCTCTCTCAAGATGAGTTCATGAAAGCTAAGATGAGAGAAAAGTTTTTTGTGCTGAACTGACTGTTAATCAGAAGGTTTAAATTTAAAGCATTTTGCTATCAACACGCTTCCATCATAATGAACAAAAGGCACAAGAAGCCTTAAAACAGAGAACTTCAACATGTTGAAAGAAAATGATAGACTACAATACATTTCTCCTCTGTGTTCAGTCTGCTTGAGCACAGATCATATTGATACAAACCTGTAGCCATCTGCCCACCGGGGGCCTGAGCAGTGATAACACCACAGGAGCCACCCTCACAGTTGCTGTTAGTTTACAACACAGCTTGAAGCATACATTATTCATCTCCTCGGGCGAAAAGAAACCTAGCTGGACTGAGTAGGAGGAGGAGAATCCTGCAGGCTCTGCATACTTGGAGCCCATAACAACACAGCACTGGAGGAGTGGAAAGACAGGAAGAAACAGAGAGCCATTGACACCCATTACTGGACATGAATGCAGTGTTTTCTCACCACAGTGTAGGGCGTGAGCAATGACAGGAACACACACACACATGCATCATCGTAGGTGTAGAACACAAGAGATTAGAAATGATTTACTGTTGATCCATCTGCATGTGTCCACTGCTACACACAATCCAGCAGGCCTACATGCAGCAGGAATCCCTCTGTTTTACCTAATATAATAAACAAGCATCATTAGCCCACGCTGTGCACGCCCGTGTTGCTACACTTGCCTCCAATTCTGCCGAGGGGCACAGGGACAGGCTGTAATTCCCTGTCTCAACAATGCAGAACTGATAACACTGAACCGCTGAGCGATAATGAGCTGAGCGAGAGCGTGTGAGGAGAGAGCACAGCGAGCCTTCACCCCGAGGTCCAACTCAGTCACAGCGCTGTTTCTGCTCCTGAGGGCCGACACGTGCAGAGTATTAGTTATGTAATTTCAGATTTATGTGCACGGATGAGAGGCTGTGCTGAGGAAATAGCAACCACCGGACACATCTGTCACATCTGCTCAAAACACACTGAGGAACCTCTTTGTAAGGTGGTATAATCAGCACATACACCAAATTTGTACATTTGCACATACATGCTCATGTGTTTCTGCTCTCTGCACATGTAAGCCCGCATCCCTGTGATGCTCTCTGATGTGTGAATCTCACGTTCAATCCCAGGCCCCTGGGATGAGGCTGCAACACAAACATGACATCACCACGCCACGCCACGTCATCTGCCCAGGCGCACTTCATATGTTTTGCCAGATCATAATGAAAACAGGGGTCACCAAATCTCAGAGCTGGCAGCTGAGGAAGTTGCATAACAGCCTCATTTCTGGGGCAAAATCACGCCAGACTGTGAGCGCATGCAGGATGACATTTGTTTGGAGCAGTGAGCACTGACGGCAATTATGCGTCCAATCTGACCCCAAAGCCTGGAATCTCTGATCCCGACTAAGGAGGTTTAGTCTGGGGCTCCCTAATCAGATCAGCCAGGGGCTTAATGACTTCAAGCTCTATGCTGAATAATGCTGAGATGAGATATAGACAGCATGGTGACACACACACACACACACACACACACACACACAGCAGAATCCACCTGCCTCTCTCCTCTCTCCTATGCACAACACCATGATGAGACACAAAGCTGCTTTAGTTCTCTGGGTCAGCAGGTAATCAGGGGATGGGGTGATGCTGAGGCCAGCGTTGCAGCAGGACACACACACACACACACACACACACACACACACACACACACACACCTCTCCTCTGAGATGAAAGTGCATCCATTTAAGTCATTACTGAGGAGGCTGATCACACGCTGCATCACATTATGCATCAGTGAAAAGGCGGCGCAGGAGGTGGAACAGCAAAACACAAAACACAACACTTGTGATGGATTTTCTGCCTTTGCCTTCCCCGTTCATTTAAGGTCTCAGGCGTGACTGCTGGCTTGTTTCGAGCTGCCACAAATCAATCAGTGCCCGCTGTGCTTTCACCAAATTTTACAGACAAACAACTGGACGTGGAGGCTGTGACTGCCCCACACACAGTTTTGGCTCTTTGTTCAAAAACTTCAACATCTCCAGAATTCAGAAATAATGTCACTACCTCCCCCATACATGTTTGGTGCTCTCTCATCCCTCTGTTGCCCAGCCACACGACTCAGCAGAGTGAATTACACACTAGATTAAAAAAAAACAAATAAAAGAAGAAGGAAAAACAAGAGGAGGAGAGGAGTGCGGGATGTAAGATGTGGCCCTGCTAGGACGGAGATAAAACAGAGGCAACATTCATTCAGTCAGACAGACAGAAGGACTATTCTGGGAAACACTGCTGACAAGATCAAAATAATTGGCAGAGGAAGAGAGCAGAGATGAAGGGCAGGCAGATCCAGACTCGGATGCAGAGACAGACAGAGACACGGGTTTACAGTTTTCATAGTGCGTGCACTCGTGCATGAAATGTGTTTGACAATGGATGCAACCTCCTCCCTGCATGAAGCCATTTATCCCAGAATCCAAGCCAGAATAGCAGTGATTGTAGATGGGTGGATGGATGGATGGGGCATTGTTACATCTTATCATCCCCCTCCACACACACACACACACACACACACCCGAGACAGGAGAATTGGTGTCTCACCTTGCTCCAGGTCCCGCTGATCGTACCACGGCTCCTCTTCCTCCGTGACAAACTCCTCCATCCTGCCTGCACGGAGCATCGATGCTGATGAACTTCTTCTTCACCGGCGATGTTGATCTGCCAATTCACCGACTGCTCGCCCGGAAGTGACAACAAACAACAGCGGCGCAGCCTCCTCGAGCGTGTAACCCTTTGAGACAAATGACTTGAAGGCGAACTCCCGGCAGCGCGCCTGCTTCTTCAACCCTCTGCAGACATGAACGAAACCACGTCCGAGTGTTCAGACCTGCAGACATTAAGTAAAACAGCTGGTAGAGAAGCCCACGGTGTTTCTTGTGTTTGTCTCATCAGTGTTTGATGTGCAGCAGGGCCCTGCAGACGCAGGTTGGCAGCCCGCTCAGCGGCCAAACGCTGCTGCCGCTGCGTTCAAGTGCTGTCGGAAATGCTGCCTGAGAAGAGGGCACTTTAACTCTTTATCCCGCTGCAGCAGCAATGCCTTTTACAGGTCGTTTTATTACTGCTGTGTTGTAATAAAACATCATGACTGATTGGTGAAGCTCCTTAACTTTAAATTGAAATCTGACATGTTTATTTAGTGTTATATCATTATAATAGCCAACTGTTTGCATGCCACAAGGTGAAACTACCTCCCAACACTATAGATGTTCCATCTTCTCCACTGTAGTTTAAAGGTCACAGCTGGTGTCTCCATGGCATGGCCGGATTAACCAGTTAGGGATACAATAACTTTACCTATTATAATCAGTAATCTATCATAAGATGCCAGCCTCCTATTAACCCGCCACTCCTCTCATTAATTCTCTGTGCAATGTACAGTTTTTAATGCTGGAGTACTACCTGGCCCCATATTAGCTGTGTGATATTTGATTAAACACATACGTTAAGAATATGCAACAAACAAGCACAAAACTGAAATAATGAAGGTCTTTAAACCAGATTCTGACACAGGGACCTTCTTCAAGACAGGGCCCCAATATTGTTATACGAAAATGGCAGATCCATTTTAACACCCTTATCATGTCAGTTGATATTGTGTTAGGTGGTGCATATTGCCAAGACATTTTCAATGTAATCAGCACAATCCAACAAAAAAAGTCCAGAGCTTTCAGGGCAGGCAGGTGCCCACTTTGTCGGGGCTGGTTATTCAGCTTTGCTCCAAAGGAATTACAAACTGAGAAAGCCCCAGATTTTGAAAGAGCAGTATTTTTCTCACAAGTTAGGCTCTCAACAGCTAATTTCACTTCTTGTCTTTGTAGCTATTTTCAAAATGATCACTTTGTGGGAAATAAAGTTGTATTCTACTCTTATCAATTTCTACATTAATAAGACTTTTAGAGCGGTATGTTCAGGAGCATGTTTGTTTCACAGCTCTATCCATCCATCACAGGTAGCTGTGGTGGTTGCAGTTATCCCACGTTAGCACAACTCAGTTTTTCAAATTAGACATTTTATCCAGTATTTACCAAACACGAGCCAGCCTTCTAAACTCATTACAGTTATTCAGTCTTCAAATGCTGCCATGTTTTTCTCAATGATTGTGATAATCATTTACGGTTTGAAACCCTTCTTAGTCATTGTCTGCAGGAAAATTAAAGTCGTAAGTTACAAGGAGCACCTGAAGGCAGCACTACTGGAGGTGACGTCACTGTCTATTTGACAGCGTCCCCGGCACGGACGTCTCCTCCCCTTCTCCCCCTCCAGCCCCCAAAGCTCCAATAAGTTTAATTGTCTAATTGTAGACATTAGTGATCATGAATTAACACACAGTAAGTGTCACACGGTGGTTAGTCTGTTCCTATTCAGCATAGACTTTATTGTAAACATCAAAGAGTAGATAGACTATGGCTGTTCAGACTCTCTGTACAGCCAGGCCTCTGTGTCCATCACTGCTTTAAGTACTCTTTGGGTTCCCTCCTGACTGTGGAGACAGAAACTGTGAACTCTCACAGCCCTGAGAGGCACTATAACTAAGGAACATTTCCCTCATTGGAAACCATATTGCTAAAAAAGAAAAACATCATTCTGCAGAAGACAAAACTAAATTGAGTTCATCTTTAAATAAAATAAACCACAAACAGGACAGTTTTACATCATACAGTATCTATCATTTGTCCATTCACTTTGTTCTTTGTTCTGCAGTCAAAGACAAAATGTGTAGCAGCAGTAAAATATCTATTAGGTCTGGTTTATATCAAATATTAAAACATCGTTCCAGTGTTTTTGTATGTTTTAACCCCATTTACTTCAAGTTATGTATTCTTCACATTACTGTCAGCCATTTCCACAATGTGTTTCTAGGTGTGC
Organism: Macquaria ambigua; assembly: GCA_008360985.2. Classification (NCBI taxonomy): domain Eukaryota; kingdom Metazoa; phylum Chordata; class Actinopteri; order Centrarchiformes; family Percichthyidae; genus Macquaria; species Macquaria ambigua. The sequence goes on from VMKM01000124.1 coordinate 257,377, forward strand.
TAGTGGCGTGGCTCAATGGATGGAAGTGGCCTGTTGATCGGTCCACCACTTTGGTCCAGACTGAAATATCTCAACAACTATTGGAAAGATTGCCATGTAATTTGGTTCATGCTTATATGGTCCCCAGAGGATGAACCCTAATGCCTTTGGTGATCCCTTAACTTTTCATTTATCCAATATTTTCAAAACTAATGATATTTTCATCAGCATCAAGTGCACTTTGTGTTCAGCGCTAATTAGCAAATGTTAGCATGCTAACACACTAAGCTAAGATGGTGAACATGGTAAACATCAGCATGCTAGCACTGTCATTCTGGCATGTTAGCATGCTGAGGTTAGCATTTGGCTCCAAGCACCGCTGTGCCTAAATACAGCCTCACAGAGCTGCTAGCACGGCCGCAGACTCTTAATCTTGCTTGTTCCAAGAGGCCTTTGGTTTCCATTCATTTCAGCTCAGTATGATAATCAACTTGCAGAGACTTGAAACGTGTTTTACTTCAGGTTTAAGTGCAGACTGACATGAAAAAAAGAAGAGTACCACAGTACCACAAAAGCTCCATACTGCGTAGTGAAATGAATGAAGACCAATTGCTGCCTGTAGAAGAGTCATTTAAAATCACATTGGTCATCAGTAATGTAAAGTGTACACAATTTCCTGTAAATGGGCTGAAAAATAAAGACCACTTGTCCTACTAGTATGCACACAGTTTTACCTCTGCTCTCTCAGGCTGTAACAGTCCACATTATTGCTTAATTATTAACATAAGCTACTGTAGCAGCAACGAGCCTGAAAAAAGCAGAACTCTAGCAACAAATCAACCATAAACCTGGTCAGCAGGCGTCTGTGGCGAAGCCTGAGATCAGTGGAACAAGGGAAGCTTAGGCACTGACAAAGAGGAAGGGTTTGACCCTAAAAATGGCTACAGTTCCCCTCCCATCACTCCTTGTTCTCTGTGGTTTTACAGCTGTGCGGTCTTTTAAGGTGCTTCCAGTCTGCCTCGCTCTCACAGCGCTGGACTCTGCTGAAGAACTTCTTGATGAGAGATTTGGCTTCTGCTTTAACTGTGGACACAGAGACAAGCTTTAGTGAGGAGTCCGTCACATGCAGCAAAGCACAAGTTTTAGATGGTTTGTCCCCTGCGTACCTTGGCCTTTTCCCCGACTCCTCCCCTCTGCAAGAAGGTGAGACAAGTAGCGGGCGAAGGACTTAAACAGCTCCTACATCCAAAGAAAACAGCAGCTGAGAATTCATCAGCTAACAAATGAAACTTCTAATTTCACACTGCTTTTTCTGCAAACATGAAATGATATTCGTTTCTCTCACCTTGGTGGCAAACTTTCCCTGAGTGTAATAGGGGTCCAGGTAGCGGACCACGATATCGGCTGCTTCCTTCAGCGTCACAGGCTTGGGCAGCTCACTAGCAGGGAGCAGGGCCCTCTCCTGCACATTGGGGTTGAAGGTTACTCTTCTGCTGCTGCCGTTTGCGGGGCGGCTGCGCTTCGCTGGAGGAGAAGACTCTCTGTTCGCTTTCATGTCATCTGTCAACTGGAAACACACCAACACGTACCATCAGTCACTGAGCGGGAAATACAGCTTAAGACTGGACAGGAAACAGACACTTACGCCTGCTATTAGTGGTGCTTTAGCTTCTTCCTCAGGTTTGTTTTGTCTGTGTGAGAGAAAATAATGTTAAGAGATGAGAGAAGAAGACTTTTCCATCATCTTAAAATGGTGCATTCAGGGTGTCTTACTCTGTAGTTGATGTCACACACTCTTCAGATGTGTCTTGAAGCTGCCCCAGCTCCAATATCTCTGTTTCCTCTTCTTCTTCATCATCATCATCAGGTATAACTATTACTTCTTTTTGACTTTCTTCTTGGATCACATCCTGAGTCTCTGACTCCACAGGGCTGATCTCTACAGTCTCCACAGGGACAGCTGAGTGTTCCTGCTGGCTATTGTTTTCTTGAGAGACCACAGCGGTGTTGTGAGATAACGTAGCATCGAGTCCCTTCGGCGTCTCCGCCTCCTCCTGGCTTTTCTCTGTTGTTTGTTTCTTTGCAAAGTACTGGGAAATGTTGCGGGAACTCTTTGCCGCTTCCGCTAGCTTCAGCTGCTTCTTGCTCATGCCTCTGCCTGCCTTGGTCGGGCTGCTCAGGGAGGCAGCCACGGCGTTTGCTCTGGCTCTGATGGATGACGTTACAGCCAAAGATAAATCTGCGTTTGTCTCTTCTCTCATCTCCCCTCCAGAGCCTCCTGAGCTGTCGTTGTAAAATCCGCCACTAGAGGGCTTCAGCACATCCTTAGCAGTCAGGAAGGGGTTGGATGAGCCCCTCTGGCCCGCCCCTACTCTCTTACGCTTCATCTGGAGGAATAATGGATAAAAGTTTATATCTGAATAGTCTGCAGCCACTAGAATCCACAATAACTGCTTGTAAACTAGGTGAAGATAATGTGAAGTAAAGTTAATCTTACTGAGTAGATCTCAGATGCAGATGTGAACCCCTGCAGCTCCTCAGAAAAGCAGGAAGAAGAGGAGGAAGATGCTTCCTCTTTGGGTTTTGACTCAGTTTCTGTGGATTCACTGCTGCTGTTCGTCTTCCCACCTTCTCCTCTTTCTCCTCCAGTTGAAGCAGGTGCTGTTTTCTTCATCTCCGATACCTTTAAAACAAGATACGAGTTCAGGAATATATCTACCCAATCTTACTGTATGCTTCTGATGATGCTTTACCTTCTTTAGGACAGCAGCTTTGTACAAGTTGGACGACTTGCTGCTCTTGAAGACCTCATGTTCAATATCCGCCGCTAAAGACAGGGTGTCACAGCTGAGAGGAGGAGAAGACATGAAAGACAACGTAGAGCGACATTTCTGCAGGAAATTAACTGTGTTTATGAATGATGTTTGAAGCATGTGTCTGCATAATTACTTGAATGCGTCTTCTGCTCTCTGGTGGCCATATAATGCCTCCTGCAAGAGGCACAGGCAGTGCTCTCTGGCCTGAAATAGAATATATAATTCAAAGATAAACCAATAAAAACTAGTCAAGTGTCCACAAAGATCAATGCTACAGGGATTAATAATAGAAGAACCATAATTTTTTTAATCCAGTAGAAAGACACATCATCTGAGAGAAATGTTTGTAGGACTCAAACTTCCTGCAGCTCCACATCAAAGCTACACTTTTGTGTTCAGAAAGTGTTTAGCTGCATGCATTATCAAGAGAAGGACAGAAAATATTTTCGCATCTTTTTATATTTTGTTCTGTAAAACCATTCACCATAATGCGCTGAAGATACTGAGATACTGCAGCTGCAGATTCAGCCCATAATGCCCACTTGTACAGCACAAAATGCTCTCACTTCTAACACACAAAAACTGCCAGAGGCATCCACTGCGGTCTCGTTCTTTTCTTTCCAGGTGCTGTATATACACTGTTGTATTGCTTCGTTGAAACATTGGCTCGGCCGTCTGTCTTCACATCTCATGACACATGAGTCACTGAATTCCTGGAGACGTGTTAATGAACGCAGCAGTTATGAGGAATGTGTTCGCAGTGCCGTGCTGTACCTTTACAGTGAGCCTGGGGATCCTCTGGCTTCTGGCCTCTCTGAGCGGACAGTCAGCATCTACACAGCAGGACACACCAGTTATTTGACAGTAAAGATGAGCCTGGATATCCATTGATAATTATTTTATTCTTCTATTGATATTACCTGGGGGAACAAAGTCTTCCCTCTGGCCGTCAGTTCCCTACAGAAACATGAGCAAAGACAGAAGTTCATTCTCAGATATTCACTAAAACAAAGTATCTTCCAGTCTAACAATGTAAGTCTTTGTATTTTTCAAAAGAAGTGCAGCATTACCACTCACCTCCTGCCATGTCATTTAATATCCACATCCACACTTAACCCTCACACTACCAAATTAATTATTTCAATTTATCTTTAGTGCAACATCCCCAGTTTGAGTTCAGCTAAGGACCTTTGTTGTATCTCTCTCCCTCATTTCCTGTCATCTTTCCTTTAAACAATAAAGGCACAAAATGTCCCAAAAATAGTAAAATAAATTTAAAGAATTGTTTGAAACAGACCCTTTGTTGGGTTAACAGTGGCTTTAAAAGTTAGTAATTTCCTTTACCGTTCCACTGGTGACAAGTTTTCACAGCAGAAAAAAAGTATTGTCTAGGGCTGCAACTGACAATTATTTTCATTAACGATTAATCTGCCGATTAATCATTTAGTCTACAAAATGCTCATCGCAGTTTCCCAGAGCCCAAAGTGACGTCTTCAAATTGGTTCTTTTGTCCGACCAACAGTCCAAAACCCAAATACTCTTCATTTATAAATGAAAAAGAAAAGCAGCAAATCCTCACATTTAAGAAGCTGGAACCAACTAATGTTTGACATTTTTGCTGGAAAAACGACTGAAACGATTAATCGATTATCAAAATAGTTGGCAATTGATTTTCTTTCAATCGACTAATCGCTGCAACTCTAGTACTGTCCATATAGCATATTCTTTCAAGACATGGCTAAGGCTACATGGGATGAGCATTTTATTATATTATATAATATCACTTTAACCTGGTAGATCAATTAGAGATTTAAATGAAGTTCTGAATGGTGTGGGATCTGGGCGACAATGACATCCTAATCTCTTATTTGTTTATGTCACTTAGTTTCTTTCTGCTATTTTACAATCATGGCATTCCTGGTTTTGTTGATGCTTTGTTGTAAACTGGACAAGCTCCACTTGGACCTTCTGAGGAATAGTTTCACATCAATGTTGCGCCAATTCCACCAAACATGTGGGAGCCATTTACCACAATCCTCACTAACAGGGGCCTCAACAGGCCCCGCCTTCCTGCTGCCAACATCTGGCGAGCAGATGTACAAAAACACAACACAAACATTACATGGAGTTGTTTTTCTAGTTGCAGAAAATATACATCTCTAAAAAGAGTTTGCGTGTGCTGATGATTATGATTCACCTTCCGCAGGTTCATCTGCTTCTTGAAGAGGTCAGAAAACTCCTTTTTCCTGTGCGTGCTGTCATCTTCACTACTACCTGCGCCCCCTTCATCATACCTGCAAGACGTCAGCGTCAATCTACAGGTTCACCACAGCTTACAAAAGCAAATCCAAGTGGGACAAATCAAACATTTCAGACAGTGGCACTAAAGTTGTCCTGCCTTTCAAAGCCGTAGCCCTTCTTTCCTCCTTCGTAAAGGTCCGGCTGGAAACCAAACGGTCCTTTGGGCTCTTTGCTCTGAGCTTCAGTCTTGGTGCTGAGCGCAGCCGCCCTCTCCAGCTGGGCTCGGACAAGTTTGGGGTTACAGCAATAGTCGCAGGCACCTGCACAGTTTGGCGTCTTGTCCCCAAAGAACTTGGAGATGGTGGCATGGCGACAACTGGAAGATAAGAGACACTGCTTATTAAAAACTAAATACATGTAAGGATGGTAATGATACAGCTCCTGCAAGTTAGAATGCATTAACAAAATAGATGCAGGATGTCTGCAGTTGGTTACATATTAGAGTCTGCATTTAAAAGGTCAAGCCTGGTGATGTTTGTGAGGCACATCTCTCCATCATACAGACCATCTAGTGCATCATTGATCTATTAGCTATTGTGTAACCACCACACATGACCATGATCAATGTTTCTGTTATGAAATAAGTCAAACAGGGTCACATGAAATAAAACGTACTGATAACAGACACAGAGCTATTAGCCTTAGCACTGACTTCAGTACTTCTTCATGTACTGATAACAAAAATGCATTAGAGCTTATTAAATCTTGAAGTAATTGGTCTTATTGTCCTACAGTTTCAGGGTTTTTGGACACAATGCTCCCTTTCATTTCTAACAAGGGCTCGCTGCCTTCCTGCATTTTATGTTTCTTATTAAGACTTGGATGCGATAGTTTCCATTTTTATTTAAAAGGCCTCACACGTCCCATTAGCCCATTAGACGAGCCACTTCAACAACATACTAACTACCTTAGTGGAAATGGGACCGCTGTCTCCACAGCCATAAAAGAGAGAAGGGGCAGTTTCACCAAAAGGAGGTGGGGATAGACAAGAGAGGCACACAAAGACTCTGTGAAGCAACAGTCACTCCCAGGGAGGACTGTCGAAGAGCAAGCAGCCTTGTGGGCAGACAAACTAAAGTAAGGCACACAGTCAGCTACTCTGTGTGTGTGTGTGTGTGTGTGTGTGTGTGTGTGTGTGTGTCACTACCAAAAACCACAAAGAAGAAGAGAAGAGCAACAAACCTGAGGACCAAAGAAAAGAAGGATTAGGAGGAGCATGAAAGAGGACAGAAGAGCAGTGAAGGGGATTTGTTTTATTCAAGTGTCATCTCACTTTTCCTCCGCTCCACGTGCAGACTATCATCAGTACATGAGGAATTATCCCTCCAAACCCTAATCTCGACCTGACTGCTAATCTCAGGCAGCGTCTGAGGACTCCTCCTCTGGATGACGAGCTGCACGTTTCAGCAACAAACTACCACACTGACAAATAAGACACTCGGTGATGAACGTGACATTTCTTCCCTGAAAGAGTTACCTGCCGTCTCCTCCTCATCAACTGGTCTGCTTACTTCTGTTTTTTTGTCTTTTTTTTTTTTCTGCCAGTCAGTCTGGTCTTGACGGAGCGTGTGAAAACAACAAAGACTCTCACAGGTAAGCGCCTTTCACTGTGAGCGTGTCTGTGCGGTTTAAGAGGCAAAGCACCTGAGAAATACTCCAGGCTGAGAAGAATGTGTTAAAAAATACTTACTAAAGACTTGTTAGGTGCAAACACATATTGGGAAGTTAAACCAGCTCACTTTAAAATAAGGATGACATTTTTAACAGCTGGATGTCTGAGGAGTTTCTCACTATTTGTAAATGATAACACTCAATAAGTTAATGGGGAAAAGTCTGAATTGGGTAAGATAATAATAACAGAAAAGTCAGATTAAAAGGCTACAGATTAAAATGATTTTAAGTATGAATTTAATATTTAAAAAATGGATACAAACAGGGTCTAGAATTAACACCAACCGAGCAATGTCTGCAGAAATTTTTATCAGCCAGGGTCATCTGCCACACTAGCTAACTAACTACGAAAATTTCTAAGAGATAACAGCCTCATGTTTGGTATCTGTTCTTAAAATCTCAAACTGCACTTCAAAATGCTCTTTCATGTGAATTCTGCTGCACTAAAATTGGCACAAAGTGGCTGCTCCAATGCACAAAATAGCATGAAAGCATTCAGGAGCAATCAGCTGCCAGTGTATTAGGTATGCAGTATTACTGTATGCAGCAGCTCTGCAATAAATCTTACCTTCATGAAGGTTATAATATTTCAGCTTGTGTTTAAAGTGTTTTAGAGAGGTGCTGATTCAGCTTCATGGCCATTTTGTTTACCAGCCCTTTGCTAGGAAGCCAAAAAGTTAACCAACAGGTGTTGTTAGGACACAATGGAGACAATAAATTAAAAAGGTAAATGTAAAGGTAACAAAACCTGCCTACCAGCACCTCTAAAGCTCATTAATTAACACGTTATATCTGGTTTCTTTAATCCGTCCCTGTTTTTGTGTTAATTAGTGAGCTTTAGAGGTGCTGGTTGGCAGGATTTGTTACCTTCAGACAGAGCCAGGCTAGTTGTTTCCCCCTGTTCCCAGTCTTTATGCTAAGCTAAGCTAGTCTGCTGCTGGCTCTAGCTACATATCGCACAGACATGACAGTGGTATCAATCTTCTCATGTAACTCTTGACAAGAAATAATTAAGTTTCCCCGAATGTCAAACTATTCCTACTATTCCTGTAACAGTGTATTGAACTATATTCTATTATACAGTATTTGTATTATTTTATAATGTTTTGTAATTCAATACAACAAACTGTGGCTTCCAAAACCAGCAAAGAGCTGAACCCACAGACTGTCACACCCTGTGCCATTTCACACCGTTACTGTAGAGCACAATAACACAGTCAACAGTAATCCATGTTATAACTTGACACTTGAACACCACCCACTAAAAACACATTACAGTCTATACACATTTCACACAATGAGGCAGGAGAGACTTCAGTCAAAGATTTGAACACAGAGAAGGACCTGTTTTTCCTTTCTGTTATGTCATCTGACAGAGAGAGGGTTAATCTGTTAGTTATGCTGAACACCCTAAACCACCAGCACCACCCCCTGTATCATAACCCTGGTAAACAGATTCCCTCTCAGACTCACACTCGGCTAAAACAACCACATGCTTTACATCTGTGCACTCCCAGGCAGTAAAACTCCCGCCTGTCTCTCTCACTGTAGACCACTTTCCCTTAAAAAAAAAAAAGTGAACCACAGATTGAGAAATTGTTAAACAGCACTTTATCATGTTCATAGATAAAAAGCTGAAAGTTATACGCTTGTGTCAACACACCAGCGACGTCGTCTCACCCACTCAGGGGTGTCTGTAACAAGCAACAGGATTTACATCCTGATGACACTGAATGCAAGCAAATAAACGAGGCACTGTGTAAACCAAATTCAAGAGTGACCTTTACTCATTTCTGCCTCACTAGAATGGACGCCAGAGAAGAGACGCTGGGCCTCCTGAACAAGATATGGGTCAAGCTGCAGGGTCTGCCCAACGCCACCCCCATAGAGCTGGGAGCCTTCTTCGTCCTCTTAACCTTCATCTGTGAGTCTCTGCTTTCTACTATCACTAATTTCTCTACTTTTTTAAAGAGTGAGCTGGTCATGATGCTGTTTAATTTTCCCTCCCACAGTGGTGGTCCTGTTCATGACAGTGCTGACCTGCGTGATCTGCTGCTGCTGTCGCAAGACCAAGCTGAAGGGATCGAACATTTGAGCCAATGTGCTCCAGGCAAGGAAGCCTAACAGGAGATGGTGCAAAACGTCCTCGAAACACAAAAACAAGTTTTCTCTGCAGCGCTCTCCTGCAGAGTGAATGCAAACTCCTACTTAGAGTCATGGTCTTATAACTAATAGACAGACATTTGAGACATTTTAGTGAGCGATGAAGCCTCATACAGGGTGTGTTCAGTGGCACTAGAGGAGCCCAACCGTCGAACAACAAAGCACCTGACAAGCACAGAGAAGGATGTCCTGACCGGCTGCCAAACACACCTGCTAAAGCTGCCAGCTTTTCAGGAGAATCTACATTCCATGGGGCATCCCTGCACTTTACAGAGCAACAACGCCTCTGGCCTGAGGAAAAGGCAGGGCCGGGTCCGACCCAAAGTATCTTTGATAATGCAGGAAAATACATGCAATATGAGCTATAAATACGAGTAGAATCATTTAAAACTGCAGAACATCAACAGCAAGTTGCACAGTGAGATGTGAAGAGGAAAGCCAAATTGGTTTAATGTTTGTCTAAATTTAAAAATGTGTCATTCTTAAGGAGTGAGAATTGGCAGTCAGACTTAGAGTTAGGTAAGATCCTCCCAACCTGAAAGTGTTCCTTGACGTACTTCACAACAAAGTGCAAAAGAGAGAGCAAGTCTGCCCTCTGCTGTACAAAAACTGAACTGGGCTACAATTTTATTTACAGCATGCATGTAATGAAAGTTATGTTTCATGTATAAAACTGCATGGTATATATGTGCAACGGGTGGAGACATTATGCAATGATGCGATACTTTGACTTTGTTGTTTTACTCACTTTCATTTGTAATAAACAAAAAGTGATTTGCATGCATGCATGTGTGCACTGAACCCTTTACTCACGCTTCTTGCACACAGAATGACACCATGGCTTCAAAGTCTGTGATGGCTGTTTTGTCCGTCTCCTTTGCAGAGCCACGTTTTTCCTGCAGACAAGTTTACGAAATGTTCACAAACCTTGAAACAACGCTGAGTTTTATTTATAGGATCTCCGCACGTTTTGAGTTCTCCATTATCTTGCTGACCTGTCTGCGGCTGACCTCCTGGCAGATGAGGAAGTTCAATTGCTCCTTATCTTTCGGGGAGTAGTACGTGCGACAGGCGGAGGGCAGTCCATCTCGCCCAGCTCGCCCAGACTCTTGGTAGTAACTGGCCAGGGACTTGGCGAGGTTCCAGTGAGCTACAAACCTGCAGGGTTAACAAAAACATTAGCACATGCAAACTTTAATTCTGCAGCCAATACAAAATAATACAGCAAAACCTCATTGCCTTACCTGACGTTGGCCTTGTCTACTCCCATACCAAAGCTGATGGTGGCTACAATAACCAGCACCTTCCCCTGCATCCACTCATTCTGGGCCTCTGTGCGATCTCCTGCCTTCAGACCTACAGTATAAAAACAGAAGTCAAGCATTTGAGCCTAACTCCTGGTGTTTTCCAATCCTACACCTACATGGAGGGGAAAAATGTCCAACCTGCATGATAAGGCTTGGCCAAGACTCCAAGCTTGGTCAGCTGGTAAGCCACAGTTTCACAGCCTTCCCTGGTCCGACAGTACACAATCCCACAACCCTGTTCACAAATATTACACACAGCAGGTTAAAGAAACCAGGGTTCTTACTCTCATAGTCAAGGGAAAATATCAGCTAATATTGGCTTGTCACAGATTCATTGGTGTCAGTTTGTAGAGAAGCACATCAGAGATGGGCAGATGTAGAATGCCCTGCCCCCAGCACACATCTTTGTCACAACCTTTTGAGTTGAATTAAAAAATCTGCCATGATGTAGGACGTGACAACAGTTTTGAAAATGTATGTTTAAATCCATCATATTAAAACTGCTCCTATTTCAAAGCAAACATTGGAAGAATAGATTCAGAGAACTGAGACATTACCTGGGTGCACCCAATATTATCATTAGATTTCAGCTTATCAGAGATACATCGGAATATATGTCGGCTAATAAGTAACCAGAAATTGCAGTAGAAAAAATGAAGATTTGTTTGAGGTAATATAGAAACAGTGTCGCCATTACATAGTTTGTCCACATGAGAGCACTGAAAAGTTTTTTTTAGGTTATGTGTTTCTGTACAAAATCGAATAAAGTCTTGATATATCATTATTGGATTTTTTTAAAACTCTCAAATATAAATATCGGTATTGTCCTCAAAAACTTAGTATCAATCTCGCTCTAGTAAAAATTAAGACTTTTCTTGCATATAGAACACTGAGAAATAGTATAGTGAAAACCTTTAAGCTAACCATGGCTATTCTATTCAAATATTTCTGTTTATCTTACAAACGAGCTGTTTGTTGTTCATTCAAAGAAAAAGAGCTGTTCTGCACAAACAATCAGAGTCAAGTCTACCAACCTGCCCATAAGACCCGCTGTCCTGTGCCAGCGCCTGCTTAATGAAGGCGTGGAGGTGGGCGTAGGGGTTTGGCAGCAGCTCCCTGAAGATCACATCATAGTGCAAGTTACTGCGGAAGACAGGTGTGACAAAAGACAGTGGCGAGTGCAGCTTCAGGGACTGAACAATGTCCTCTTGTACATTCCTGGGTGCTGTCGCCGTCAGGGCCAAACAGGGAACCCCCGGCAAGCGAGCACGCAGCTGGCCCAGTTTGAGGTAGTCTGGCCTGAAATCATGTCCCCACTGGGAGACGCAGTGAGCCTCGTCCACAGCCAGGTAAGACAGCAGGCCGCGGGAGCACAGGCCTGTCAGGCAGGGCTGGAACGACGGAGAGGCCACCATCTCCGGAGTGATGTAGAGCAGCTTCAGCTTGGGGCTGCTGCTCCCCAAGTCAGCCAGGATCAGACGGCGCTCGCCTGCAGGGAGCTTGGAGTTGATGGAGCAGGCAGGGATGTTCAGACCCTTCAGGCGGTCCACTTGGTCCTGGGGAGAAACACACGAAGGGATTAACACATACATAACTGAGACTGCACACACAGACTCTTACATGTATTTGAAGGGTTTTGCATTGGGGCAGTAGAATCAGAGGCTGACCTGGATGAGAGCGATTAGCGGGGATATAACCAGAGTAATACCCTCAGCCAGAACTGCAGGCAGCTGGTAGCAGAGGGACTTCCCTGCTCCAGTGGGCATGCACACAAACACATCCTTGTCACCTACAGAAAAGACAACACAAGTCACCACCGTGCCAGACGTTACTCTCTCTCTCTGACAACTCTACCTGTGAGAGATAAGACAAACTGAGCCTCAAGCCTAAATAGCCGATTAAGGAAAACGTCAGTTAAGTTTGCCTGTTGCTACGAGCCAGCTAACGTCTGCTAGTTAGCATAGAGACAAACTAACACAGCAGATAAACAGACTGTTCGCTGACTCACCTCTGATGACCGCTTTGACAACATCTTCCTGCAGTTTAGTCTTAAAGTTGTCAAACCCAAAGTGGGTTTTTAAAGCGTGTTTTAAAGTTGTTGTCATCGTCTGTATGTCACTCATATAGAAACCTCCCTGGTCTCGTCGCACACCGATGACATCATTACAGTCGTGAAAGACTGAAACTAAAAACAAAGGTTTTAAAATTAAGCGTTTAATGATTCCGTGTCAGTTATTCATATAGTCTGCTTAACTTTTTCTTTTCTTGTTTTATATATGTATTATTAAGGTGGAAAGAGTTGCCACGTGTTCTTATTATATTTATATATTATGTGTGTTAGAGCTCTCTGATTGGTCCAGCTGGTACGCGCCTTTCAGCTGATCAACACGCGCTATATGGCCAGAAGTATATGGACACCAGTAATATCACACTATAGGAATACTCCATTACAAGTAAGTCCTGCATTGAAAATGTTACTCAAGTAAAAGTATGTATCAAAAGTAAAAGTACTCAGACCCCTTTCAGAGTATATATATATATATATATATATATATATATATATGTGTGTGTGTATGTGTGTGTGTGCACATAACTGAAGTAAGGACATCTTAAAACCTTTAGAGAACCTTCCAGGAACGTTCCCTAAAGGTTCCCTGAAGGTTATTTTGAAAACACTTTTACATTTTGCTGGTAATACTTTCTGAAGGTTGTGTGAAGGTGTTTTACAGAACCTCCCAAGAACCTTCAGGGAACGTTCACTAAAGGTTCTCTGAGGTTCAGGAGGTTCACGAGGTCACCATGTACTAATAAGACGGATAAAGTTGCCTTGTCCCACATCAAAACTAACTTGAGTGCAACAAGATTAAAGAAATATCATCTTTCGGGACCTTTGGGGCTCAATAATTTTACACTCTGAACTGGGCTGTTCTGTATTAGTACTTTTACTTTTGACACTTTAAGTACATTTTGCTGGTAATACTTTCGTACTTTTACTCAGGTAGAATTTTGAATGCAAGACTTTTACTTGTAACAGAACAGTTTTAAATTGTGGCACTATTCTTTTTACTGAAGTAATGGATCTGAGTACTTCCACTACCGCTGTTCAGTAGTGTCTTCTTTGTTATATAGCTCTTCCAAAACTAGATTTTTTTTTTTACTTTCCTGCGGGGGTCCAGCGAATGTTCCCCGTCCCTTCTTGCAACTTTCGTGGAATGTTCCCCGAACCAAATTGTTTGCTGGGTTAAGGTCCTTCTCATGTAGATGTGTGTTTTATTGGTGCTTTCAGGGACCCTGGAGTTCTGGGGACCGAGGGAAGTTGGTAATCTAGATTTGTCTAGTGTTACATATCAATCTCATAAAGTAACATCTATATTGTACAACATTTAGGCAATAGTCTTGTGAATCATTTTAAACATGTTTCCCACAATTTCAGCTTGACATATTTGCTATATTTGGAAACTTTAAGAACTCCACCAGAATTCAAAATTAAGTTTTCTGCATTTGAAAGACACTTGAATGAGCCACCGGTGGGTACATAGCATTTCAAAAGATCAGTTACCAGGTCCACTTAGGCTCGGGTGCTGTTTCTATCCTGCTCTGCTCCTCCAGGAGGATGTGAACTAGCCACAACGGAGACAGAAGAGAGACGAGAAAGAGAAACAAGAGAAGATGCTGAGGCTGACAACTGACACCACAAGCTTATTTACCAAAGGTTTTGTGACATAACATGGATTGGGTTTACGCACCACACACTTCAGATTTCTCTAACTAAATATTTATCTGTTTTTTTCTGTGCATGCCGCAGAATGATCTCCGTTTTTTGTGATATAAATAGATCACGTATTATGTAATGCCTAATGTGTTAATAAACAGACCAAGAAGTAAGACATGGATTTGGTTTATTTATTACTCACAGAAATGCATTCTTACTGCAGGGTTAATATTGCACAATACATTACATTAATACTATAGGTTTCCTTTCAAATATATGAAAATACAATATGTATGTCAGCAAAGAGTAGCACTATAACTCTATAGTGAGGAAGTGGTTGCAACGATCACATTAAAGCAGCAGCAGCAGCATAGAGAGTGGTCACATAGTGGAGCTATTCAATAGCACAATGATGGTCTTTTACATCAGGCTCTCTGATTCCTCCCAGTGATTATTATATAACCTGATTCGTTAGACTTTATTATGATGTCTACTGGATTCTAAAGGAAGAGGTGACAGGAGGAAACTCAACCCCAGAGGCAGGGAGTGGGGCAGAGGCATTGGGTCTTAGCTGCTGGAGACTTGATCACCAGATCCTTGATGATCTCCACTGTACCAAACAAGGGGAACAGCTTCTCATCGAAGCTCTCGTTGTAGGTGTAAATGTGGAAGTGTTTGTCCACGTCGTAGAAGGACAGCTGGCCGCGGTCGTAGTCGAGGTAGATGCCCACCTTACGGGGGATGAGGTCGGGCGGCAGCGCAGTGAAGGGCACCGTCAGCGCCTTCAGCTCAGTGCCCCTCTCCAGCCGCAGGGTCAGGTAACCCGTATCTGTGTTCAGGGACTTGAAGCCTTTCCTCAGGGCCGACTCTCTGGCCACGCCCAGCCGCCAGTCCCGCTCACCCACCTCCACCTCCCAGTAGTGGCGGCCGGAGTTGAAGCCCTCCACCCCGACAGCGCACCACCAGCCGTCGAAGCGTTGGTGGTAGTTGGGAACATCCTTCCTCTCAAAGCCACAGCGCATCCTCTTCTCGTCAGTGGAGATGAGCAGATCAGGGTTGGCTGTGTCCAGATCCAGAGTCACCTCCACTAGAGGGGAAAGTTAAGAGGTTTGAATTAACAGACAGGTTCAATAAAGATTATACTGACTAATAATTTGATCAAATGAACCTTGTACCTGCAGCATCTGAGATCCAATCCCACACTGCAACAAAACAGAGGACTTTAAGAAATGTTTGTCTGATCACACACAGCTGATGTTACAGAATCAGAACTGCGTTGTCAGTTTGGAGATTTAGGTTGTAAAACTGTATTAAAGACCACACAGAGGATATTGTGATGATGAGAATGTTGAGGAAAAGGAGACGTTGTCCGCACTGAAAGCTCCCAAAATTTTAGTTAATGCAACGTTTTGACCTACAAGGTCTTCAGCAGGAAAACATCCATGTGAATTAAAAAAAACAGGCTATTGGCTTTTGCATATCGACAGACAAAATACATATCCCCAAACAATTTACTACTGTATGCACAGACAAAAAAACACACATAATGTCCTAAAGAAAGCACTGTAGCTTAAACAGTAGTCTGTATGTGATTATGCCCATACAGGACATGTATCATCTCTAAATTAGTAGCATTTTTCTCCTTTTAAAAAATTGGATATTGTAAAAAAGAAGAATCTTGTAGATCAAAACGTTGCATCAATTCCAATTTTGGGGAGACTGAAAACGTCAACCTCTCCTTTTCCTTTGTATGCTGTTCCTGCACCTGTACCCGACTGGACCCAACTACAATTCAATATATTTTTTTCCAAAGAAATGGTGGTCTATACAAAGAGCACTACAATGTCGATTACTACGCCAAGCAGTCAGCATGAACTTGAGACAGGCAAAGCGGTTGTATGTAATAATTTGCAGTATATCACTGACCTGGTTGAGGAATGTAGGATATGGCACCTGGAAGGAGATGATAACAGACTCATAAGGAAGTGAAAGCCTCCAGATTTACAATAAAACTTGACTTAAGACTACTTGAGACTACTTGATTCAGTATTGATTTACAAACCGATCTTCTGAGTCTTCTGCTTCCACATGAGCCACTGCTGCGGTATGGTATCCTGCAAGGACACACCAAGCAGGTTTGTATTATGAACCGCAGATAATGCACAAGGGGTTAAGCACACTCTGTGAAATGTTACGTGGACTCCTACCTTATCTGGGCGCTGCACCATTAAAGTCCACATAACCAGCTCCATAGCAGTCAGCAGATTGGGCACGCGGCCCCAACGCCAGGCTGACTGCAGGTCCTCCAGAACCTTTGCCACAGGTTCCCCGGGCCACACACTTTGCTGCAGGATGATCAATGTAAATAAAATGTGTCTATTGAGTTTTTTACTTTAGTTTGAAAGAACAGAGTCAGGTGAACAGGAAATGTTATTTGTGTATTCGAGCTTCCCACCTCAGGCTGAGCTCTCAGGTCCTTGATCCAGTTGAGGATCACAGTTTTGGCCTGCAGCAGGTCCTGCTCATTAATCATATCAGGGTGTTTGCCCTCGTCCATCTCTGGCCAGCCATCTGTCTGCATGGGCCTCTTCTGCACACAGAAACATACATACCTTTATAGTGAATAAACCTCTCTATACCTTCAGTAAGAATAGTCATATTCAGATAAGCACCTTGCTCTCTAACATGGAGGCCCACTGTAGGAGGAAGGCCCTGCAGAGGGAGCTTGGCCAGGTGTCATCCTGGTTCCAGATGTGCTCCAGGACTGCTGACCTCTGCAGACGCAAAACAAAGAGGGAAACGTGGCGTTGGTGAAAGGTAGACAGAGAGGTAAAGACAAACCCTCATGGTCTGCCGGTCCCTCATTTGTGATCTTAAGGACAAAGGGTAAACTCATAATGGTTGTCTATGGCTAAAGCAACTTCTGGTTTCACGAGTGAACTATTACCTGGCACACTCGGCTGAGATCTCTAGCCAGATCCACAACAAACAGCTGATCCTCATCCAGAGGCTCCCTCTTCTCCTTCTTCGCTCTCTTGTGTGATTCCTGTGAGAAAATTAAAAATGAAAGGATTGTCTGTAGGAAACTGTTTGGAAAGGGAAGAGTTCCCAGCAAAAGAAACATGTGGAGGGCATTAGGGCTGCTTTACAAGTGCCTTAAGAGAGTAATGAGGCCAAACTAGAAAGGGAGGTGGTCACTCAGCCTGATCAAAATGCACATCGTGGCTCTGTTTCTGTCAGCAGAAAATAAAGACACCCCTCCCTTCCAGGCTCTCTGCCTCGATTCATCCCCGCACACATTAGCTCTCTCTTGTTAAATTAAACCAGGAAGGGAGAAATGCGTGCAGTCACATGGTACTAAAAAATGTTGTCATGTCAACTGACTACTTAGTTATCAAGGTGACCCAAAAAAAAACAGGTTTGCACATTAAACACACAACCAAAACTTGTTACCTTTATCTTGGCCGTTAAGGTTTTGGCCGGCTCCACCATGAAGTGAAAACACTGCATCATCTTGGCTGGCCTTTAATAGAGTCCTACAGTGAATAACACAAATACATGTTAGTTTAGAAAATGGCACGACCATTTCTAATTTACCAGCAAAGACTCCACTATTTGTTCTTGTGAGCAGCATTCATAGCTTCATTTACAAGTGACAAGGTTATATCTAAGATCAGTCTTGTACTGTAGAATCAGGTAGTTTAACACTGCTGTTTAATAACTGGTCAACCATTTGAGGGTAAACTTTTAAATTTTGACTTTATGTGTTGAAGCCCAAATGCATTATTAGTGTTGGTGAAACTGTCTCGTCAGCCTACTGGTCTTCAGTCCTTCAAAGGTCACATCTTTGCAGTCTGTGTCAGCCTGTAAACTGCAACACTGCTAATGTTGACTTCCAAAACACCAGTGAGTCATGTAAATCATTAAACATGTGATGGAAAGTTCACAGGGCCCTTGAGAAAACATAACACCTGAGTGTGATCACAACAGCTAATTAAAAGCGAAGTTTATAAAGGCAGATTATCTCTGGTGAGACATGAGGGTCCAACGGGAGGTTTTTCAGGAGGTCAAATCGGAGACCAGAACGCACAAGTGATCATTAACTGGTGCAGAATTGGGCAGTAAAAGCAGGCAGTCTGAAACGTGACTGGGCCTGGACGCTTCCAGTGCCAAAGTGATGCCTCAGCGGCCAGTGTGACTGTGTCCTTGGTTAGTCTCTCTCTCTTTCTGGCTCACTCATTTTCAATTTATGCCCCTCTCACTTTCTCTGCAGAAGAAATACACGAGCTCAGTCTGTCTGTCTGGTTGGCACCGAAGCAGTCAGGTCGACCAGTCTAAACTGGTTTTCATGCTGACCCAGGCTGAGGATGATGTGGGTGAATGCACTTGCGTAAATAAAGCCTATCTGTTCTTGCGTGTCAAATCACCCCCATTTAATTCTACAAAACTAGTTTTTATCTGCAGTTTCATTAAACACAGTCATAGACAGTCCTGGTTAGGCTATCAAGTTATGTCAAGTTATTCAGGTTCATAAAAAGCTCAGTCAAACTCCACAAAGCTGCAGCACTCAGGTATACTGTACTGTGTACCTGTGTATGTGGTTCATATAATGCAGTAAATGCTGATTCATACTAAGCTGAACGTTTTTGCTGTAGTGGACAAAACACTGGAACAGAAGAGGCTGAAAACAAGCTATAGGGCAATTGAAAAGAAAATGCTCCGTTAGACAGGTGTATTAATGTCGCGGAAAACATGACCAAGCAGCTTTTGCAGTGAGAGAGCGACCCAGTTAGAGGCCAGCTGATGACTGCGCAAGAGGTAAACACACACCTGCCGTGTGACTTTGCGGCAAATCTAAATTATAGATGCAGTTCGACTCCTTCTACACGGTGCAAATCGATTCATCTACAGCTGTGCATGTAACAGAATGACATATATTATACATGTATACAGGTAGTACCATATAACTCGTCCCTGCAGTGCGTCCTGCACGACAGCACAAATAACACACGGTTGATCATGACGCACAGCCTACCTTTCTCCGCAGAGGTTTGGTAAAAAATAAGTTTTGCTCTTCTCTTGCTTTGAAAGCGAGCAGCCGCCCGGTCCAGAGAGTGTTTGGTCTGTGTGCTGCAGTGTCTGACCTTGTTTACATATCAGACTGGCAGTCGGCTGCTCGGGCAGGTTCGGTATTCTTCGTCAGTGACGAACGAGATTCTCCGGTGGACAAAGCGCGCAGTCATGTTTGTGAGGTCGTTATGGTGCTGGTACTGACAGGTTCAAAGGGAAAATCTCAAGCACAGTGCAATTTACTTTTTGGTATAACATTGATTTCTGGCTGTAAACAGATTATTTAACAGTGGTGGAAAGTAAATATTAACCAAGTACATTTACTCGAGTACTGTATGCCTACTTAAGTATAATTTTGAGGTACTTATACTTTAGTGTTTCCATTTTCTGCTACTTTGTTCTCCTACTCCATTTCAGAGGGAAATAGTGCACTCTTTACTCCATTACATTTATTTTATAGCTATAGTTACAAGTTACTTTGCAGATGAAGATTTTACATACATATGATCATATGAAATATATAATGCATCGTGGCAGCATATAAGTTGTTAAGCTCCACCATGACAAGATATAATATAAAAAAATGCTTCTTACATCTTTATATATGCAGTAATAATAATATCCTATAATAATTCTATATAATTCAGGGGCCATTCTGCTGCATGACAAATACTTCTGCTTTTGATACCTTAAGTACAAAGTAATATTTTCAATGCAGGACTTTTACTTGTAATGGATGATCAGAATAGTTCTTCTACCTCTTCTCTTTAACTTCAGACCAGCAAGACTTGAACTGATGATGGTATTCCCCTCTGGCTTAATGATCATAGACTTGATATGTGAAATATCATATAAATGGTAGGTCTGCTGCTTATTTGTAATTAAAAGGTTAGGCTCATATAATCACTGCTTTTGTGATTGAAACAGTCCTATATCCCAGATCAATACACAGAAGATTAAAAACATTTGACCTCTTCTAATAGATGCAAAACTTACTTCTTTTTAAGTAGATAATAATGCCAGACAGCACAGTTTTGTGGGCTAATATGAGACTTGTGTTTTATTAGGTTTCATTAGGAGTTTCACAAACAGTGATATCTTTGTCTTTTTCAGTCAAAGGGGACGGCAGGGACACTATTCTGCCTGCAGGCTCCACAGCATGTGGACCTCAACTGAGCTTTCCTGGGAAATTACCCCATAATTTTAATATTAAACATGGTCATATGATCCAGTGTTAATCTAAAAACACCAAAAGCTCTTCTTTATCTACTGAGAACTAAATACACATTCCTAATTTTAAGGTGAAATGATATATTATTTTGCTGAAAACACTTTTGTTTCTGTCTGTTAAAGAAAAGTAACATTTACAATCAATGATTATAGTTATAAGATTTTTTCATGAAATAAGGCAATATGTTAACTGAATATTTATATAATTTGCGGTTACTGTGGATACTCACACATTGTCCTTTAACATCTTTAACTGGGACAATGTGTTTAGACGATAGAAGCCAATAAGACAATAAGAAAATAGATTTTATAACTAACCTTTTTTTCTGATCATTGTTGTTACTGAGATACATTTCTGATATTGTGCAGTCTCATTGTACATTACTGCTTTTTATTTTTGGATCTTAGTAGCTTAAGAGCTGACAGAAGAAGACCTGGAAAAACATTCAAGGAGCGTCAGTTAAAGTTAGGGTGATACAAGGGGCAGGTATTCTTCAGAGAATTAATTTAAGAAGTGTGAGAAACAAGTCTTCTTATTCTTGAATTTTTCTTTCTGTCTGTCACACACACATATATTTACTGTATAGCCATGGAAACACTGTGATAGGTCAGCCTTGCTGTCAGTGGTACTGAAGTTGTTTGTAACTGCTGATCTTTATATGTTTGTTGAATATTTATAATGTGCTACTGCTATATAATTACAATAGTCCATCAACAAAACAATAGAAGTGTTTATTACATGTGTTTTCACAAGAGAAATAATGAGGAGTCACTCATTTTCCTTCAATAAATACAGTACATGACAATGTGCAGGACAGACATTTGGCATGTGTACGTCACGTGGTAGGTTGCAGAAAATAACTTTGTGGGATTGAGAAAAACAAAACAGGTCTTGACAAGAAACTCTCGATTGTTTCCATCTCACACTCAACCGAATCAAAGTGGTAAAATAAACTTTTGTTGTGATACACGTCTTATTATAAATTCATGGAAGGCACTCTCATTAGCACCTTTTTTTTTTTAAATTCTCCCTCTCACATGCTGGAGCAGCGTGGCACAGCCTCAGCAGAGCACAGAAACATCCTTTACAGCAACTCATAACCAAACATGTCACCGATAACCCTACAAACCAGACAATGAGGCCTCTGGCTCCGGTACAGCAGAGAGCAAACAGCAAAGACAAGTGTTTACTGAAAGAGTAAAATCAACAGAGTGAATAGTGGTTCCCTTTTTGGTATGTTGTAGTCCTGTAGTCTTCTTCCCTGTCCTCTTCAAGATGTACCAGCCACCTCAGTAAATGTTAATATCCAGCGATTCTCTTTTGAATTTCATCAGCCCGGTAGAGTACAGTAAGTGTCACAAAGTGTTTTAAACATTCAAATGTGCACAGCCAACGGTGTCCTTTCCTGAAGGGTGTGCAGCTCCTCTTTGGTTGCTCCATTATCAGCTGTCTCTCAACATAAACTCTTGAGGAAGTCTTGAGGTATCTGAATCAGCTTGTGCGAAGGATCCAATCGTGATCAATCTTCAACGCTCGTGTTCTTTAGGTGAGCCCGTATGTATAAAGCCATCAGATTTCTCTCACGCTCATCAGGCAGCTTGAGAGCTTGATCAGCGTCACACAGGCAAAACAGGGCTGCTGGTGTCGGAGCTGACTGGATGAGGAGCGCCGGGCCCCGTGTTGGTGTAGATGCTCTGAGGAGGGGACACGTCCAGACCAGATGAGAGGATGTTGTACGGCAGCTCCATAGACTGCTGGATACTCTCTTCATATGTTGGAGGAGGCTGTAGGAAATACGGAAAAACAAGACAGAGTTTTGAAACAAGCATACAACTGTTCTGCCATAAAGTCTACTTTTATGATGCCTATACTGTTTAGTTTTTGTTGACACTGTCATAGAGGTGTTCATTGAATTATATGTTTTAGCACTGAGGTCACAGTTAGTGGTGGTGTTGTACTGGACTTACCAGTACACCCCTCAATATAATGTAGTCCAGTACAACACCACCTTTAACTATGACCTGAGTAAGTACTTAATAAAGTGGCCACTGAGTGCATATAATGCAAAGCTCTGGGATGAATGGTGTTATTTCATTTTGCTGACAGTAGGATAAAGAGTAAAATTTTAAAGCTGCACTGATCAATATTTTTATATTAACAGTGGATCATTTTACCTTTTGTTAGGTTTACATAAAAAAAAAATAAAATCAGTTTATCACAAAAAAAAAAACAATATATCATATGACTGTGTTTCATCTGACTCTGCAGTTCTCCTCAAGTGTTTTAGCGTCTTTCAGCTCATTGTTTTTGTTTTTACAGCCCGCAACTTTACTGTTTTGGTTCACTCTCTCATCCACCTTGTCTCCACCCAAAGCATGTTAGCTGTTTTCACTGTACACTACCTGCCCAGCACCAAACAGCAGACGGTCAAAGTTAGCGACTAGCTGGTGAACATAGTGGAGCATTTAGCAGCTAAAGAGACAGTGTTTCCCTCAAGGAGTTGGTGGAGACCAAAATCAGAGCTAAAAGGAGAGTGAATATATTGGACTCACATTCGCCAAGTGGTCAGAAACAAGAGTCCAAATGAATGCTAATCTGTGTCTGCTGGATCTGTAAATAGGCAACTTTTTGCTAACATGTGCACCATGATAACTTTATATGGTAATAATGGCAATATAATGTTTACAGCTTGTTGCACTGCCCTAAGTGGTAAAAAGAAATCTGGTAAATCAGGTTGAGTTTCATTTGGTTATGAGGTACAACTGAATAAGCTACAACAGATTAATTGATTCACTTGCTGCTCACTTGGTAACTCCTGAGGAAAGTTCACATAACGTGATTGTTACAAAGATTTGTGGAGCTTTTCCTCCACTTGCTAGAGGACACTGTCTTTGCTACCTGTCTAATATAAGTGTATGAAGCCATTTGAGACTATTACTGTGATTTACAGACATTAAAATAAACTACGCACTTTAAGACAGAAACACTAAAGGTGATAAGCACAAAATTCTTCAGGAAAATTAAAACATCAGAAGTAGACAGACAGAAAATGTTATTTCCCAGGATGAGTGTGACCCTGAGGTCTGATAGGCGTATCTATCCCTTAAAAAAAAAGTGGAACATGTTTGTATTTACATTACCAATTAATCTGTCCCCATGCCGGCTGCCTGGAACATATTTTTCTCCAAAGCATTATTTTTCTGATCACATCTGATTCACACTCCCCGACTGAGCCATCTTATCTTTTAATTGCTTGGGGACCATCAGGCGACAAGAGCAACCCTACAACCCTGCCCTTTGTCTGACACACGCACTACACACACACCAGGCTGCAAAGTTTTACTACTATCCTGCCTCAGGCCACAGGATGGACAGGGGTAAATTAAGGGGCCATCATTTGAACTCCTAGCACAGTCTAAAAGGGGGGAGGGAGACTTTTCAGTGACTAGTGATGGGTTGACTGGAAAATAGTGTGTGTGTGCTTTCTTTGTGCGTGTGTGTAAGACATGGGCAGTCATCCTAGGGACTGTTTAATTAAGGAAAAAAATGGGAGGTCAAAGAAGAAAAAAAAACAGTAGAAGACAGGAGCACAAAGCTGCATTCCCGGGCACTGTTTGCACTCAGGATGCAGGCTTTAATTATGTTTGATGTGCCTTTTTCTCATTACCTTGTTTGCTCAAGCGTTGTGTGAGTCAAAAGCTCAGCGAAAGATCAACACGGTAAAACCTTGAAACGCGGCCGCCAGCACCATTCAGCAGTGAGCATTAGATGAGCTGATAGTGCATCCTGTTTACTTCACTCTGAATGCAGTCTAATCTTTGAACAGGCTCTTATTACAATATTGTATGACAGCGTGGTCATAATAGAAAGAGCCTGCTTCTTATTATCTCCATTCATTGTGAGACTACAGATGAGGGGCCCCCCATAATAAGATGAGTTTTTATGAGCTTTGGCATACTTTCAAACTGTAATAGGAGCAAACTATCCTCTCTATTCTCAGGCTTAACAACAGCACCTGAAATACTTCATTGTCAAAGCATTTGTGACTGTATCAAGTGCTGTGACACCGTCCTAATCCTTAATTTAACCGACCTCAGTCACAATGGGTCCATTGAGGCCGAAGCGGTCTGCGATCATCATGTGGATCTGCCTCTGGCGGTCCTTCTTTCGGACGCTCTCGTAGGAGGGGAGCCTCGGCATGGGGGCCTCCAGTGTGGGCAGGCTGTAGCTGGAGGGCAGGCCGACGTAGAACAGCTGACCCGCCTGCTGAGACACACACAGAGGGACAGTTATGAGGGACAGGAAACAGAAGGTTTTATGTGCTGACGATTGGCGGGTAATGGTCCAAATATAATATATATATAATATATATAGCCCACTTTGAACTGTGAGCTGCAGACATTGAAACATTCACTTCAGAGCCCAATCTACCCCCTGATATGTGTATTATACAGTATGTGCTGTAAGAGGGAAGTGAGAGTGTGTCTTCATCTATTGCAGCAGTGTACACTATGAGGAAGACTGATGCTTTGAGCAGCTAATAGCAGATGATGCCAGCGCACTACTGGGCTCTCTCACCTGAGGGTTGTTGTCATCCACGATCTGAGTCTGCTCGAGACAAGGAGATCCCACCAGTGTCTGCCTGCTGCTGTAGTACTGAGGAGGAGCATCCTGTAAAACCAGCAGTAATGACTGTCACAAGTGTGTCTCAGAAAGCAGAACCTTAGTTATTAATTAAGCTGTTTCTGTTACAAGAATCCATCAGTTTATATTTTAACTAGATGCTCCACACTATTGATCCTTGTCGCTCTGTCTAATACTGCAATTAGTCAGAAATCCACTCATTTCAGCCCAATTGACCAATTTCCATGCCTTGTTTAATCACTGTAGACACTGGCTTGTTTGGCAATACCATAAATCCTCTAATCAATAAGACGACCACCCTCCGATTTCCGTGCCTCCTCCCAGTACCACCCCCCTCTAAGACAAGACCTGTCGGAGTCTCACTGTATGAGGTGCAAGAATCCTGAAAAAGGGGCTGCCAGGAAAACTAGGTAATTGCCTTGGGTCTAAATGAGTCTCCTTTGTGTGGTGAACAATGTGGTGTCCTACTGTGTCATCAGGGTCCCTAGGCAACAAACCACACCGTGTGGTCTTTTCAGTGTCTCTCTCTATTCCCCTTGTAACTGCAGCAGGTACCTCTTAACGAGCACACTCCAATACACATTATGGCCTTGTATGTCATTTGGGCCGGCATTACAACAAAGTCAATTTGTTGCCTGACTGAGATTTAAATCCAGCGTGAGGATATGAGATGTTGGGACAACATTTGCTGCCAATACTGAGGAGATTTCCCCACGACTAAGAGGTAGCATGCAATAACACTGAGTAGTATTGAAATATCACATTTATCATTTTCCCAGGCCAGTTACACAAAGACATCACTCACACTTAGAGTGACGCACTCTAACGACCTTTGCCATAACCCTCACATCATTTCAGAGAGAGAGAGAGACGACACCAAAAAAGGTGATGTCAAAGGTCACTTTCCCTCACTGGTTTGTACTTTTAAGAGGGCAAAAAAAAGTCCTCGGGAAAGAGAAAAAAGAAGGAGACTTGTCCTTTTGTCTCCAGCCATTGATTCAGCCAGTGTGAAAAAGCACAACCGTGTAAAATCAGTGTTGAAGTCGGGGGAGGACCCCAGCGGCAGTGTGTCTTTTTCACCGCCGCAACCTAAAGGAGATCCATTGTCCCACTTGTGTCCCCAACACCCACAGTGGGGTCTGCCCACTATTCATGGTGCAAACTGAAGCAGGGAAAGGTATGTGACTATGAAGTTGAAGACATGAAATGTCCCAAGGGAAAACAATGAATGAGTGTTTGTGTGTGTTTGTTTCCCCCCGTGGAATGACTAACCTTCACTTTCTGTCTCCTTATAGTGAAAACAAGAAAGCCTTTTTCCTTTTTCAATCATGTTCAGGAACAATATCTGGCAACTGAAGTATGTTAATCATACCATAACAAATGAAAATAAACTTTGGAACCACAATACGGGTGCAGACTTTGGCACTCAGTCAGTCAGTCACGTGTAGTTTACCCACACTGACCTGACAGTAACTTAATGCAGCCACATTGTGTATGGATACGGCTGTAACTAGAAGTCAGCATGGCCAGTTTGTACCAGTGAAACGCACTGTTAGTTCCTTAAACGGGACAACAGAACTTCCTGTCTGTTGAGGGGGGTGGGAGTACGAGTTATGTCTCTGCAACTCGAAGATAACACTCAAACTTCTCCCCTGGGACTTGCGGAGGTGAGAAGCAAGTCAGGAAGAGGAAGCAGAGAGAACAGGGCAGCCAATGAAAAGTTACCTCGGTGGAGTGTCAACATTTCCTTTTAACCTCATCCTGCACCATCGCCTACACCTTTACACACATTCAAGCAGTTATCTTTATCAGACAGAGAGATGTGTGGTGTTGGAGGTGTGGCGTCTATAAAATAAATTAGATTCATATTGATATAAAATGTCACACTCTGCTTTAAAAACATAAAAGATTAGGTTGCTTTGCTTCAACTGCCGTGTTGATGTCAGAAACAAAATCTGATTTGCAATGATTTAATTACACTGGCGCTGACCTAGCATCAATATGCGTGGCAAGTGCTAATTCTGTCCAATTCCATTAGAGTCACTGTGGCACTCAGGAGATATTTCTGGAGGGCAGCTAATTTAACTGAGGCAAATCCATTGCCTGACAATGATCATATCAGGTTTATTCTAGTCCTTTTTCCCACAGCCATGCAAATTGAATCTGACACTTCTTGATGACGCTACACTGGGTGCACATGAGCCTGGGTCCTCTCTCTCTCTCTCTCTCTCTCTCAGTGTGATCTCAACAACTGTGCTGGATCAGGAACAAAAACTGAACACATACGGGTCACTTTAAAAAAAAAAAAAGGAAAACTCAGCACAAAAGCCACTTTCTCCCTTTTTGTTTTTTCTTACCATATCTGCATGTGGCCCCTGATAGGAGCGGATTTTGCAGCACTGAGGATCCTTGCGGTAAATAATGGACAGCAGCAGCACGATAACCACAAAGAACACCAGAGAAGAAACTGTTTGAAAGCAGGAGAGAAGGAAATGTTTGCTAATCACAGCTGAACAGACGTCATGTCTTTTCTGGCTCAATCATGTAAAACAACTTGTAAGAGAACAGTGTCAGAGCAGT
The DNA here is from genome assembly GCA_008360985.2 of Macquaria ambigua. Taxonomy (NCBI): domain Eukaryota; kingdom Metazoa; phylum Chordata; class Actinopteri; order Centrarchiformes; family Percichthyidae; genus Macquaria; species Macquaria ambigua. The sequence goes on from VMKM01000124.1 coordinate 284,851, forward strand.
TGTAGTTTAGTTTTAGTTTAGCAAATGAAATACAAGTTCACTTTGAACACTTTTGATTGACAGTCTGCCTCTACAATTTGAAACACTTAAAGGTGTAATTTCTCTCCTTTGCTCTGCCCCTCTATCAAAAGTAATGACAGCTTGAAAATAATAAGACCTGGTAGACTAATTCTGCCATTAACTGTAATTATGGTTAAGAGCTTTGAGTGCAATATGTGACAATCACATTAGCTGCTATCTTCTGTCACCACATGTGGAACATTAAACAAAAGAAATGATCTAGTACAACCCTTATCACACTGCTGCAGTATGGCGAGATTAAGTGCAAATATTATTAAGTAAAAAATCACCATCCTGACAGATGTTTCTCGTCCTCAGATCTGTTGAATTAAAAGGGCATATTCTAAAGGATATATCTAGCAGAATCTTCCTTCTTTTTAAATATTTTTGACAGTTTAAATGTTTTACTTACAGGATGCAGCGACCACTGTGAGTTGGTCCGATGTCAGCTGTGAGGAGGGAATAGTTGGACTTGCAGTTGTGGACATTTCCTCTGTGTAAACTGTCAGTGTTCCCTTCAGAAATCCTCCTGAACTCATCAGGCTCAACACGAATGCTCTCATCTTCTCAGAGGAAGACGCGGAGACCAGCTCTGTTGCTCCTCTTCATTGTCTGCTCGGTGCCGGACAGGGTGACAGTCCACATGCGCTCTGAGAGTCGGGTCGAAACTCTGCGCTCGGTAAACAAGCCACAGCCTGTATGAAGCTCGTGAAGGCGCACGGACGTCCTCTCCTAACAACCGCGTGACGTCGCTCTGGCTCTGAGCTGGACGGCAGCGGTGTTAGGTTTGTGGTTTGGCACTGGGAGCCACTAAGTCCAACAGTATTTTTACTTAGGGTAACTGACATGGATTTTTAATATGCAAAAGAGATTTCTGACTTGGAAAAAGGCTCCCAAATACAGCAGTATAATACTTAATATACATGCGTAATTCCATAACATCTAGCCAATATTCCTTATATGAAAAACAATCCAGTGTTCAGAAAGTGCTGCTTCCTCCTCTAATCGCTGGCATCCAGACCAGTAGGTTAACACACTGGATGCCTGAGCTGGAGTCCCGTTACCCCTGGAGACTGTGGGGGTCCCGTCCTGAGATGATTTCTATACAGACAAAGAGCCAGAATGTAGCATTAGTATTCATGGATGGGAACTATGATAAAATATGCCTTCTTTTTTGTTGAATTTGTTTTGCATTTTGTTTTAGTTCAAGCTCAAGCATTGCAGATCTGCCCTAAGATTTCAGGAAATGCATGTGACATGAGAAATGTCTCATGATTTTTTTAATTTTATTTTTTTATCAGAAGTGACCTTGATCTTCTATGTAGACACAATGCAATAGTAAGGAGCATGCCAAATTCATGTAAGAAGGCACTGATACTATCCCTGATCAAGGAAAAATATATAAAGAATACAGATTGAGTTTATAAACCAATAATAAATAACCAATATGGATGAAATATATATTAAATAATATAATTCTTATATATATTATATATAATCTTGGTATATTTATGGTGACCAGGCTTTATTTATTAAGGAGGAGATGACCTGATATCATAACCTCATCTAACTATATGCACCCTGTGGTTTTAAATGCCTGAAAACATATAACATGGTGGAATGGATCTCTTAAGTATGTTCTCCACAGATTTGGCTTTGCAGGCTGTCTTAATAACTTGAGTCTGATGAGAAACTGTACTCCAACCCAAAACCTTCTGTGATAAAAGTTCTGCTGCATGTAGGAGGCAGCATCAAATATGAGCTAAATTACTTGGCGGTCCTCAGAGAATGAAAAAGTTCACAAACATCACATCACTATTGGTTTGATTTACTTGTAAAAAAACAACCTCACATGCTTTTTTTAAAGATATGATTTATTTATGGATCTACAAAACACACTACATCCAAGAGATAACATAAAAGTGAGAACGTTTCTTTCAAAAATGCTCCCAAAATGTTGAAAATGAGATAAATAATGTGTTTATGTTTAATGTTTGTATAGTGGCATATATATTTGTCCAGAGAGGGTGGGAGGGGGTCTTTATCTATGTGTGATGCTTGTGTTTGTAGAGGCAGAAAGAAGGAAATGACTCTGATCTGAACTGTTTGGATAAGTAATTAGGCTGTAATTTATAGTGACTAAGATCTTGAAGGCCACTAACATAGGACAGGTTCTGTACCAGATAAGTAAATTGTCAATAAATACTGCAATCTGCCTTGTATTTTTCAGGATATTTAAATCTGTGATTCACAAGCGTTTTTGCTTGTGACCCCCTGTGACCTGTGTTTTCCAGCAGTTCATCCAAAGAGTGGTTCTTTCCTGGATTGTTTCATTTTAAGGATTTTTAGAGGCCTGAAGAGGTGAAATCATCCAGTATTTCACAAGAAAAAAGCAAAAGCAAAAATATATATATTATTTTGTTTAACAAAGTATCAGGTGACCCCCTGAAGGGTCCTGACTCCCAGGTTGGGAACCTCTGGGTCACCTGGCCCTGCGATAGAGAAGGGGGGTCTGGGTGTTTGCCCTCAAACTAAAGGAAAACGAGCAACAAAAATGACCGAAACTTTCCTCTTAACAATGTTGTTTTATACAAAAATACACCGTAGAAAAACAGCTAAATCGATACATAGTTTTTAATTTTTGGAGACAAACTTTGTAGCAACCTGAGGATGGCGAGCGGCACCGCGTGCTCGCGCAGTTCAGAATGCGCCTTGCACGCGCTCCCAGTCGACCGGAGTCGAAAAAATGGTGGCCAGCGCTCGAGTGCAGAAGCTCCTCCGACGATATAAACTAGCGATCGCCGCCGCATTAACAATCCTCCTGATCCAAGGGCTTGTGGTATGGAGTCTGAGAAGTCTGGAGGAAGGCGAGGCAGAGGTGAGCTACAGTCCCTCCGGTTATTTCTGGCACGACAGTGATTCGGTTGGGTTTAATTGTAGAGCTAGCGGTTAGCGCGTTGCTGAGCTCACTGTGTGTTATGATACAGATACACTAGCTGACGTTAGCTAAGTTAGCAGTTGGGGAGTAGCGCTGCTCCGAAACATTTCACTACACCCGGACCAGCCCTGTCTTGTCTGTCACTGACCACGGCACCAGACTAGTACAGTACAGTACGGTACGGTACAGTACACTGTGCTACATGTACTGTGAATTACTGGTGCTGATAGTACTCGTTATATGGTAGTTAACTTGTTTAAGAAGCAGCAGTGATCTTCACACCGGTGATTGTCACTACATTGCATTTGGAGTCACTGTGATGTTTAGAAAACGTGACGATGGGCAGACAGACGAAACAGACAAGCCCGTATTACTCACCTACGATTAGGAGGATGTCTACGAAGTAATGAAACACTTTGGTAACATGTGAAAATAGTCCGTTATGATTCATTGATCGTTAGCAGTTCATCAGTATAGTCATAAGAGCTGCCACAGGATATTCAGCATCTGTTCTACTTTATGTTTTGTATCCCGCTTGTTTATGTCCACCAGAGGCCTTTCTCTTTGGGGCTGCTCTGTCTCTATGACCTTCACTGAGCTTTGAATCATACCAAAACACCCAGAGAGGGAGCATATCCCAGGGATAACAGCTGAAGTTAAGCAGAGAGTTGCCTCCACCACCATACTACTGAAAGAATGTATTTAACATTAGCCAAGTTCACCATGTGAAGCTTATCTCTGTGTCTCCCTGACACACCTGGAGCACACTACCTTGAGGCAATGCCTGCTCCCCTAAGGGCAGTTGTTAACAGATATGGCCTGTGGAGGACTGTGATAGAGTCACAGGAATGCAAGCTGAAACCTGAGTTATAGGAACCGTGCTGTCTCTCTATGACAAGCGTGGACTGTGTACAATATTCCCCCCAACCTGGATGGATTTCAGATCTTGTGTCTTGGAGGGTGAGGCAGGCAGCAGAGGTAATGCAGTGGCTTCAGTGGAGGAAAGAAGTTGTATCAGAGAGGGGAAAAGAAGAAGGATCATGATTGTTGTCAGTGTCCTGTGTCCACCAAGACAATTATGTGGATTAGTTCACTTAATGTAAGCTAAACAGTAAACACAATGCTAATTCTCAGTAAGTGCCTGGTCCTTTGCCATACATTTAATACGAGTGACGCCAGCCTAGATGATCTGTTTCCTAGTTTGGGCACACTTAAATGTGACATTGCGACAATATGTCATTTATCATATTGCAGAAGTAATGCTCCTTTTGACTTCTATCACCTGTTATATTATACACCTCCAGGCTTAAACATGCTTCAGCAAAGATACAGAGGAATGTCGGGGTTTGTGGTTAACTGTAGCTCATCTAAGACTGTAAAGGAGCAGCCAGTGCACGCCTCTAAAATCTCAACACTGCTACACATAGAACCTGCTGTCCAGATTGTTCATTTTATTAATAATCCACTTTCTGATTTAGTTTTTTATTAATACTTTAAAGTTGGAAACAGGTCTCATTCATTCCTTGTGAACTCTGGCTTCAGAAATGTGACACTGTCTGCTGCTCAGTGCACAGGTCAGCCTGACATGCAACTATGTTGGCAGGCGTCTATGCAAATGTCAGCGCACGGGGTCTCTGCATGTTTGCAGAATTAAATTTCAGGCTTAAGAATGCATTTTGATCATCACTTCACCTCTCAACAGTGCGTTTTCAGTCAGGGAGGCGACTCGGCAATAATACAGGCAACGTGAGCGAGAGTGGCTGGATTCCTCCATGCTCTGCGGTCTCTGCGTTAACTTGCATCTGCTCTTATCAGTGACTTGCTGTGCATGTGTGAACACAGCCACATGCGTTTATATGAAAGCCCTTGTACAGAATAGGGAAAGGATGGTGAGGACAGAAGAAGACGACAACGACTGTGTCATCCTTGTGTCACCCTCTGCTTGCCTGCGTTCTCCTACAGAGCGGAGTACTTGCTGCTGCTTCCCACTTCAGCAGATGGCGACGCTGATATGGTTTCACTCGACTTTAATTGGAAAGTAAAGAGGCTGCCTAGCTTGCCTTTGAGTCAATACATTTTCGACATGATGGTGTTAATTAAAAGCTGTGAAAACGAGTGATAAGGGAAATTGAAACGTTAGCCTCTCTGCTGCGTGCTTGTCTTCCATGTGAGAACATTTACTCTTGCAGCCGAAAAGTGAGTAATGTCTTTATCAATGTTAGCTGACAAAAGGCATAGATCTTCACACTAGTGCCACCATTATAGAAAGAAAATGTACCACAATGTTGGAGAACAGGTATCATAATTTTTTATGAACTACAATTCTAATTCTACAATTTGCGTCTGAACCAAAACTGAGACCAAACTCTGAATAGAAGAGGCTTTGAGTTGTCTTATCCTCAGTGCTGTTTTCTAGCTCTGCTGTTAAACTTACCTTTTCCAACAAAGACTGTGTTGTCATTGTGAAACAAGTAGTCAGCAAACAGATTTCTTCCCAACACTTGCAAGTGCAGTTTTAGTTGGATTTGATTATTTTAGATGCAAGGACACTGCTGTACTGCTTGAGTGGACATGTAAAACTCCCAGTTAGAAACCCAGTTAAGCATATACTACATGGCTAGCAGAACTCTTGCTGTGTGAACCGGGTGTCTCTTAATCCTTTAGCCCGATTAAAGGAACCCAGGCTGTTGTCTAGGTGAGGTTTAGGTTTGACTGGTATGTAACTGGGCTCCACAATGCCTCTTACTGTAATGGATTTGAGAGTGCACTTGGCAATCAGTAGCTGACTGTGCTGTGTTGGTTGGCAGCTGGTTTGTTGGCAGTGTATTATCTGGCTCCTTGTCCTACCACGCAGCCCCAGTCTCTCTTCTGTTCTCACCGTCTCTCTGGGCTGTGCGAGCGAGCCCGCGTTCTGCCATATCGTCTGACAGAGGCAGAAAGCTCTCGGCCCACTCGCTGTTCTTCTTCCTCTTCTCCAAATTGCACATTTTGAAGGGCTTTTTGTGTGATGCAGTAATCTACTGTGCCAAAGCTGTGATGCTGCTTGGCTGGAAGATTTAAAAATGGCTTAAGTCCTGTTTTTTCAAAGCCATTTCTGGAGGTGTGATTTATGCTCCAGTAAGACTGATTCTCTCTATGCTCTTGCATTAAAATGATATTATACACTTGGGACATTGAAACTGTAGGAAGAAACCCAGATTAGTGATGGTTGTGGTGTATCCAACACTGGGTCCTCACATCAGTAAAGTACCTTTGTGTACAAAAACACTGACACTAAACTAAGCCTTTACATCCATTTAAGATGAGTGCACAATATTTAGGCTGATGAAATGTAAAAAAGATGAACTTTCTAGCTTTTATTAATATTAAATACAAATTTCTCTTGGAGGAACACACAGCTCAACACATCTCCTGGAGTTGATCCTTCCCTTATAATGCTGATTTTCACTGAACCACAACTTTCTGGACTTCATATCTCCTTTAGGGATGTTAATGCCAAAGATTCCTGCTGTGGGACACATGAACAACTGTATTACAGTTCAAAGCAGATATAAGATGTAAGAGGATCGTGCCTTCTTGACATTTTAGGGAGTCTCAGAGGACGATTTCGAGATGCAAGTGTCATACACAAATTATGAAGTCATGATGAAATGCTTTGATGTTGAAGATTTATTATTATTTTATATTAAGGTAAATAATACAAAGCTGGGTCAAAGCCTGTGCTAATGCATAATATATCTGTCTTTGTGCGTTCACAGAACAAAATATATTCTGACCCCTCATATCCATTAAATTATGTTAGAATTAGGGCTATACTGCCCCCCCACTCCCCCACACACACACACACACACACACACACACACACACACACACACAGTAGCTGTCTGATAAGGATTCTTTATGTAACCTCCTTAATGTCTGAGGTTTCATGCTCAGTTTGCCTGTGTGTATGAATGTACAAGTGTGTGTGTGAACATTTATATGCGTTTTTCCTGCATTTTTTTGCCAGAGGGTGCAGACAGAGGTTTGTCGAGGTCTCTACGGTGAATCACTGGATTCGTTATGTGTCTTTGAGTGTGTGTTTTTGTGCTTTTTGCAGATTAGCTCCACAAAAAGGCAAGAGGCTCAGCTAAAAATAACCCAGATCAGAGAATTGAAAAAAACAAAACCAAGAAGTAAACACATCCTTCCCTCTGGGGCTCTTTCAGCTGTTGTCTTAGTGGCGGTCTTCGTTTACCATATGTCATTCTTGGAGGGTGAATCAACGCCTCCTCTCAGTAGTCTTTGTCCAAGTTGTTCTTATGAAATGACTGGCAACAAATCTGGATTTAAAATGTATTTGTATTCTATGTCCCTCTCTCTCTCTGTCCTCCTTTCTTCTTCTCCCCTCTCTCTCCTCAGAGAAAAACACGACGGTCTAAGCTGCCTGACCACAACAGCCAGGACCCCAACAGAGACGCTGCACTTTGGGAGAACCAGAATTCTTTGTCAGGTAGGAACAGAGGCAGATGGCGTCCCAAGTTGGAGAGGACGGGGGGCACAGCAGCCAGAGCGCTGAGGAGAGGGACCAGCCGCAAAGGAGAAAAGTCCAGCATCAGGGTGAAGTCTGCCCAGGAGTGGGGGATGGCTGGAGCTGGACTGGACGGCATGGTCCTCCACGACCTGTCCAGCAGCCGTAACTTCAGCGAGACTCGAGGTGGCACCGACGGGGCGGCCAAGTTACCTGCTGCTGCCATTCTGGGGGAGCCGGGCAGCGTGGATGGGGCGCACCAAGCCCCCAGCAGTGACTTTGTGCCTAAATGTGATATCATGGGCAAGGACGCACTGTCTGCCCTTCATCGCGCCGGGTCGCAGCAGTGCCGACAGGAGATCGCCAACATCGTGTGTCAGCATCAGGCTGGGCAGCTCATGCCAGGCGCACTTCCTCAGTTCTGCCCCCAGCTTGGTGAGGACCCTTTAACATGTGCGCAGATAGTATGATGAGACATTTCTGATCATTTATTAGTCAATTTTCCACTCACTGATAGATTTTATGCATTTCTTTAAGTCAATAGGATTTGTTCTAGTAAAATACTAAAAACAATCCATTGAACAGTGTCTTTCCCAACACCCAGCCTACAAGATATTAGTCTTTGAAGCTCTCCCGACCCCGCTGAGTCAGTCCCTTATGCCTCTGTCCTCTTTGGTCAGGTGTATCAAATCAGGCCCAGGCCATCGGCGAGCTGGACAACAGCCTGTCCAAAGTGGAGAACCCCGTCAGAGTGGCTTTTGTTCTGATGGTCCACGGCCGTGCTGTACGGCAGCTCAAGCGCCTCATCAAAGCCATATATCACCGTGACCACTACTACTACATCCATGTGGACAAGGTAAGCCCTTCAAGGTGATCACAGCACCTCACAGTACCATACACTCTCCGTTATGTGTACACGGCATCACAGTTGTCCTTGCTTGCACACTGACCAGCATCATTCTGCATGGATCATGATAGAAATATCCAAATAAGAGGCGATTCATTCTTCTACTTGGAACCGACCACATCTGGTGATACTAGCTTACAGTATTGTTTATTTATGCTTAGGCTGAAGTGTATGTGGCACCCTGCTTGGTGCTGGCTACACTGAGCTCACAAATGCTTTTACCAGTTAGGTCTTTAGCATCACGAAGGTTGAATTTATCCCACGGGTCTCGCAGTGTGGTTAAGGGGATTAGCCTGGATAGAGTAAAGTGTTGTTATTCTTAGGGGCTGGATTTAGTGGAGGAAAAGTCTGCTATCATGTGCAGCCGCAAGGCAAAAGACAAATGTATGGCTGAGTGGTGACACTGAGGCAGAGACCTCAGGTGTGTTCAGTGCAGGCAGCAGAGAACAGGTGCCCGTTGTCAGTGCACCTGTGTAGCCGGAAAGGTTGTTGAGTCCTGGGGAGTTGCTCTGTTCTGCTGCCAAGGGAAGGTGGAGAGGCTCACTGGAGGCAGTGATTAATAAGAAGTCAGTGGGACGGTCACACCACAGACACCATCTTACACACTAACCTCATCTATCTCTGAGGCAAAAGCCTGTTTGAGAGATGAGGCTGGAAACCAGGTCAGATTGTACTGGAATCAGTCTACCAGCTCCTCTGCACTCCACCACCCAAACCTCTTTTTTTTTTCCTGCCGTCTATAAGTACAGACTGTGAGTTTAGGGCTGTCATTCTGTTGTCTGCTGTTGTCTCCTTCATGAACACAACCAGGAATACCCACAGATTCTTGCAATGTCTGAAGAAGTCCTGGCTAAATTTAAGGCTTTTGAAAAGAAATAATTTGCCTCAACATACACTGGCATGGTCCTAAATGTCCACTCTTTATTTAATACGGTTTGTGCTTCACTAAACACAATTGGACTTTGTGTCCCTGCACAGTTAATTTCCAAGAGTCTTTTTCTCTTAAACTGCCCATTTATCGCTTCAGAACCTTTTATTAGCCGTGTTTGTTCGGAAACAGGCTGCTTGTTAATTAGTTGGTAATTAATCTAATTTAGCTCCAAGGGGGTATTAACACAAAGGTCTTTTGAGCCTACAGATTTTGGCTTCCTGCAATCTTCAGACAAACGGCCACACATGCTCCCTCATAGCTAATATCTCTCACCACTTTTAATGTGTCTGCATAAAGCCTGACAGCTGCTTGGCTCTTTGACTTCTTCCATCTCATCCTTTATTCCCTCCTAAAGTTTAATCCCTGCTTGATGGTTTTTTTTTTACAGAGTATCATCTCAGTTTTGTGTCACTGTCACCTATTGCCACTTTGGGAAGGAAATTTGCTACAAGGCAAAAAATAGCTCATTTTTAACTTTCTCTTTCTGTCATCATGGTGACCCAGAATACAAAGCACCATGTGGCTGTTGTTCTGCTCCGATCAAATTCTCTTCTCTCAACATGAGCCAGCTTTGTGTGGTTGTCTTGACACTGTGGCAGCTGCAGATCTGTGGGAACTAGATGCAGAAGTGCAGTTTTCACTCATTCAACTGTTGGACCTTTTTGCTTTGAAATTGTCCAGCGGTCCGGCTACATGCATCAGGAGGTCCTGCGGATAGCCCAGCAGTACCCAAACATACGAGCCACGCCCTGGCGGATGGTCACCATCTGGGGTGGTGCCAGCCTGCTGAAGGCCTACCTGCGCAGCATGCAGGACCTGCTCTCCATGCTGGACTGGAAGTGGGATTTTTTCATCAACCTCAGCGCTACAGATTTCCCCACCAGGTTGGTCAGCAGAGTAACATTATTATCATGTAACTTCCTCAGTCCTCAACATAAATCTCAAATACCAAACAGGGTTCGACATTAACCATGGCCCTATGGCCCGTGGCCACAAAAAGTTAGTTTGTGGCCACCAAATACTCCATGTAGGTGGCTCCCTGTGGCCACCAAGTTTTATACCTGTACTGGATATACTTTGCCTTCGCTAAAGCAACGTTACAGTTCCACAAACATCCCAAATCTGAACTAAGAGACTGTGAGAGAATATATGTACCATATGTTTACAAAGAACTTCGAATTTTCAATTGAAATAAATTATCATAAAAATATTTTTATTCTGTTACTGTCTTTTCATTTATTGAAATGTCACAGCTAAGGAAGGCGGTGTTAAGTTGCATTAATTGCCTTTTCTGTATTGTTTTTACATAACTTTACATTTGGGCCACCAAAAATGTACTTTGGCCACCAAATTTAGGGGCTTGGTGGCCCGTGGGGCCAGTGCTTGAAAATATTACCGTCCATCCCTGCCAAATATCCCTGTGTAGCTTTGTACTCGCTGCATTTAATTAACCTATACTGTGGTCGAAGGTGGGTCCCAACAACATTCATGCATGTTAAATACAGTGTAAATACTGCTGTTGTGCATCAGAGTTTGTCAGTTTGTGTTGATTATTTCTTGATTGCCTTAATCTCTCAATAGTGCATGGAGATTTGATTCCCTTGCTGACCTACAGTGACTGTGACATTTACTGCAAAATGATAAAGTAGCAGCATTTGCCAGATGAAAAGAGCAGTCTGGTAGCAGCGTTAAATTGATTGTTTTGGTCATTGAATCACAGAGCTGACAGTAAATAGTCTTCTTTCTTGCTGGATTCCTGGGGCTGCTTTGATAGGGGATCAAAGCCGTTAGTCCTCATGAACCACCCCAATGAGCTTGGATTGGTTGGATGCACACCGACCAGCCTGTGTCAACCAGATCCTGTCCAAAGTAGCTGATTTCACTCCTGGATATTATCAGCCAGCGCCATAACCCTAGCCAGCATTTTATTTCCAAAGAATCCTCTAGAGGACCCATTTTTTCTTTCTTGACCTTCCTCTTCTTCCTTTCACTTCTCACCTGAACACCCTCCTGCAGGACCAATGATGAACTGGTGGCATTCCTGTCGCAGCAAAGAGACAAGAACTTCCTCAAGTCCCACGGGAGAGAAAATGCCCGGTGAGTATGCCAGCTGTAAGATACAGACCAGCTAAAACACACATTTGGTTGGCGTTTTAACATTTAATCCAACGTTTAACAATTAAAGTGTTTTTTTCCCCAATAAATTAAAGAGATAGTTCAGATTTCTTGACAGAAATGTTACTCAGTTGTAGTTGTGCATGGACATAAACTCACTCTATGAATCCTGCTGAGATATTCCAGCGAGTTGGCCTCAGCAAATGGGATAAATTAATAAAACATGCTGTTCATATCACACACGACAGGCAAAAAGCAATAAGATAAACTGATTCTTCCCACACGATTCTTCCCACATGTGAGTTTAAACTGTGCTCTGTGTTGAAGGTTTATTAAGAAGCAGGGCCTTGACCGTCTCTTCCACGAGTGTGACAACCACATGTGGCGTCTCGGCGAGCGCAGCATCCCGGAAGGCCTGGAGGTCTCAGGTGGCTCTGATTGGTTTGCGCTCACCCGCCGCTTCGTGGAGTACGTCATCAACTCCCAGGATGACCTGGTGTCGGGGCTGAAGCAGTTCTATTCCTACGCTCTGCTCCCCGCTGAAGTAAGTAAGCCTTAGGTGGTCTGTTTATCTCCCGTAGTTGAGACAGACACTTTGATATATAACAAGTCTGTCTCATGCTCGTCCTCCCCTGCCAAGTCAGAAGAGCCTAGCAGCGGAGATAATGTAATACTTTAAGCTTTCAGGCGCAGCGTGCAGCAGAGGTGCCAGACGAGAGAAGGGTTCACTTGAGTTTATCTGACTGTGTGGTTTAATGGCTCAGAGGAGGCGCAGTGGTTTGCTCCCTGTTGTTTGGCGCTATAGAGGCGTGACCTTTTGCAATTTAGAGTCAGTGGTTAGAAGTTAGTTTATACATGTCTTGGATGGTTTACAGTAACTGTCTCTCTCACACAACACAGCCTTTGTTGTATTGAAGAGAATAGCAGAAATGATGTGTTTACTCCTGCCCTTTTTTTTCCCCCCCAGTCCTTCTTCCACACGGTGCTCGGGAACAGTCACATGTGTGACACCCTGGTGGACAACAACCTGCGTGTCACCAACTGGAATCGTAAGCTGGGCTGTAAATGCCAGTACAAGCACATCGTCGACTGGTGTGGCTGCTCTCCCAATGATTTCAAACCACAAGACCTCATCCGGATCCAGGTGAGTGAGCCAGATGGGGGCCAGCTGCAGAACACAAACAACAGCTTGTAGCTTTCCCAGTCTCTCATGTTTTATTACTACCAGTTTGGTTCGGTGTCTTAAAGGCTTATTTCTGATATTCTTTTGCTTTTTCTGATCCACAGCAACTGACACGTCCGACATTCTTTGCCCGCAAGTTTGAGTCATCAGTCAACCAGGAGGCCATAGACATCCTGGACACTCACTTGTATGGCCAGTACGCTCCGGGCACCGTTGCCATCAAGGCGTACTGGGAGAGCCTGTTTGAGCAGTTGGATGGCGTAGGCTCACTCAGTGACGTTGCTCTCACTGCTTACACTTCTTTCTTTCGCCTCGGCCTCAAGAATCTGGCGACTGCTCAAAGCAACGTGGAGGCCTGCAGGTCCGTAGACACTGTTTTCCTTCCTTTATTTATTTTTGGGATCTGTAAATGGTAACAGGTGTATTTTGTTGCTGAATAGAAATCATTTTTTATTTATTATGTGTGATTTGTTTTTCTTCCTCTCACTGCAGGTTTGAACCAGTAGGCTACCCTCTATCTGTACACTTGTACTTTTATGACGACCGTTTCCAAGGATACCTGGTGCGTCAGGAAGTGCAGGCTGTGGGCTCAAAGGTCAGGGAGACACTGGAGATGTGGGCAGTGCCCCAAGCCGCGCTTGTACTCGAGTCAAACCTCAAAGATTTTGAAAGGCTCAAGAATCTGGAAGTAAGTGTACTTCTTGTCTAAAGAAGTTGGTGAGGATTCTTCATTGTCATTAAAGTTTCTGTCCTGTACAAACTTTTAATATCAAGGTACATTAAGAAAACTGCTCTATAGGAAGATTTTCTTCCTGATAAGAAACAAATTGCGGTGGTTTCATCAGCGCTTGATCTGACCAAAACTGAACTTTGAAGTTTAATTGGTTTAAAGAATATGTTAATATTGGGAGGGAATGCAGAAAGTGCTAACACATTCTCTCACCTTGTCCTCAAATAAAATATGAAAGTCAAAGACGTAGGAGACATTGTTTTGCTGCATTGTGTCACTTATTGTTTTAGGACTCTACAGACTGTGATTCCTTTTGTCTTTCTCCCTGGCAGATCGGCACAGACTGGGATCCTAAAGAAAGGATCTTTCGTAACTTCGGTGGGATGATCGGCCCTTTGAGCGAACCACTGGCGGTCCAGAAGTGGGCTCGTGGTCCCAACCTCACAGCCACTATTGTATGGATTGACCCAGCTCTGGTGGTGGCAGCATCTTATGACATTACCGTGGATGTAGATGCAGAGTACACCCAGTACAAACCCCCACTGCAGCGCCCCCTGCGGCCCGGTACCTGGACGGTACGGGTGTTAAAACAGTGGGAGCGCGTGGCGGAAGTTCGTTTCCTTGTCATACCCTTAACTTTTAAAGATAAGGAGCCACTACGCAAAGGTGAGACGTGGATTCAGAGCATTTGATTGTCATTATGTCAGTTTGAAGGATAAACCTTTTCTATTTTTCTAATTGTCAATAATTGCCATTAAAACACCCCTACTCTGTCTGTAGCAGCCCATTTCTTCCTACTAAAGACACAGGTCTTGAAAAATGGGTCACAAATATGTAGTTTCCTCATTTTTTAAATAGCTGGACACCTTAGTTTTTAGCAAATGTTAACTCTAAGTGTCCACAGTGAAGTATGATCAAAGCTTAAGTAGTGTTATTGGTTGGGGACTGTTTTCATCCGCTGATATGGTGAGCTAGTGAGTATTTCCGTCAGCAGGATGGTGTATTGTGGTGGGATTGATTCAAAATAAACTACAGTGCCTGTATTTATGGTAATTAAGGAACAGGTCACTGTTGCAACAGTGTGGCTCACTGATGTGTTTATAGCAAAGAGGAATAAACTAGATCAGGCTTTGGATACACAGGAAATACTTTTCATGGGATAGTTGATGATAAGAAAATATATACAATATCACCAGACTTATCGCTAATTGAAGGTTTAAAATATGATAACTCATGTGGAAAGTTTGGTCTTTTAAAAGCTCATTTCCCCTTTTCATTTTTCATTTTCATCTTTGTCTGCAAATATGAATGTCCACTCCAGAAGAGGACAGCTGGCTCCATGCAGGTCCTCCAGGTAACCTGTACCTGGAGCAGAGCTTCCAGCAGCTGAGCTCCGTGCTGAAGCTGCCCCCCCAGGAGTCTGCCATGCAGGCGGCCCAGCGTAAAGCCCAGCTGGTGGGTCAGCCGCTTGATGCGTGGGTGGACAGCAGCATAGAGGCCTTCTGGGTTACAGGCGACGTGTGCGCCACACAGACTTCCTCTTGCCCAGCCGTGGGACCTTGCTCCAAGACCTCCTGGAGCTCTCTGTCCCCAGACCCCAAGTCTGAACTGAGCCCAGTCAAAAGCGATGGTCGGATCAGGTAGCCCCGAGAGAGGAGAGACTGTGGACTTCAGCACATACACAGGAAGACTGAGGGAGAGCTGGACCTGCACTGGAGAGCTCCAGGAGAACCTGTGTGAACCGGATATTGTCTCAGAGATTGGCTCAGAGCTGAAGGGCACATAAACAACAAAACATCTTCCTACACTGAGGAGCCAAGACATTCTCAGTGAAGTGGTAATGCAGACTTAAAAGAGGAGGATATGACTGCTGGAAATTTGCACATAGAAGTTTGGAAGCGCAAAGACTTGTGTCATTGTTTTCCGAATGGTTCCACGGATGCCAGATGTGTCGTGTTATTCTGCTGGCACACAGGTTTCCCCAGTCCAGGTCCGTCTGGGTCGGAGTTTGAAAAGAACCCTCTGCGCATGTTTGAGCTCTGTTTGGGCGCACAGTTTTCAGTTTTTCCTCTGCTTTGAAAGAATCAGGAAGCAGTTGTCAGAGCTCAACAACAGGCTCCTTGCTGTGCTCAATCTTCATTTCAAGGGAGAGGGGAACCTCTGAATCATATTATCGTGCTTATTTTGAAGCATTGTTATGTAAGCATGTGGATCAGACAGATGCAGTGCACTTTACTGTAAGACTGTAATGTTACACAGAGGTCACTTGGTTACAGTGTGTAAAAGTTAAAAAGTCATGATGAGGTCACATCACTTGTATTTTCGTTTTACAGTAGACTCTACCTGCACTGTCACTCCCCTGCACAGACACATCACTACCTGTATTAGGAAAAAAATAAGGAAAGAGAGTGAGGGTTCTTCTTTTTTTTAGCGTATTTGTTTTGTCTGTTAGTTCCCTGAACTGGCTGTAAAGTGTTAAGTTGTGTTTGATGTCCATTGTTGCAAAAAAAGAAAAAAAGCCACTCTGAGTTGTTTTTCTGGCCAAAGGAAGTGCCTAGACAGCTGCATCATCAAGGCTGCAGATAGCGAGGTTGCATTCAAAATTCCTCTGAAATAGATGACAAAACTAACTCAACAAAAAACATCTGGCAAACTCCTCCTGCTGATGAAGACTGTTGATATATTGTTGAAACTTCAGAAGTAGAAGTAGACCTCAAGTTGAAATTGTTTTGTTTGCTGTTTCCCACGTCAAGAATGAACTGAAATCCTCTGAAAATAATTTGGAAATAATTTGGCTTTTTGGCTCCAGAATTCTTTTAACTAAAGCCAACTTGGCAAGGTGAAGAAAATTTAGATAAAACTTTAAAGGAATAGTTTTGTGAAACACGTTTATTCGCTTTCTTGCAGAGAAAGCTGTTAATACCTCCTGTGTGTCCGTTAATATGCAGTATTGTCTCCGTGTGCTCTGTTTGCCTCACAGGTTGGTAATTGTTCACATTTCATTTCAACTCTTAACTCCACCAACCAAAACTGGTAAACAGCACACTATATGTTTGTGTTTTTATTTTTGCTTGATCAGGAGAATCTAAGCTGCCTTTACTTAGTCGAAAAGAGGACTTGTTTACTACGGGATAATAGCTTCCAGAGATGTGCAATGAATGCCTTTTCAGAGGATTGTGAAGCCCCCTGTCTGTGTCTTAGTTTGCATTTACATATACCTAGTTTTATGTTACCTTTATGTTCTTAAATAATAGCCGGCCACCATATGAGTTTTCAAGTGACCTTGTTTACCTTGCACAGCACAGTTGCTTCAGTGAAGCCCCAGTTTTATTGATATAGGCTACGAGAGCAGAGTAATGGGCGTTAACAGATGTTATTTTTCTATACTGTTTGAGAGGAAGTGTGTATGTTGTCCGTTCATCTCCAGTGCTCTGTTAAACTATTAAAGACTGCTGTCTTATTTGTTTATACTTATGTTGTATTTGACAGTCCCACCTGTTCAGTGTCATTTAAAGCAGACCTTCTGGGTTTTTTTTGGGGGTGGGGGGTGGGGGTGAGATTGAAGTCTCCATCCGTGCTGCAGTCCGGTTGGTGAGTCATCCTGGTCTCTGTGGCTCTTATCTGAGGACTTCAGCCTGTCACTGTATGTCTCTGGAAAAGCTCATAGGATAGTCATCCTGACTGATGACTCAATAAAAGAAAAACACTTAAATGAAGGTTTTTGTCATGCTGTTTTGTTGTTGTTTTTTTCCTAAAGGGTGGTAATTCCTGTTGTTTTTTTATATTCCAGATGAACTAAATTAAACCCACATTTTTTTCTCAATAGGTTTATAAGGTGGGTTTTCTCTTTAAAGCAGCAGTAGGAGGTAGGACATGTTTATGAGAAGGAGAGGCGCTCTCCAGGGTGCTGAACACTTCCTTGTTGTCACTTCCTTGTAGAAATGTCCGACATGGTTTTACCTCATAAATACTGTAAACTACACCTCCGTGTTTGTCTCTAACCGGGACGCTTTCATATAAATATTTAGTCCGCTTTGTGCGTGCGTAACCACAGGTAGTTTTACGTCTTTGTTCAAGACATAAACCCGAGGCATGTAGGGAAGGAGGGTCGGTGGTGATGACCGACGGACAGGGGGGGGCAAAGCGGAAGGAGAGGAAGTTAAAACGTTTAGTTTATCTGCAGAAGCTCATCTGCGTTTGACCAGAAAACTGTAGAACAAACGGGATGGATGACATCTGTGAAACACAGAGGCAGGAGACGGTGACGATGGTTTCATCGGACAGTGCGTACGGGTCATCTGCGCTGGACACGGACACAGAGGACGGACAGACACCCACAGCCAACACCTTCCCCTATAATGAAGACCTGACGCATAAGGTGAGTACTTACGCACTAGTTTTGACACAGTGGCTAAATTAACCAGAATTACAGTTAATCTCATGTCTTTTGGTGGAAATTACGCCCAGTTATTCAAATGTTATCTATCTTTCTTCATCTGAATGTGTAAAATATATAAATTAACCCACAATTTGTGAATTAAGTAAAGAAATTGTTAAAACTCAACTCATTATTATGAAATGTTATTTCATCATCATTGTCTAATTTATCATTTTTATTGGAGTGCATTTTTATTTTTTATTTGAGACATTTTTATTTCAAAATGCTGTTTTTCAAAAGTCTGTTTCATATTGGTATTTCTCCCCCAATGACACCTTTATTTCATGTCAAGTTTTATTTCATAATGTCACTTTTTATTTAATAATGTCACTTTTCATGACAGTGTTGTCACACACACACCTTGCCTCTTACGTAAGCTCAACAACCGCTACCAGATTTAGCCAGTTAGCTTCTGTTAATTACTTGCATTACTCAATTACTGCATAATTACTTGGTTAACGTATTACTTATTTATTTATTTATTTAATACTGAACAATTTGGGGCTCCATAGTAAACCACTGGTCCCAACATTTTTGGCTTCTTCCTCATCACAGATATTATGTGCCTGTGAGTCCTGAATGGTTCAAAGTGTTTTCACTTTCTCAAATTGTTTAGTTTAAATATTTTAAGGGTCCCAAACGGCAAAAACCCCATGTTGTAAACCACTGCAGTAAACCACTAATACTCTATAAGCAGTTTATTAGGTACACCTGTGCAGTCTAATGCAATCCAATATAACATCTGTGTAATAAATCCTACACTCCAATAAATCTGCTCCAGGTTTTACAGCCTCAACAATGACCACCAACACCTCTGCGACAGCGTCACCAACACTGATCAATATGAGCTTCACAAACCTGGGGTTTAATGAAGGGCTGCTTTTTGATTGCATTAAATTGTGAAGGTGCACATAATAAACTGGCAACTCAGCGTGATATACCTCACATATTCAAACCAAACTTAGATACCTCAGTCAGCAGTATGACCTGTGTGCGGGTGGCAGGATGAGAGAGAGTCTAAGAAGTTCTGTTTTTCATATTAAAGACCTCAACTGACTCAGCTTTACTGCTGTTATCTACTGTGCTGATATCTTTACACCACGTCGTTTAGCTGGAAAGAGTACATGACTAAAATCTTGTTAATCCTCTGTGTAAGATCACATGCAGCAAATCAAGACTGTAGACGTACAAATCCACTTGTACACATGATACACACACACACACACACACACACAGAGAGAGAGATTTATCTAACAGTGTTTTCTAGGTTATTATCACAGTAGTGGGTTAAAATAACACAAAAAGCAGACTTCTTGACTTCTGCATGTAGACGGGACATTAACATGCTTAGCTCTGTTAACACTGCAGCTACTTTGATGGTTTGATCCCTTTATAAGATTCAAGACCCTCAATAACTCAACTGTTTAATATTAGCAAAACAAGTAGTGCATTGTGTGTGAACCTAAAACAATCTCCTGCAGTGATCAAATATCTGGTTATAGTTGCTGTTTTGCCAGAAATTACACAGCATGCTAGATGCAGATGGCTCCACTTTTTATCAGGCTACAATGGGACAATTGGCCCTCAGTTCTTTAAATACCCAATCAGCTGTGACAAGAAGCTGTCTCAGTGATAAACTAGAAAATAATCAGACATTTCTTTGAGCCTACACTGTAATATACACAAATGTGTGACCCAGAATCATCATTTCATGTGTACCAAGTGTGTTAATCAGCATTTCGAGACACCTGCTGAATAATTACTTTGCCATCTCCTGGCTGGGAAAGATGAGAGCAAAGGCACTTCCTGTTCTCTCTTTCTGCTGCTGTCTCCAGGAGAATCCACGCGGCGCCGCTCAATATTTAAAGACAAGCCTGGAATTTTCTTAAATGATAAGTTGTTTGAGATGAATTAACATTTTTAAAGAAAAAAACAGTAATCTGTGTGTTAGTGTGTGTGTGTGTGGACGTGGCATAAAAGAATCATCTGAGTAAGGGCTTGTCATGTGCACAAAATATATATTTGGCAAACTTTGCTTTTCATTCAACAATCACTAGCAAAAGTACGAAAAATGTTCAATACTGGTAAATGCATGTTATTTAAGTAAACGCTGCTGTGTGATGAGTTATCTACTGGCCTATAGGAGGTCCCCAGAGAGTAGATACTTATGACTAAGTGAGTTAAAAAAAGGCTTCGCTGCATTTGTCCTGAAAACGTTTACATGCAAACATCAACATTTGATGAAGGAGGCATGAAATAGTAATGTGTTGATTTCACACAGGCCAGCTAAACACTGCACAACTTCCCCTTCACACAGTGAGTCATCCACACAGCTGCTTGCCTCTGGCCTGCATCGTTTTGTACTTGAGGGCCACTTTGTGCTCGTACCCACTCAAACTGTGGAGGAATGAAGGCATTTCTCACAATGCCTGTTATTCAAAAATAAAACACCAGCATCTCATGTTTATTTATATCCTGTACGCTAGTCCCTGTCTATTTGCTGGATTTCTGATGCTTTTTTTCAGTATTTTCAGTATAAAAATTGTTGCTTTACTCAGCATTTTAGAAGGCGACATCTTCAAAGAGAGCTCTGAAAACACTCACTTTAAAGAAGCAGATAGTCTTCCTATCTGCTCAAACTGTCATGACGTTGTGTTTCTAATGGAAGAGCAAAGTCGAATGTGCAGAATGTCAGTGATTAAAGTGAACGTATTGCGAGCGCTGCATGATGTAATGCTGCACCGCATGTGGGCTCTTTGAGACTGCAGATAAGAGGCAGGCAGCGGGGCCGGCCTGCAGGAGGAGGAGGAGGAGGAGGAGGAGGAGAGGAGGAGGATAAATGTCAACAGGCTGGACGCACCAGCAGCCTCCAATGAGTCGATAACCATGGCGACAAGGCAGATTGATGCCTACGTTCAGCACTGTGGTGTCAAATCAGCAGATCCCTGCTGGGGTGACGCATGACCCTCGGCCATGAGACCTGATGGCTATCACACCAGCGATGTTTTTATTTGTGAGGTGGAAGAAGTACTCAGACATTTTACTGAAGTAAAAGTAGCAATAAAACTATGTAAAAATGTAAAAATACTCCATTACAAGTAAAAGTTCTGCATTACTTATAGTAAGTAAAAGTACACAAGTATAATCAGCTAAATGTATCAAAGTATCAAAAGTACTAATGCATCAGTGTGTACGTAGCATTTTACTGTTTTATTGGTCAGGTTGGAGCTAGTTTTAATGACTTTATATACTGGGGTCACAATTATGTAAATCTGAGGGGTCGTGAGATGATTAAAAGAACTAAAAGCAAGGTTCAGCTACATAAATTTGTATTTAATTTTTAAACTCTTCTCTAATTTATCTAATCTAATATTGGATAATTTCACCTTTTTGGGCCCTGAACAGTTATTTAAATGAAAATGGATCTTGGTGGAACTGCTAACAATTCAGTGACATCCAAAACATGGCCGCAACAAGACACTGCTTTTTAGAAGGGGTCGTGAGCCAAAAAGTGTGGGAATCACTAGTTTAATCTTTAACAACAGATTGTATTATATGTTTTTTAATGTAAAATCTTGATTTGAAAAGTAACTAGTAACTAAAGCTGTTAAATAAATGTAGTGCAGTAAAAAGTACAACTTTTCTCTGTGAAATTAAGTGGAGTAGAACTATAAAGTGGCATAAAATGAAAATACTTAAGTCAAAATTGTACTTAAGAACAGCACTTGAGTTACTTTGTTAGTTTCCACCACTGCAGGTGAATATGTGATCTGTGCTAAAAAGGGAAGGAGAGATAGTTGTGGTTAGTGTTCCCCTTGGAGGTAAGGGCAAAACACACACACACACACACAAACACACACACACACACACACATTCCCCCAGTACATTCCCAGTCCTTCCCTCCTGAAGGCATTAAGCCAACCTCCAGCCGTCACATTACATTACACACATTGCATTACAGACCGCGCAGCTGTGCGCTGAGTAACAGATGTGCAGTAACCTACACTATGTGCCCACACAGTGTACAGGCCTCAGGCCTCAGTGGAGCCTGATGTCGCATCTCTCTGTGACTCTCTCTGCAGACAATCCTCGTGGGAGACAGCGGCGTGGGCAAGACCTCTCTGCTGGTTCAGTACGACCAGGGCAAGTTCATCCCGGGGTCCTTCACGGCCACCGTCGGCATTGGTTTCACAGTGAGTCCACACTTCCTGTCCTCCACACACACACCCACTCCCACCCGGGATTTGTTTTGCACTCACCCATTTCTCTCTCTTGCTCACCCCTTCCCTCATATTGTCTCTCCCTCCTCCTCCTCCTCCTCCTCCTCCCTGTTCACCCAAGTGACGACAAGGACATGTCACTGCGATGGGCTGTTTGTGCTGAAGTGTTGACATGACAGCCAAGCAAATCCTCTCTGTTTCTCTGCTGTTTGTGTGCCAGTGAGCATGAATCGGTGGTGCTCTCCAGTGTGGGATGCTCGCGTCTTCTCACTGCATTCATTACAATCCTTAACACCCTCTGTGTGCATTATTATGGTTAACGATGCCACTGCTATGATTAAATTGCTGTGAAGAGAGCACTGCTAATGAGAGTCATGGCGGCAGGCTGTTTTGCTGCTGGATGTTTGTAACAAAGCTATTTTAAACAAGAGAGATTTTATGCTTTGTGACATGTGAGGAAGAGGAGGAGGAAGGGGGTGTTACTCTGTGGCAAGTGGAGGCAAGAGGAGACAGACGGGAAAGATGCATAGCTCATTTAGAGTATGATTTTTCAGTCGTGGCAGTGGTGACTCTGTGTCATTGCCATCAGAGCAGCAGAGAGGAGGCAGAAATCTGTGAGAAAGTATAAAACTGGCTTAGCCATTTCACATTAGCATGAGTTTGTGGTAGTGTATCTGATTCAAGGTTCAAGGTTCCTGCAGAAAAATGCACAACAGAGGAAAATAAGTCACTCTGCTGCATACGTCTACTGGATTTAAAGCCAAGGGTGAGACTGCAAATAATGCGCTGCCTTAAATATGCAAACAAGGTGAAAATGCATCCAGTGTTTGTTTGTGCTGCTTCATGAGCATTTCTTGATGTGGCTCGCTCAGCTGGAAATCTTCACCTTTTAGATTAATGGTCTCTTTTTAGATGCACTCTTCACTAGACACAGACACAGGGACATACAGTATATATGAGAGCTTCCTTTTCACCCTATTCAGAATTAAACAAAGCAAGCATTCAGTCCGCTACATTCAGCTACAAATGAATGTTTCATCATTATGTTCATGCCAGAGGGGGTGAGATGTTGCCCGCAGCTGCCCAAGACACAGAGCGATGAGTTCATATGTTTAAACAAGAGATTACATGTCAGTTATATAACATAAGTGATCTCTGGCAGGGTGTCATTAGTCCTGTCGCCACAGAAGAGGAGTGGAGACGCGCATCCTCTTGACTTGGACACTAGGGGGAGACAAACACTGCAGGAAAAGATTCATTTTCAGACTTGATTGGGGAATGGAGTCTCATTGAAACCATTCTGGACATGTAGGCAATGCCATGCTAATTAAATGATTGGGGGTATTTATGGGATCATCTGTTTTTGACGAGAAGAGAATTTGATAATTGTTTATTTGTTTATCTGCTGTGAAGAGACAGAAAAACAATGGGTTGATGAAGAAGCTTCAAAAATAACAAAGGCACTACTTCATGATAATACAAAATGGTCTTTGTCAGCATTTTTTCTGAGATATTCTTAAAGGAAACATGCTTGGAAACAAATGTTTCTGGAGAAGGGCTGCGCAGGGTTGCGCCCTTTTGCGCACATTCTCACCTTGAGAAACAGTTTCTCTCTCTTTAGGAGGAAATTCACGTCATACATCAAAGTATATTTAAACTAATAGGTCTTAGTGTAGCCTCTGTCCTCCTCTCCGGGTCTGTGACTCTTTGCTCTGACCCTCTCAATGATCGAGCACCACCTGTGGCGGATGAGTCAGCCACCGTGCAGCTTGTTTGTGGACGGTGTCAGCCTGAAAGACAAGACTGATGCTTCACTCCTAGGAAAACACAGCGCTGTTGGAGCCGTCGACGTCCTCACATACTCAGTTAATCATCTGCCCACGCCAGGATGCACCGCTCAGCTCTGCAGAATCAGAGAAATGTTTCCGCCTGTTTGTCTTCACTGCTTTCTTGACTGGTCTGTGTAGACGCCGGAGCACCTCCGCCTGCCTGCCTGCCTGCCTGCCGCTGATTGTTTTTCAAGTTTTGATCGTCGCTTCCGTCTTTTGACAGAACGATATTTAAGGTGTGATTTTCCACGAGAAGCGCCTGGTGATCGTTTTGTGGCCACGCGCAGTAATGCGAGCAGAGGGGCTGGAGGCTCGCGGAGACCGGGACTGAGCGGCGGAGACCTCACAGACACCGTGCGCGTCTTTCTTGGACACATCTCGGAGATAACTGTGGTTCGGCTTTTCTTTAGCCTGCACTCTTTTTCTTGGCATTGCGATGTCCACAAGAAAGACATCGTTGACGGACAAGCAGGCTAAAAACGGAACGTCCAAATATGTGTTGGAGAGATGCGCTTCTATTAACGAGTATTATGATATTGCCTTCAAGGTGTGTATTTCCGTCTTGTCATGTGTGTTGGGGTTTTTTATTTTTGTTTGTTTGTTTCTCTCTGTGGTGCCGCTGGTGGAACAGGTGTCTACATGTACTGTGGGTTTGACACAGAAACAACTGGGTGTTCCTGCAGCAAACAACATGAAGACTGACTCCTCACATCCGGAGAATGTGCATAATCCATTAACTAACCCTTAACTATCAGCTGTCGAGTCTGGCTTCATGCATTCTCCTTGTTAAACAGGCCGTGTTCACTGTTTGTACACAGATGACAGAGCAGACACCAAGTCATCGACCTGAAGCTTTCATTTGCTCATTACTAAGAAGTCCCTCTGAGCCTGCAAATCTCTCAGGTTGCTTTGTCCGCCCTTTCTGATATGCAAATATTTGCTGAGGGTGTACTTGTTGCTCCTCACAAACCCTCCCGTTAAATATTTATAAAAGCTGCACAAGCGCACCTGTAACTGTTAAATAAAAAGTTAAATTCAAGTTTAATTGCACTGCTATCTTGTTCACTGTGTGTTTATGCAGCTATGACTCACTGTGCGAACAACATGTAAGGTTTACATCACGTGCTGCTGGACGGTGTGTTTAATTGCACATCCTGTGATTATATTGATTAGTTTTGGAGAAGGATGCACGCTGGAAAATGATGAGAGTAACTGGCTCAAACATCTTGGATCTCCTCTCCAGAGTGTCACATGTTGCTGGCAGCTCAGCCAACAGTGGATCACAACACACATGTCTGTACTTGTACAGCGCCTTAGCTGACACACTAACTGAAAGCTTACCAAAATAAGACATTGCACAACATCATCGCCTGACTCAAACATCATGAGCCCACTTGTGAAACGTTCTTCCTCACTCAATTACAAAATAATTTATGCAACACGTCCCTCCGCTTTAATTTCTTGTGCTTCTTATCATGTATAGGCTGTCAGTAACATGTTGTCCCTCTTCTCTGGTGGTGGGTTTGGTTCTAGGTGATGCTGCTGGGAGACTCGTCCGTGGGGAAGACGTGCGTCTTGGTGCGCTTTAAAGATGGGGCATTTCTGGGAGGCAACTTTATAGCCACCGTTGGAATAGACTTTAGGGTGAGAGACATGCTGTTCTGAACAGTCCTACACTCACAGAATTACTCATTCATTATTTCTGTGTGAGCCATTAATGGTTTGTCATTTGTGTTATCTTCTTGTTACTCTATATGAGGAAGTATTTGGAAAAACAACCCAATGATATACAAAGCAGCGAGGGATCCACTTGAGTGTCATCTGCCCAATTATCACCTAATTATTTTCCCGCGCAGAACACTTCATCATTCTGCGATGATAGCACCAAATGTACAAATCCTCTCGCCAATCAGTCAAGTTCACAGACCACTTGTGCTGCGAGGCGCTGTGGATGGCTTCATAAATGTCTTGGCAGATGCCTGCCCACGTCCCTGTCTCCTGGAAAGATTGGCTGCAGCTCCACTTGGTCCTGGAGGAGTCACACTGCTGACAGACGAGACAGACCTACCTAGTCACATACACCTCATGCACGCACACACTCAGAAACCGACTGTCGCTGAATTTGGAGCAGATTTCTACTGTTCTTCCTCTACTGGGATGAACATGAAAATAGGCTCCCTCCAATCAAAGCAAAACACTCACAATAATGGCAAGTCAAGTAGGGGTGATTAAAGGAGGAAATTGTGTTGCATTAGCCAGAGTGATGTATTGTCTTCTTTGGATGGCAGTGTAGACATTAGGGAGCTTAATGGATGTCAGACATATAGAGCTATATGGACGTTGTCCATTCAGAAGCATGAACATTTCATCTTGCGTCCACTCAAGCAAAAGCAACAAGTACTGCGACCAGTATCCATTCATAAAATGCACTGAATAGGGGAATTGACACTGGTTCACACTTGAAAGGCATGATGAATTCAGTGTCACGCTATTCATTCAGAAAAATGGCTGTTAATGTAAGCAATTATATTAGCTTTTGTTTTCCTGCTTGTGTTTGTGAAAAGGGGCAGAGCTGCTTAGAAACAGAGTCATGTGAGAGAAACAGTCAATATGCTGAGGTTGTCCTCTGTGCATGGACAGGCAGGCAGGCTGTTGTGGCAGCTTGTAACATGGCCGGTCTATTTTCGGCATGCTTCCTTGTACCAGTTACTCAGCATGCAGGCTCGTCTCACGTCATAATTGGGGGAAAAATGGAAACCCATGGCAACTAATGCAAGGGTTGAACCATGTCCATTCTGCCAAGGCAGAGGATTCAGCAGGTGGCAGCTTTGCACACATTGCAGAGGTATCTTTTGTTACTGTGTAGCTCTTTCTGCATTTCTTTGGGTGCATGTGTGTGCTTTTGTGCATTCAGAGGAAAGGCAGGGGCTTTTTGTGATGACCTGTCACTGATATGAAGTTATGAAGTGACTGAGGAAGTGCTGCACAACATTTGCTAGTCACACTTCCTTCATCTCAGCCTCTCTCTCTCTGTCTCTTTGGTGGTTTTCGCTGTGCAAGGTTGAGATGCAGTTGTGACCTGGCATGTTGCTGTAGTAGGTCATGGTGACATAAAAAAACTCTGAAATACTCCCATGAAACAGAGCGTGGGAGAGCCTATGTGTTTTTGACATTGCATGTTGGAGCATGCATGTTAAAATACTGCATGTTACCTTCACCTTTACTTCCCCTCAGGATTTTTTTTTTTTTGTGTGTGCTAGTTTCCCTCTTTCAACACATGCACGAGTCACAACACTTAGTCTTTTTTAGCTGGGGTGCCTGAACTATTTTAGGCCAATCTTTTCTCTACAGGAAATCAGAGGGCACCCCCACGGGGCTGCAGGAAATTAACGGGGGAGTCAGTTGTTATGCTGCCAGTCGTCTTTCTCACTGTTGTGTAATTAAGTCTAATCCCAGGACCTTGTTGTTGTGTGGGTGTTGCAAATTACTTTCTCTGCCAGCATTCAAAGCCACTTTTAGTTGCCTTGTTTCTTTTGCCGCATGCTGAGCTTCTGAGCATTTTTAGTCTGCCGTGATGTTTGTCATTCATTTGTGTGCAGTTTTCACAGCACTCCTGCCTCTAAAGCATATGGCGGATTGTCAGTCTCTCACGGCTCTTCTCATTTCTGCAGAATAAAGTGGTGGATGTCGACAACCTGAAAGTCAAACTCCAGGTGAGAGCACGGACCTTTTCTCCAGACCTGTGTAAGACAGTGTCTGCATTTCAGGATTTGCCTCCAATGATGACAAATCATATCATCTTTCTGGCAGCTGTTGACATATTTATCGACCTGAACTCATCTGGTAGATTATGCAGAATCAAAAATAATCCGAAAAATAATTTATAAATAATAATTGACCCAAATAAGCTTTACACTCGCTTGACTGTCATTGTTTGCATTTGCCAATCCAATCAAAGTCTCTGATACTGTAGTAGGGTTATGTGCCAGCAGCAAGCTGTTATTAATCTAAGGCACATAAAAGTCTATCATCATAACCTGTTTGTTTAACACTGAGTGGGATGTGCCAAATTTAGATTCCTCCGCTAGCTCGAGTAAATCCTTTTTTCCTTGCACGGGCCTTGCACATGATAAAATCCTGTGATTAACTGTAAAATAGACTCAAATCATGAAATCCACTAGAGTCAAAAGCTGAGATGGCAGTTATTGCTGCTCTGCTAAACTAGGCTAGTTAGCCTACCTTTTAGCTGTTTTTTTTTTCTCTATGACCTTATATATGTATCATTCATATCGTTGATAACAGACTAAATTACCAAGATGTTAGTTCATCAAAAGTGATGTATTTCAATTACAGGAGACAGCTAGCTTTAGCGGCTAGCTGTCTGGTTTGGTTTTTTAGCAATACAGATCTATGGCATAAAAGACTATATGTTAAAACAAACATCAACAAGTCAGATTGTGGTCTTACTAAAATTTGACTGTAGTTACTGCATTTTGGCTTTGTAGGGCGGTATAATGGTGTGTTCCCACGTTAGCCGCTCGCTGTGTAATTATGTGGTTTGTTACGCAGATCTGGGACACAGCCGGCCAAGAGAGATTCCGCAGCGTAACGCACGCCTACTACAGAGATGCCCAGGGTAACCTTTGCTTTTTATATTTCACTTCCTCATGCCCTGTGTGTGTGTGTGTGGGAAGGGGTAGTGTAGGTAAGGGAGCAACCTGGCTGAGATATGTCTTTTTTATTAGTGAGCATAGAAAGTGTGTGTAGGTGTTGATGTGTGTGTTACATAAGACAGTGTGCAGAAAGCAATAAAGGTGCAACCAAACTGGTCTTCTGTTTCCTATTACAGCGTTACTTCTGCTATATGATATCACCAGCAAGCAGTCATTTGACAATATCAGGGTAAGACTGTCTTAAATTACTTTGCCCTCCCGCTTTGTCTCTCTCTCTTTCTCTCTTTCTCTCTCTTCATTTTCACTTCCTAAACCCTCTCAAGCTGAACACTTCACTCTGTCTATTTACATGCAAAGTACCATGAGGGCCTCCAACATTTTCTCACAGCCCTCTTTGGAAATGACATGATGTTATCGTTTGCTTCGCTACACAGTTCCCAGTTTCAGTAATGAAAAGCAATAAAAGTGTTCAAGGATAAGAGTGACTCAGTCACCATGATTGATTGGATGATGGTAATAATACACAGCTGAGGAGGAAAAGGGAAAATGCAGTCTTTAAGTGGTGGTATTTGTTTTGTGTATAGACCAATCTCTCTTTCTTCTCCCCTCTTGTATCTGTCTGTCTTTTGTACTTTTAAAGGCCTGGCTGACTGAAATACACGACTATGCCCAGAAGGATGTGGTCATCATGTTGCTCGGCAACAAGGTGAGCAAAGCTTCCTTTTTGCATTACATAAAAAGATCAGGAGGATAACTGGTCCCTTAGCTCAATTTTAACACGCTCTTATCACACTCAGACAGACATGTGAATGCTTAAAAGCCAAAAAATGCCTCCGCTGTGCGGCACATGCATAAATGCAAACTCTCACTCGCTTATTTTAACACTTAGAAGTGAAACGCAGTCTTAATCGTGTCTGTGTGTCTTCATTGATTTATGTCTTTAATGTGCACAAACAAAGAATTTTCCTGCGGGGAAAATAAAGTTAATTTACAGATGTCCACATCAACACATTCATTTCTTACCCATCACCCAACGTTATTTGATCATCATGACTGGGAAGGATGCATTCAAAACTTGCCACATAACATAGACTAATCACTTGCTTCAAGCTTCCCTTGCATGAAACCATTTCCTCCACAATGCTGCTGGTGATGAAAAGAGACATTTTCATGTCTCACTGCAACCACAAGTCATTGCTAATACATCTATAAGCTCCTTCTGGTGGCGCTGAGAGGACTCACCCTTCTCCGGGGTCATAGATGTCACACAGCAGCAGCTCAGATCATTTGCTGTGAGAGCAGCAGGACTGGCGGCACAAGTCTGTGGGAGTGCTGCTCTTCTGCTAGAGGTGGAGTTTCTTGACATCTCATCACTCTGAAGGAGCTCTGGCTCAGCAGCTGGCGGCCAGGCTGCCAGATCAGAGGACGTGCAGGGTGACACGATGGTCACATCACTGTAGCTAATGGCATGGTGAATCTGTGAACCTTCACCTCCGCTATGATGACTTGTTTTCTCTTCCCGCTGCTGTCTTACAGTCAGACATGGCTGCAGAGAGGGTCGTGAAGATGGAGGACGGAGAAAGGCTGGCGAAGGTAATGTATGACGGCTCCGTGTGGTCACAATCTCAACAACAGACACCCCGCTTGCTCTACTCATGTTTTTCCATCTTAGGAATATGGTGTACCATTTATGGAGACCAGTGCGAAGACTGGAGTCAATGTGGAGCTGGCCTTTCTCGCTATAGCAAAGTAAGTCTTAAAGCTGCTCTAATCAATATTCTTATATTAGCAATGGATGAAATGACTATGTGTAATGTAGAAGGAGTAGCTCAGAGAATCATCACCTGACTCTGCAGTTCTCCACAGCTCTACAGAGCGTTTCTTTTAGCTATTTCTTTTGCCCACTAACTAACTATGTTTACTACCCGACCAGCACGGCAGACAGTCAAAGTTAGCCACTAGCTGCTGAACACGGTGGAGCGTTTAGCAGCTGAAGAGCCAGATATTTCACTCAGGAGTTGCTAAAACAGAGCTAAAGGAGAGTGAATATTGGACTTACATTCATCATGTGGACACAAACACAACTTCAAATGAATGATAACGTTGCTCCGTGTCTGCTGCATGTGTAAACAGGCAACTGTGTGCTAACAAGTTACAGTAATAAGGTGATAATATGTCCGTTTTGTGTTTATAGCTTTGTTGCACTGCTCTCAAGTGGCCAAAAAAAATTAATTAATGCTGATCAGATGCTAACGTTGCCAATATACTTAATATTTCTTACTCTATATTTGCCCTGCCATAATCTCCATAAAAATTATAAATTATAAAATGTGATTCTCTCATGCACCCCTGTTCACATACTTTTGTGTTATTTTGGTCTGCAGCTGGAAAGGGTCTTTAGTTCCAATTAAGAGATACTTAATGCTGCGCTATACAATGATATTTTAGACAACAGTACGCTTCCAACGTTGTGGCAGCAGCTTAGGGAAGACCCTCTTCTGTGTCAACATGCCTCTGCGCACAAAGCAAGGCCCATAAATAACTTTTTTTTTAAAACTTTGGTGTGGAAGAACTTCTGACCTCAATCCCATCCAACACATTTGGGATGAACTGGAACGGTGACTTTGAGTCAGGCCTCATCTCCCAACATTAGTGCCCGACCTCACTATAATGCTCTTGTGGCTGAACGAGAGCAAATCCCTGCAGCCATGTTCTGAAGGTGGAAAGCCTTTTTAGAAGAGTGGAGGCTGTTATAGCAGCATATTAATGTCCATAGTTTTAGAATAAAATGTTTAAAAATCACATGTGGGTGGTGATGTCTAGCTTTCCACATACTTTTGGCCATATAATGTATTTCATGAATGCATACAAAAAAATGTCCATTACTCCCACAACTCACTGCATGACGCATTCTTTTATAAATGTAGCTAGTTAAATATAATACACAACAGGAGAGAAATCCCTGAAGGATGCAGGTATGAAATTTTTATTTCATAAATATTTATGAAAAGAAGCGACAGGTGGAAAGTCTGCAGAGTAGACCTCTCTCTACACCCCGCCACCCACCAAAATGAGTGAAAACAACTAAGAATAAAGATAATTAACAGCAACAAAAAAAGAGGGCAAAACAAAACAAATACACTTGGGGATAATACAGAGAGTCATCTACAAGTGATCCCCAAAACAAATATTCTATGCTTCAAAAGCTACATCTTCTTTTAAATAGTCCTCTGCAGTGAAAAAGTACACCTTTCTCTGCAGAGTAGAAAAAACAAACCAAAGTGAAAATAGTTTTCAGTTTAGTCATGCTTCTGTATTAATAAACACTGAGGTTCCACATAAAGTGTATATATCTGCTTCATGCATACAGCTGAGACCATCATCTTGGTCTTCTCCTCTGGGTTTCAGTATTTTAATACTTTTCTTTGACTTGACATTGATGCTCACGAGCCTCCCTCCGATTCCTGCAACGAAATACACTCTAATGGTTTTTAGATCATTTGTTGTTTTGTTCCTGTTGACTCGTTATAATGGGACTGTGCATGTTCAAGGCTCCCTGTGGATCTCAAACATTAACTGTGTCATTTCTGTTTATGACTGACTTCCTAGTGCACACACCTTTCTTACTGAATGGCAGGAAATATGAACAGGATTGTTATTTAGTCTAAAATTGACTGTTTGTACAGCATGTTCCCAGAGCTGTGGAAGAAAATCATGTAGGTGATTTGCTTTCTTCATGTGATGGGTATTTTAAGTTCAAGTTAGATTAAATGATTCATGCCAGAAGCATTTTGATTAAATCTCAGTGCAGAGGGATGTTTCTCTCCCTCACTCACTCTTTTTTATTTCTTCCTTCCTCATTTTCTTGATTTGCTCACCCTGTCTGTGCTGCATCCCACACATCCACCCCCTCTGTATCTAACTTCCTGTATCTCTCTCTCCATCAGGGAGCTGAAGCACAGAGCGACACAGCAGCCCAATGAGCCCAAGTTCCAGATACACGACTACGTCGAGTCTCAGAAGCACAAATCTGGCTGCTGTGGCCTCATGTAGCTGATCCTGATCACCAGGCAGAGAGAGACGCACCGCAAGAAAGAAAGAGAGGGAGGGAGGTAAAAATGTCTGCTCTCTTAACGAAAGCCAATCCCAGCACCAAACCTGAGAAGTGGACGTCCTCATCTTCTCCACTGAGCTTTTAACTGAATGGAAGTGAATCTGGATTGGTCGCCATCCCTTATCTGAAATGTGAATTTAAATCTCTTTTATGTCATGCGTAGAAATGTTTGTGATCTTTGTGGTGACAGTTGTATCAAACTACAAGTCGGGAGTTACAATCTGAAATGCTATATCCATCTGCAGGGACCAAAAGAAAAAAATTATTCTGCTCTGCAAACTCGTTTTTTATTTGGGCAAACACATTGCACTTAAAGGGTAACTACACCCTCAAATTCGGCTCGAACAGAGGAGTGAAGGTGCAACAGCCGTAGGAGGCGTGACCTTGTGTGTCTCCTCCCGGTGTGTGTGCCTGGGGGGGAGTGTCAGTAGGCTTCACAGCCGTAGCCATGCTGTTTTATCGGGGTTAACGTTACCGTTTGTCAGCCCCAAATATCTTGTTAAGTTCTGAATATAGCGCAGATATCGACTGGCCCATGTGTTGTGTTTACTGCCACCATAGAGAAATAAATGTCGTTCATGTACGCCGTTGTTTTTCGGCGCTCATCATCCTTGCTAACGCTACCAGCAGCTTTATGTGAGAGGCAGAAAGTGGGACTGTGGTCCTCGGAGTCCTGCCTGTTTCTTCACGGTTAGCGAGGCGCCAGAGAATTCAGCTGAACTCAACTTTCAAATCCAAGCAGACACAAACAAGCTAATTCTGAGCAGAAAAGGCAGTTTTATATCATACGCCAACAAGAATCTATGTGTTTATGTGTACAGCTCATAAAAAAATAATTTAGTGTGAAGTTCCTCTTTAATTAAGGCAGGACCCTTCTTGACCTCATGTTTGTAATTAATCAGTTTTCAGGTTGCTGTAACTTGAAATGCTGCTGTTTAACTGAGCTTCAGTTACGTAACCTTGTCCCAGCGGCAGCTGCGTTACGTCGCAAAGTGAAGTTCGGCCCTATATTCTCCGAACCTTTTCATCCCACTGGGGTTTGCAGGCCTGACTCTTGATACATAACAGTTTTATATGAACAATCAATACGACTGTTGTTATGTGGATATAGCATTTTTGCCGTGCAGCTCTTAGTTTGTTTTCATCCCGGTTTTACCAGGCTGTGAACTGAATCCCTTTTGGCCTTACAGTCTTCATCACTATTCTTTGATAATTCAGTGTGTTTGAGAAATGGACTTCAGTCTCACAGTCAGATTGTAGCTAAAATGATCCCATCTGTTCACATCTGTACTGCTTGTTAGATAGAATAAAGCCAACGTTTTGAGGGCGCTCGCCCACTGTGTGTCTGTCTGTACATTCAATTCAGGGCCAGTGAAACTTACATTACATTCAAACTGTACATGTAACTGTGCTGCTGGAGGATCATCCCTCTGCTGCACCAGGCTACATTACAAAGAGAGTATTATCATTACTTTATTTCTTTTCCTTTGCTTAGAGTTTCCTCCGCATGCTATTTGCCATTTTACCATTCACACACAGAGATGCACACAGCACTCCAAGAACATTGTTGTGTCTCCTTTAAACGATGGATGTTGTTGTCTAGACTGTACCGAAGCTGTATTTGTTCACGCACCGCATCTTTGTACAATGTTCATTATGAATGTTTGCTTGTCGAACTTGCTCGATGTCACATTTGTCCCTCTTCTGAGGCGTCACGGTGATCACAAAGTGCCATGAAAAAGTGCTTTGTTATCATGTTATATATATAAAAAGGTATATTTTGTAATGTATGTGGTGTTGTTTTATTGAAGTCAGTCTCGTCCGTGTGTCTTGTGTGTGTGTGTGTGTGTGTGTTGGGGGTTTTGGAGGAAAGAGGCGGGAGTCACCGAGGAGTGGCAGGATGTGCTGAGGTTAATGAGCCACTGTGTGGCAGCAGCTCCCCTGTTTGTTCTCTAGTGTGTCGCACTAGAAAATAAAGTGTTTCATCAGCTAGATAGGTTCAGCTCACATGTTGATGCTGAACTTTAGAGTCTAGTTTGTGTCGTTATAGAGGTGCACTGTGTCTGAAAGGATGCTCGACATCTGCATCATGAGGTTTTTGTTAATACTTTGGTTGCATTGAGGTCGTATTGATGTGTTAGGTGAAGTTAGTGGACATTACACATGAATGCACCGCCTCTCCCACTCACATCTATGAGTCAGCCTGTGCATTTTATATCCTTTACTGTGAACTCAATTCATTATTCGGACGACTTCTCATTAACTAAACTAGAAGTCCCCTGAACACACTGCAGTTATCAGCACTGATGCTACAGTAGCTTTACATTTCCAGGTTGGAGAGAGCTGAGAGATCCTGTCTCTGTCCTCTTATCAGGTCTGGAAGCTGTCTCAGCTGAAAAGTCAAATCCTCCCCGAGGTTTTAGTTCAGCAGCTTTATTTTTACAGCCGTGGTGTCACTCACATCTCTGAATGGCCAGAGGGGCTCTGGGTTAACTGGCTCCAAAAGACTGAAGAGTTTAAAAATGATGCTGATCATTATTGTTAAATTAATCTCTAGTTAGGGTTTTGATCATTTGAATGTAATCTAATCTCATATCAGAGGCCATAACTAAGTAGTATTTGATTATTGGAACTAATGTAATTGAGGCAAAAACAGCTTATTTCTAGCAGCTACAACTCAGACATCCACTCAATACCAGTCGTATATCTTTATATTTAAAACATCACATTACTGAGATGAATTCTGTTTTATGGCAAATTATACACCACAGGGGAAAATTATACAAATCAAATGCTTTCAAGCGTGATAAGGTCACAACCTAATCGCTGAGGAATATCACAGACAGACGTGCGTCATTTATGTCCCTCTGGAACAAATCATACAGATATTAATAGATGGATGGATGGATACTTAATTCTTACCTATAATTCCTGTCAGTCAGCAGCACTGAACAGCAGGAATTATAGAGAATAAATAAACTATGTATTATAGAAAAATTAGACCAAACAAATTACAGCAGTAAAGGAAATAGACAGATTGGAAGAGTATCAAGGTGTACAAAAATGGATAAAAATGAGATATATCTTCAGGTATTAAGTATAAATGTATGTACAATGTTAAACTGTGCAACAAGTGTTGCTCATAGAGGGAGAAGTGGGCACAATGTGCACAAAATGAAAATGATAGGAAAAGTAAAACAATTCATACACAAACTGTAAGAAAAAAACAGTAAATATAATGTGAAAGGGAATATGAACAAATGAAAAGAAGTTTGTAAGATTTAAAAACTAATGTCCAGAGAATTACTGTGTGACCAACACTCATAATCTCCATCAGCTTCTCATCTTCATCGTGTGTTTTTCCTGGATAGCCTCGGTTTGTGTTTAACCTACTCCATTCCTACCTACTTTGCATGAGGCGGCCAGCTGGGCTGTTCCGTGAACGCACCTCCCTCTTCCTGAGTGGCTTTCCTACTTTTTGTGGCACACTGAAAGGGAGCGACTGCTGTTAGAGTCAGCCT
This sequence comes from Macquaria ambigua, assembly GCA_008360985.2. Lineage (NCBI taxonomy): Eukaryota > Metazoa > Chordata > Actinopteri > Centrarchiformes > Percichthyidae > Macquaria > Macquaria ambigua. The sequence goes on from VMKM01000124.1 coordinate 321,020, forward strand.
GAGTTCAGTCCCCGGGTCAGGACCCTCTCTGATAGCAGGACGAGTCTCAGCGAGGATTTACAGATCAAATCAGACTCGTCTGGACAAACACCAGCACCGTTTCCCACGGACTAATCTCCCCAAGAGGGCGGGGGTTGGGTGTTTTTTTTTCTTTTGAAGGGGTACCACTCACTCACTCACGCACACACACATACGCCCCTCCTCGGCAGCATCCCGAGCAGGTCTTGTAGTCATTTCCACTGTAAACGAGCCACAGGTTGAGCCGCAGCAGCAGCAGTGTGAAGGCGAGTGAAGCCCACCATGCCGAGCAAAAGCCAGTATCTGCGCCCCCGGCTGTGCACGCTGGAGAAGGGGGACAACGGCTATGGCTTCCACCTCCACGGGGAGAAAGGTAAGACGGGGCAGTTCATCCGGCTAGTGGAGCCCGACAGCCCGGCTGAAACCTCGAGGCTCCGCGCCGGAGACCGGCTGGTGTTCGTGAACGGGGAGGACGTGGAGAACGAGAGCCACCAGCAGGTCGTGTCCCGGATACGAGCCACCGTGGGCCGCCTGGAGCTCATAGTAGTGGACCCGGACACGGAGCAGCTGCTGAAGAAACACAACATGAAGTGTCTGAAGGAGTATGTCACCGACGGTATCCCGTTACCCTTCGACGAGGAGGAGGAGGAAGAGGAGGTGGTGGTGGAGGAGGAGGATGGGGAGGTAGACGGGACGGACAACGGGGATGAGAGGCGCGCCAAGAGGGACGAGGTGGAGGAGGAGGAGGAGGAGCGGGAGGGGACACCCAGGGAGTCCACGCCGGTCCAGGAGAGTAACGGAGAAATCCACGCGCACGTCGAGAAAAAGCTGAGCATCAACTCTGAGAAGGTGAGTCCGAGACACTGACAGAAAAAGTTAGAATAAGTTCAGGTAAAAAGTTTTCACACATCTTTCCTCCAGCTTTACTTTACAGCACAAGTGCCTGCAGTGATTGAGTGACATTAAACCTACTGAATGCATTACTGAGGGAGTGTTTCCATAGAGAGAATAGGTGCTCTGTGTCCATAACATGGATAACATGGGCAGCTGCACCCACATGCAGCCAGGAGCATGTGGGCAGGGTCAGCTGGCCGGACATTTGCTGTGGGTGTGTGAGAGGACAAACGATCTGGTTCAGCTTTGGGATCAAGAAAACAGGGACCAAACTAAACCGTGACCCCCCCACCCCCCCTTCTGTCAGTCTGTAAACCTGAAAGTCAACTTTCTCCCCTCAGATAACTGATTGTGATGTGTCTCACAGTGTCTCAAAGAACAACACTGTCTTGTGTTGTTATGCCACAAGGTTGAGCGTTAAGTCAGCAGCAGTGACAGGCTCTGCACCAAAGCAAGAATAAAAGACACAAGGAAAACACTTTGAAAAGACACAGTGTTTTCTGCCTTTGCGTTGTATACACTGTAGAAAACGACCATAGCAAATATCTGACACTGCTGAACCATCCACAACAAACAACAGGAAATAATTAGTGTCTTTTTTTAAAATCTCCACCAAATGAATTTTTTCAACCTTTTGATCTTTGTCTGTAACACATTATGGGCACATTCTCACTCCGCAGTGGCCACTTGTTGCTGTGTCTGCTCTTATTTTCTCCTGCCACGCTGTCTGTCTGTGTGTGTGTGTGTGTGTGTGTGTGTGTGTGTGTGTGTGTGTGTGAACTCAGGACCTGGGTTCATTAAAAAGCACTTGAGGAGAAGAGGGTGCCTGCAGTCTGGAACATCTGTGCCCCTCGCTGCATCCTGGATGTTTACCCCCGAGGCTGTTTCTGTCTGTGTCCAGCTCTCCTCCTCCTCTGTGGCACATTACTGTAGGTGGGCGTGAGGTAGAAGGGCCATAGTGTGCAGAGCAAGGCAACAGTCACAAACAAAGACGCAGAGGAGACCCTGCTGTGGGCTTTTCTTTTCACAGGGTTCGTACAAAGTCTTGAAAGTTTGGACCGTTATGTTTTCAATGTTAGGAATATGCTTGAATTCGAATATACTCCTTGAAAAAATGTGATTTTCAACTTAATCTGGTGTTTCATCATCGACACAGTTGCTCATGTAAACCGAAAATCTTTTAATATTTGAAATGTAACGATCCTGTCGCCATATTTCTTTGTTGTCTCCTGGCATTTATAGTAACACTTAAAGGCTTCGAGAGTCTGGACATTTTTAGTTTAGGTACCTTGAATGTGCTTGAAAAGTGCTTGAATTTTACTCTTAAAAAGCTGTACGAACCCTGTTTTTTTTTTTTATAAACAACTAATTGATTATCAAAATAGATGCAGATTCATTTTCTGTCAATAGTTTAATCAGTTCGAGGAAAAATGTTAAGGATCATACTAATGTTGCCAGCCTATTTGTGACCTCCCTCTCCTGATATGAACCCAGCTGAAATGTCACATTGTCACTACTGAAGCTCTGCTGAGCCACTCACATTGTTTCTTTTTCTTCATGGTAACAGTGTAATGACAGCTTTCACATATCCAGAGCATGCAGGGCCTTCTGGAGTTATGTTTCTGGTATTTAAAAGAGATTTTTCCTCACAAGACCCACACTTGTGCACATCACTTGAGCACCGCTGGGTTACGTTGTTTGTCGCAGGAATATACAGCGATTGTTCCCGTGTTTACTCTCGATACTCTCCACAGATGGCCTAATGGAGCTGTGGCAGTGCAATTCACACTGGCACGCAACCCAGAGGGAAGTGACAAACAAATTGCACTCCTAACAAACTCATTTTCACACACTTGGAGTTTTAATTGCAACAGAGTTCCCAGAGTTTCACATATGGAGCAAAAAATCCAGCACGAATCACGCTAAGCAACGAGCCCAGTTGGGAATTTCTTTTTTATACAACGCCACATTGTGCACGAAACCCAAGATTTCACAAGCTGAGGAAGTTACTTAGGGACGAAAGACACAGCAGAGTGTGTGAGTGTGTAAATTGGACTCAAGGGACTCGGTTTAGAGTCTGCTGTGTCTCTGTGTTACAGTCAGAGGCACCTCAGGGTGTGTTCTTTGCATTGACTCCACTCTGCCTGGAATTTTCTCCCTACATCCTCTCCGGCATTCCTGTGCCCGAGCCTCTGTGGCACGGCCCATGACACACACACACACACACACAGCCCTCACCTCGCACAAACACACTCATGTACAGCCTTGGAAGACTCACACAACGTCGGTTCAGCAGTCACACTGACGACTGCACTCCGCCTGTCTGGCCTCGTCTTTGAAGCGACACAAAAGAGGGTTCAAGGGAGCGACGCCTTCTCCGGAAACCGGGGAGCCTCGCTCAAGGTTGCCATGGTTACGCTGATGTTGTGTATGTGTGCGTGTGTGGAGTGCATGTGGAGTGTATGCATGTATGTGTGAGGATGGAGGTAGGCGAAAGTGAGACAGTGCAGGGGAGGTGCGAAAAAAACAACAACTATCGAGCAGTGATGAAGGTCAAAACATGGAGCGTGGCCCGGGAAGAAAATAGGAACTGCTGTCGTCATCGTGAAACAAAACACACACACACACATGCAAAAAAAAAAGAAAAAACCCACATCATCAGTTCCAAAGGTCGTTGTTTTGTTTACCAAGCAGTAAAATGTTTTACTCTGCCATTGTTGAGTGCAGTGAAGTAGAAGCGGATGCTCTGTCTCTCTCTCTCTCAGCTCATATTACAAATCTAGATCCATCAGCTCATCCAGAAAAGACACTTGTGGAAACAAAAGTTTGCTTTCGTGGCTGTGTTGGTGTGTGCCGTCTTTACTTGTTGAAAGGTTTCATTTACAATAATTCAGTCAGTTTATTGTGCCAAAGCAATCCCTGGGCTCATGTTATCTTACATAAACATGACTTCCATGCAGTGTGGTATACAGATTTAAAATGTTTGGATAAAAAACATTAGGGAATTTCATACTAAGAAGACTGAAGCCTCATATTGGCTTCAGCTAAATTTTGGAGGTATTTTTGCACAGAACGAGGGCTGTGGATTTTGTCCTCCATTTCTTCCATTGGAGCATGTTATGAAGGGATCTTTTAATGATTACAGCAAGCAAAACGTGTTTCACTGTGCATATGGGCTCCTGACTGTTGTAAGACAGAACCTATACTTTAATCTGTCACTCATTTTTACAATCAATTGCTTAATTATTCAGCCTTCTAAAATGTCAGGGAATAATGTGAAAAATGCCCAAAAAGACATCTTTAAATGTCTTATTTTGTCCTTCTAACAGTCCAAAACCCAAAGATTTGCAATTAACAAGCTAAAAATCAACATATTTGAGAAGCTGCAAATAGCTAATGTTGGATTTCATTCTCAATAAATGACAAACAATACATTTTTAGACAGTTTTCAACTAATCGATCAATTGTTTCAGCACAAATGAAAACCAACCGATCCCACTGGATTTGTCGATCATTATTTAAAAAAAAAAAAATGCAAATCAGTAAACTCTATAAAATGTGCGATTATTTCTTACAGAAACGCTTTGCAGTTAAACCCACTAAAATGAAATTTTCATGAGCTGTATTTGCGTCATCACACTGCTGTGGCTCTTCAGTGATTCACTCAGACTGGAGGGAGCGAGAGAGTGTGAGGGTGAGAAGTTTTTGACTGCCGGCTGCTTACATAAGACTGTCTTTAAAACGCTAATTACAGGAGAGGAAGAGCGCTTGTGTCAGATGAAATTGACTGCGGCCAGATGAGATCTGGCACATTTGCAAGTGTTTCTAAGAGTGTGTATGTGTGTAATCTGGAGGTATGTATCGCTGTGTATGATCTATCTAGATAGAGGACGCTCGTACTGTAGGGGCCTGAAATGAGACATGATGGCGACTTTATGTCGATGTGTGTTGGTTGTCACTCTTCTCCCCTCTAATCTGAGCACGTTCTTATAAAACCTGCTTATTAAAGAGCTAGAAGCCTTAAACTGCTTCCACCACACATGGCGTGGTCTTTTAACTGCACGGGAAGACGTGTTTTCCCTAAACAAATCATCCTCAAGCTGATGTGTGGGAGGATTCAGTTTATATTTGTATACACTCCACTGTAAGGCCTTCAGTGCAAGCATTGACAATAGTCTTTTTAATTGGCTGTCCATAGCTCACTTTAACAGTCCAGTCAGTGTGTGTGTGTGTGTGTGTGTGTGTCGACTGAAGCAAACCCTGAAGTTTTCCAAACCATGTGTTTTCACAGTTATGACATTCAAAATCTTTTGTTTCCCACAGTGGCACAACTTCACTGACCATTAGCAGCAATTATTCAGCTAAAGGTTTCATTATTTGTCTCTAATTTCTGGCACAAGGGAGGGCAACATCACATCCATGTGACAGTCCCATCTCTTGTTCAGTAGGATAGATTTACTTGAGTTTTGAGAGTTTACCATTAACTTTTATCAAGTCTCACATTCACTGACATCTGATGTAATGCTTTCAGGAATAGCCTGTTGAGAAGACTCTCTGTTAATAGAATAAACGTCAGCTTTCGATGATCATTTCTCATGCAATAGAGGCAGAAATAGCCACACCTAGAGTAACTATTTGAGCCAGGATGGTCAGGGGTGTGGTTCTGGCTGCCTGCTGCTGTCTATGGGAGTCTTGGCCTGTGCAGGTCGTTTGTGCTGGTTTCCTGTCATTGTTGTTGGTGGATGATTTCCCCCTCCTCCACCTCGCCGTCTTAATCCTCTTCTCTCCCCCTTGGCCTGCAGGGAGAGTCCCAGCAGCTTGCAGCGGGACAGTAAACTACAGCTTAAAGGTTAGAGAAACTATCTCGTCATCCCTGTTTATCTGAGCAAATATAGCAGCTAAATGCCTGCAATGAAAACAGGATATATTACATAATAAAATGACACAGACACTGGTTGCATGTAATTCCAGCCACAGACACTGAATCATGGCTCAAAGTAAACACTATATCCAGCCCTGTTTGTTGATTTGGTTATCATTGAAGCCATTGTGGCAAGGCCAGGTATTGTTCAGGCTCTGTTTGGGTAATGGAGTGTGTCGTGTTTGTTTGACAGGATCAGATGTACTCCATGTTTCACTCTGACCGGTCGCACTCGGTCGCATGACGTTTGGGCATGTGCTGCACTTATATTTGTTTTGTGTGGGTGTTTTTGCATTAATGTTATGAGTATATGTTGGTGTGTGTGTGTTTGTATGTGCGTGTGAGAAGGTCTGGGAGTCACCCTTCCCTCTCCTGCTCTTTGTTGATTGCCGGGCTGTGTGTTTCAGGGGAAATGGTAAGACGTGGCGGAGGGTGTCAGGGGCTTCATTGTGTTTCTACTCAAAAAGATTTGTGCATTTGTAAGAGTAACATGTTTCCCTGCGCCTGTTTGTGTAAAAGAAACTGGAGGTGCAATCTCAAGTGTGTTATGTAACACGTATGAGCTGGGTGATAAATTTAAATTAGAGATGTTGCTTTGCAGAGGAAGTTATCCCTTTGTATTAGGCCGATCAATCACCAAGACTGCAATATTAATCCAATGGCAATATTGGATTTACAGGATGTTTGTATCATTGTAAAGAAGGGCTGTGATTTGTCAGGTATTTAACAGACACGTGTTATTTCATCCTTTAAATGTCTGTTAAAATTTCTATATCATGATATATATTGATATCACAATGTTAAAATACATAATAGAAGATTTTATTAATATGGTCAGCCCCTACTGAGTGATACTGACCAAATCAAATATCGCAGAGAAATCATTGATCATGTGGGTATGACAGCAAACAGGTTGATTTTATTTATCAATAGCAGCTAAATAAAGATAAATACTTCACATCCATATGTCTTAAAAGCCGCATGATGCTCTCTGTTTAGTTGGGGCTATGTGTTCAGTGTGTGTTTTAGTAGCCACCATCGCCAGACGCTTTCAGTCTTTACACCTCACACACACACACGTCTCTTGGCCCGTGGCTTTCACCGGCGTAGCTGTTTTTGTGTGTATTATGGGTGGGAATAATGATGGGAGTAACTGCTCATGATACAATACTATCACAAGCTGTCGCCCAAGATAACAAGAGTATCACCAGTGTTTTGTAAGACAGTCACGCACAATTCGTTACAGTATCTGTTTAAGAAGGAGGTGAAGAAAACGTAAGAAACACTGAAAATATACTTACTATCATTGGAGAAACAGCGTGTACCAAAGTGCTGAGAGTGTGAGCCTTTTTGTAAGTATTTTGGGGGCAGTTTTTGGCCTTTTTATTAGCAGACAGTGGAGCGATGACAGGAAATAAGGGGAGAGGGAAGAGAGGAGAGGACATGCGACAAAGGTCTGCAACCAGACTTCAACCAGAGGTTTCATGGTCAGCGTCTTAAACCCTTACAGGCCACCAGCTTTTTTTAATATTAACACAAGTTCATATGTAGCGTTGTTTTAAATGTCAGACAGTCATAAACTGCCAGAAGGCACAACCGTTACAGCTTGAGCAAAGGAAGGATACAGTTCTACCACATCACAAGAGAACATTATATTGCTCTTCTGATTAGGGGCGGAAACAAATAATCAATGGCGGCAAAATTTATGCCGATGTGTCGTCTTTGCAAATCATCATCAGCACTCGCGCTCACTGAAACGTCTCAGTGACGTCAGTCCAAACAACAGCACCACTGTGCCGTCCCCACGGCCAAGACCACTGTGGCCCAGGTCAGGGGTGGAACCTGAACCCTGTCCGTTTGTGTGTGTGTGTGTGTGTGTGTGTGTGTGTGTGTGTGTGGGTGGGTGGGTGGTGGGGTTGCTGGTGATTGGGTCCCATGGGATACTGGATGGAGGCTCTACAATGCCACATTCCATTTCCCTCTGCATTCTGCTGAAGGTTCACCACCCCGGCCGGACAATGAGCTGGAGGGCCGCGCCCTGCCGGGGGTGGAAGGGGGGACGGAAATGACTTGCTGCTCACCCTGAAATAGACTCACCCCCCCGCTGACCACCTCCCTTCCCTCCGTACAAGACAGAGACGCCATACATTGAGTACAACCAAGACAGAACAAATGAATGTACATTGTTGGTGTGCATATTCACGTACACTGAATGGTACCAAACTGAGGAAATGTAGGAAACATCAATCCCAAAGTACTTTGTTGTATTATTGTTTAAAGTCAACAATTATTAATATACTTTGCTTTCCTTGCTCAATTTTGTCATTTTGGGGATAGTATTTTGGCAATGGCGGTCAATCACGTCACCACTTTGGTCCAGACCAAAATATCTCAACAACTATTGGATGAATTGAGATGAAATTTTGCACAGACATTCATGGTCCCCAGTAAATGAATCCTACTGAGTATGGTGATCCTCTGATTTTTCCTGTAGCGCCACCATCAGGTCAAAATTTCAGTCTGTCCAATACTTGAGTTTATGACCAAATACTTGCAAAACTAATGACATTCTCATCACCCTCAGCTGCACTGTGTGTTTAGTGCAAATTAGCAAATGTTAGCACGTTAAAGTAAGATGGTGAACTATCAGGCACACCGAGAGATTGGACCCACAGAGCAGACTCGACACACGTAAACAGTTCAGAGCTTTTACTGTCCCAAAAGCAAAGTACAAGTACACAGAGCAAAGGTGTCCAAAGGGTAAGGCAAAACAAGTCGTAGTAGCAAAAACTGGTCATACACAAGTAACACAGGGAAGCACAAGTAAAGCTGGATAACGACACACAAGGGGCGAAGATTATCTGGCAAAGGGAAGGGGAAAACACTGGGTGTATATATAGGGCCAGGTAAGTAGACAATGAGACACAGGTGAAACACATAAGGCTGATTAGGACTGGCGGGAAACTTGACAGGAACAAGAGGATAAGACAGAACACTACCAAAATAAAACAGGAAGTAACACAAGACACAGACTAACAGAACTGATCATGACAGTGAACATGGTAAACACACCTGTAAATATACCTGTTTATAAATGGGATGTAAATATGGGAGAGCTGCCCTTTTGTTAGCATTTAGCTCAAATTCTTTTCCTATTATACGTGTGTATATGTGTGTTTTTAAATGTGCGTTCGCCTATTTATTGTTGAGCCTTGTCAAAGGAAAGAAATCTGTTACTTTGTGACAGACAATTAAGTTATCTTATCTTATATTATCTTAGCTCAAAGCACCGCTGTGCCAAGTACACCCTCGCAGAGCTGCTAGCATGGCTGTAGACTCTTAATCTTGTTCTTATTTCTGTGGATAACACAAATAACTAACATACATACAGAAGATGATCGGCTGTTATGTTGAGATATTTCCTGTCCAGCTACAAAGAAAGACAAGCCTTCCACAGCTCATCATTTTACACTTTACATGGGGAAAAATAACTAAATGCATCCACCAGTCACCCAAAGAGAATCCAACACACAAGAGAAGAGAGTATATATGCATTTCTCCATTAACAGTAGCATCAATAATGCAACACAGCCACAAGGGACGTATACCACAGGGGTAAATGTAATGCTGAGTGTGACCACATCATGTTGTCACTTCTGCTTGAATGTAACCACGAGGTCCAGCCCTCAGTGTTCAGACATCCCAACTTCTATGTTTTCTGTGTTGCCTTCCCCTCTTTCTCTAAATGCATCTTTCTTACATCAAACGCTGCAGTGCTCCGTGTGTTTGTGTGTGAGAGGTGGAAGAGAAACTTGTGTCACAGGTTGTCGAGCTGATGCTGGTTTCAGGTCTGCAAGGGTTGAAGGGTCAGGGGTAGGAAGACTGGCCGAGGAGATAAAACTGGTTAACTCCTTGGTATGTGGTGGGCTGAATGCACTCTTGATTTTAATAAAGAAGTCTGCAGAGTGGACAAACTAAAGATGGATGCTGCAGAAGACCCTTGAGGAATGGCCGAACCTGCCAGCTCCATTTGCAAAGATCTTAAAGCCTCGCTGGTAATCAAGACCACTCCAGTTGGTCCTATCAGTGCCTGTAACCCTGCTGTGATGACTGACATTACTTTTCTATTTTCAGGCCTTCCCCCTAAAGAGTTTATTGTAATGGGAACCCTCAGCAGAACCTTTCTTTGGTGTCTTTTGTAGAGCCAGTTTGTCCCATCCTCAAATGGAAGGGGGGACAGTAGGGTGCTTTGTTCCCCCCCCATCTGCCTGCCTCGCAGCTGGTTCAATGGTCCAGCTTGAAATCCAACACCCCCATCCTGCCTGAGAGAGTGGTGCGCTCCGCACACTCAAGAGGACAAAACTTGTGCTGTTCTGGTTAAAAAGGAACCTGGTTTACATCAAACATTTATTAAGTCCGCCCTTGAGGCTGTTAATCTCCGTCAAAAACTACACATGACAATCACAAGGACCGGGAGGCCAACGATTTGTCATGTCACTGAGTAACCACGGCGCCTGGCAGGGTGTCACTTTAGCGGTCATTCTTTATGTTGATCAAAGAGGCCGAACTCATGGGAGAGCTGCCCTCTCTTATTAGAGCGACGGAGGGGGGGATGAAGTAAGCAGCAGAAGGAGAGAGAGCGATCCATATAGATGAAAGAGTGACTGCTTTAGAGGACATATCTGCATGCACAGATCAGCTGAGTGTGACAGGTTTCAGCTGATGATTTGCCAGGCCATTTGGACAGAAGAAGAACAGTTGAAATATGTCAGTGAGGTGTTTTACGTAATAGGAAATTTCAGCATGTGACCTTTTTTTCTTTTTTTCTTCTGGGTATGTGAAAAAAAAAAAAAAGTAGTTGAGTCAGAGACCCAGAGCTGTGCAGGAATGACACAAGCCCACAGTAATAGATGTCCTACATGTGTGCTCTTTTATTAAGGCCCATAGTTACACATCAGTCCGCTGGCCGAGCACGGGGAAAATATGAAGTAACTGGCAGGCTGAGTGGCAGAGCTGCAGCCGCTGGCATCTCTCTCTCTCTCTCTCTCACACACTCACACACACACACACACACACACTCAGACTGCTCCCTCCATGCCAGAGACTGAAGCGCTCGCAGCTACAGCGCTCCTCTGTCGAACAGAATCAGCAGGAGAGCCTGGCAGATGCAAGTCTCCGGTGGCTGAGTCAGAGGGTGGCAGCGGGTGATAAACATGATGGATGGCTGTTATGGAGGTAGTTGGCTGCTTTTTAATACTCCCTAAGAGGGTTTTGAAGATGCAAATCAATCAATCTGGCTTGTCAAACACTCACCTGTGGGCACCTCGAAGCCAGAAACAGACGCTGTGCTCCTGTGCTCTTTTTGTGAGGCAATATGCACTTTAATGCTGACATTTGATCATTTTTCAACATGCTAGCAGCGTGGCTGTAGGGATGGCAATGTCGGTCTGTCAATCAGTCCACAGCTTTGGTTCAGACTGAAATATCTCAACAACTTTTGCATGGATTGCCATGAAATTTGGTACAGACATTCATGGTCCCAAGAGACTGAATCCTACTGACTTTAGTGATCCTCTGACTTTAACTCCAGCGCCACCATGAGGTTCACTGTTTTGATTTTGAGTGAAATATCTCAACTATTGAATGGATTGTCATGGACTTTGGTGCACACATTCAGTACATGTCCCCCTCAAGATGAACTGTAATCTTTGGTGATTCTCTGACTTTTCATCCAGCTCCATCATCAGGTCAAATTCTTTAATTTGTCTAATATTTTGGTTTATGACCAAATACCAATACAAATGACATTCCCATCAGCCTCCACTGTACTTTGTGTTTAGTACTAATTAGCAAATGTTAGCATGCTGACATTAGCATTTAGCTCAAAGCACTGCTGTGCATACATACAGCCTCACAGAGCTGCTAGCATGGCTGTAGACTCTTAGTTTTGTTTATATGAGGGTTAACTTATGTCTGTAAAATGTGCTCTTGCTATTTTGGCTTTTATTGAATGTGAAGATGTTATGAGCATGAAATAGAATAATTAGTAATCTCATCTCCTGTTACTTGACTCATTAGGTTTGTTTTTCATTCATATCAACACAAAAAAAGATCTTGCATGGAAGAAAAGGAAGAAAATTCCTAAAACATCTGTGACCTTTGGTTACAAAGCTATAATTTGTGTTTTAAACACTCACTGTTACATTCCAGGGAGCAAGGATTTTCCAAAATCTGTTTTATATGGGATTCAGCAGTTCATTTTAGACTCAAAACAGTTATATCTTCAGCTAGAACAGCTCCCCACTATATGGAGTTTGAGGTGCTGCAGCTGCATTAGAGGCCTGTAAGTTGAACTTTGCCTCGGTATCTTATCTTCTGGTTATCGCAGCTTCCTGAGGAAAACCAGAAACAAGTCTAAAACAGGGTTACATCAAGCTCTGTGTGGGAAACCTGTAAACTTTTAAAAACACACGAGAAACTGCGTGCTGGAGCAGCAGCTGCAGCAGTGAGATTTGAGAGAGAGAGAGAGAGCGATGTGACTCAGAAGTGTGTTTTGAGAATATTAACATGGGCCCTAGTATTGTTTTGGAGTGATTGGTATTCAAAGCAATCACTTATTTTCAGTTGCCAAAGCTACACTCAGACATTAGCTGAGTTAAATTGGTTTCACTTTATTCGGAGTTTCCAGTGTTACTTAACTTTGCATCCACCCAAGTCAGTGTCAATACTGTTTCAGTAATAGTAGCCTCTTAGTTGAATATCTACACCAGCGGACAAGTTGATACTAAGCAGCTTATTATTGACTGCTGATGGTCAGTTCAAAACAAAGAGTTACCAGAAATGATATCAGTGCTACAGGGCCAGGAGCTGCAGCACAACTTGTGATACATCACGCAAGAAAACAATGATATCATGCAGGACAGCCATTTACAATACATCACAATCTGTGTCGCTGAAGAGAAAAACAATAGCTATATAGCATGTGAGTGCGTACAGCATTCACTCGCGACATTATGAGATAAGTGAGATAAAACAGTGAGCCTTTTTACCAATCACACACAGCAGCTAGTACACCCGTGACAGCAGGACAGTGAAAGAAGGATACACCTTTGCAACACAGCAACTTCTCAAGAACTTCTCAAGCTGTGTTCATTAAGTTGAAGAGAAAACTTAAAGGAATAGTTTGACATTTTTGGGAAATACATCTATTTGTCATTTTGCCAAGAGTTAGACGAGAAGATCGATGCCACTCTCGTGTCTGTACAGTCAACATGAAGCCAGTTAGCTTAGCTTAGCTTAGCATAAAGCATGGAAACAGCTAGCCTGGCTCTGTCTGAAGGTAATAAAATCCACTTACCAGCACCTCTTAAGCTCACTAGTTAACATGTTATATCTTGTTTGTTTAATCAGTACAAAAACCAAAGTGTAAAAACGACAATTCACTCTTTTCTAGGGGGGTGGTGTGCTGGACTATTTCCTATTTCTTATCTGTGAGCAGTTGCCAGGCAACCAGCAGAGACTCCAGGAAGTTACTGGTTCCAACCAAGAAGTAGTCTGGCACATAAAACCAATGGAAAACGTTGAATTGTTGTTTTTCCAGGAAGCGAATAAGTGTTTTTTCCAAAATGTTGAACTATTTCTTTAATGCCAAGTTAATGTGAGACGCTGGCAGCTGTGATATCAGAGAGGCTTCCGAAATTGATCTGAAATAGTTCTCCAAGCCTTTCCATGTTTGAGCGACTGTTTGTGTTTTCAACCTCCATCTTCAGCTCGTCATTCCTCCCTCATATTCAGCTTGTTTTAGAGTTTGTTCCAGGTTTAGATGGGATGAGTCTGAGTGTCATGTCATAGCTTATGTTTATGTTGGGCGATCAGTTGAGTCGAGTTCTGTCAGATTTGCCTTGTGATCATGTTAACCAGCAGATCAGAGAGGCTTGTTGATGTCTGGTGACTTTTATTAGACATCAAATAGAGTTATTTCATCCTATGCCCTCTCTCCTCTACATGTTAGCTAATGAAAGCCTCCTTTGCCATGATGGTGCGCATGTGTGTTTTTGTGCATATGTTTGTGTGTGTTTATGTATAATGATTTCTCTTTCATGTCAGGAAGTTGAGCCAGCGCAGAGGGAATTTATATTGAGGGAAGATGTGTCAACACTTCCTGTTCAACACTTCCCTCGTGAAAGGAAAGTTTGTGTCACAGAGAGAGTGTGCTCATCTCTGAAACGCTATTTTTATGGGCCGAGAGGAACATTTCACGCAGTAGAAAACTATGTGATAAAGTGATACTAACATGGTTCATAGTATTTGAGCGTGCCAGACAAGATATCATGTCGCAGAGCGTGATTCAAATGATTTGCTTGATGGTCAATGAAACCTTTTTTCATTATTTAGAAATGAAATGAGAAATGAAAATTAATTCCCCAAGCGAGAGTAGGGCTTTTACACAGGTGAGATGTTATTGTACTGAATGCATCAGGGTGGGTGGTTAACTATCATTTTACTTGAGGAAGTTGAGGATTTTCACAACCCTGCTGTAGGCTTACAACAACCAAACTAGATGTGAGGAAGTAGATGAATTAATCTGTGTTTTCCTTCCACATATCATGTACTCGCAGATGCTTTAGGGCCTGGGATGTACTCTAGACAAAATAAAGAGTCTGAGAGGAAGTCTACACATGTTTCTGAATTAATACTGACCTCAGGCCAAACCTAAGCCTGTCTGAAACAAATATTTAGTTGTACTCGCAGTGTAAATTAGGGAACACAGATTTGTGTGACATTCAGCAACAGATAAGGCTGTTCAGTATGTCACTCTAGCCACGAGCCTGAGCTGATTGTATGTGGAGGAGTTACGGTATCATTTTGTGATTTACAGAACGTCCCATGGATGTTCTGTGGTTGTTCCTTTGGTGTGCCCAGTATATTTGCATCTCACTGACAGCTGTGTTCATCAGATTCCTGCTGTGACGTTATGGACAACTTACATTGTATTTGTTGTTAAAAAGTAAAAAGAGGAAAGTACAGCAGAAACCCAAGCACACACACACACACATTTGACAAGTAGTGGGTCCTTGGTCCTTGGCTTGTGTGTGTTCAGCAGATTCCACAGATTTCAGACCCGCATGGAGATTCTTCTGCCCTCCACTCCTCTCCGACACAAACCCTCCTCTGTTGTCCCTGCCAGAGCCTGTCTCACCCTCTCTCCCTGCGCAGGGACGCCTAACGTCAGCCAGAGCACCCGATGAGTGTCAGGGAGTCCAATGCCAAGGCTGCAGTGTTTGCTGATGGCACTCAGCGCTACATCTGCTTTTGGGTTCCCAACACTGGGCACATGAACTAATTATAAATCATGGATAGGACTTCACTGTTACAGGGGCTGAGAGCTCCCTGAGTTCTTGCATGAAATGAAAACACCTTGTACTCTAAATTGGTGGGGAGCCCCAGACTTCATGCAAATTATGCTTTACTCTGCTATCACACAGCACAAAGTAGAGGACAGAAAGCTCTGTTAGTTAATTCCAGGTTATCAGAGGAGGGAAGGTCAGTTATAAGAAAGACTCAAACATTAAAGGAAAGACAGCACTTCTCTATTTACTCTATACTTTGGATTGCATCTTTTTTCATTTAAAGAATGAAAGGAAGGTGGTTCTATTTGAAGTGTGGGTGTAACACTTGAAGAAGGTAAAGAACGTGCAATCAAAGACAACCATTTTTGTATAATCAGTTACCATTATGATGAAACTCTGGCTGCAGGGCTCTTATCAGGAGCTCGTCTGATTAGCAGCGAAAATGTTCAGCACACACTCCCGCTGCTCAGCCGGCTCTCGACAGAGATGGACACAAAGATGAACAATCTGCATCACTGATTACGTTTAATGTATATTATATATGAGGAAGTTTGTAACACCGTTTAGTATTTCCCATTCTGTTTCTGTTTAAGATATTTAGTAGGGCTGAACGATTTGCAAAAAAAAAAAATCATATTGCAATTATTTTGACAGATGAGATTTAGAGGTAATTTTTGCATTTCATTTTCACTGAAACAAATATACAAATGATGATGTGATTTTTGCTGGGGTCTGTTTCAAACAAGCATGTTCCCTTATGTCTGGAGAACATGATTTGTAGGCCGGGGCATCTCTGTAGCATCACAGTGCTTCATTTATGTTGGGAGGCAGCTCTTCCCATTTGGATATTGCACTTGGCCATATTGCGATTTTGCTAATATTTCGATTAATTGTTCGTCCCCAAAAATTTAGACATTATGGGTAAGGACCTGTGGCAGGAGTTTAAAGGAATACTTTTGACATTTTGGGCAATACGCCTCCCGGTATCCGCTTTCATGCTGAGAGTTAGATGAGAAAACTGATACCACCCTCACTCTCCAGGACCAAAGGTGACCCGCCAGAAAAGTAAATTTTTCCAGGTACTTTACTGAGAAAAGTGAATTCTTGGCAGAGGGGGGTGGGGTGTTCACTTAGAACAATTGTTTTTACATAATCCAGTGACGTGACAATCACTCAGTGCTAGTGTCAAGTTGTGTATGAGGGAAGATGTAGAGTCAGACCGCCTCACTTATTATAAGTTCATTTATATCCACGGATGTTTTTGAAGTGGCTTTAATCAATCAGCCTCCTGCCAGTATTTTCTGTAGAAAGTGAGTCATTCGTACTGATTTATTTATAGAGGTTGTTCATTGTCTTCGAGTGCTCAGTTGACAGAGGGCGGGAGCTCACAGCGGCTCTGATGTGGAGGGAGTGTCAGGTCAGATTTGGTCACACTGACAAAGATTATCCCGACCAGTGCTGTCTCTCCTCTGTAGCTCCCGTGTTTCACTCCTGTGTTTGACCTCTTTGATGAGAGAGCCATTAAAGCCCCCTCTGCTAAATAAAGAAACTGCTTCTTCCACACAGCGGAAGGGAGGCTCTTGGTTTGAGCTCGAGTTTTTTCCTGGATGACAATACAGCCCTAACTCTTCCTGCCATCCCAGAGCGGGGCTGGACGGGACGGGGCGAGGGGAGGCGTCAGAGGTCAACTCCCAGCTTCCATTGTCCTCCTCGGGAGCCTGGAGCGAGCAGGGCTGCGGACCACACCGGAACCAGTCCCTTCCTCAAGCCGAAAAGGCAAGAGCAGCGCCGTCTGACTCCATCTACCACCTCCCCAAATTCTCCGCAAACCTTCCCAGCAGACCTCCAATCACATGCCTCCAAGACCCTCTTCCTTCCTGGCGAGCAGTTCGGAGTCACGTGGAGTCAAACAGCAGCTTCAGTTTACTCATGAAAAACACGCTGCACAACACATCAGCATGCAGCAGCCACCTGTATGTTCAACCTCGGCTTTATATTCATGGTTAACGATTCACTGGAGCTCTCCGTAATCTTTGTGCCTCTTGTTCTCCACGAACACACACCCATGGTGGAGGTATTTTTTTTTTAAAAAGCTGATGTTTCGGTCTGTTGATGCATGTCACTGACAGTGTATTAACATGCTGTATCTGTTCTCTCTCTCTCCTCTGGCCTCTTCCAGGAGGTGTGCACTGAGCTGCGGCCACGTCTCTGTGTGATCCAGCGAGGCTCCAACGGATATGGCTTCAACCTGCACAGCGAGCGGGCGCGGCCGGGCCAGTTCATCAGGGCTGTGGATGAAGACTCTCCAGCAGAGAGGGCAGGCCTGCTGCCCCAGGACAGGATAGTACAGGTACTTTAACAAGGCCAATGCTAAACCACTGTGAGACCATGCAGGACAGTAACTCAGCATGGTGTGGTAACAGGGACATTTAGGGAAATTATTATTGTTCTGGTCATTTTTCTACTTTAGAAACTCCTTGAACAGGGTGCCAAGTTATGGTCTTATGTAAGCAGCATTAATGTAAGTCCTTTAAGGAAATGTGCTTTTCAACTTTTCTTCATTAATTGTCCTAAATAGTTACAGAGTAAACTTTATGAGAAGTAACTGATTAGAGTCCTTAGAGTCACACAGAAATGTTCATGCAAATAGTGTATCCTGTCTAGTCTGCCATACTTCCGCTCTAGACAGCCTGTAGTGATTTTTTGTTATTTTTTTACTTGGATAAAAATAGAGAAGAATGGTGTGGTATGTAATCAGGCCTCACCTTTAAGTTATGAGATAGAAAGGCTGTTTACTTGAGAAAAAAAGGATAAAAGAGTTTCTGTTCATGCCTTTCCAGCGCTCCACTAATTAAATGTTTTGGTTTCACGGTGTGAAAACAAACCCTTGTTACACACCTTGTAGATTTAACCTTGTAGTTGCACCATTGCCATCAATGACTGATGCTCAATATCAGGTCTTAAAAGATATATTAATATATTTTATACTGTTTTAGGATGGAATATTAAAGCAACAAAGTACAAGTGTGAGGGACTGGCTACATAAAGGTTTTTTAAAAACTTTGAGGTACTTTACTTAGTATTGTACTTTTTACTTCACTACAGTTATTTGACAGCTTTAAGTATTAATTACTTTACAAATTAAGATTTTTGCACACAAAACATGAGAATCTACAAGTACAACTGAAACAATTAGTCGATTAATCGATTGACAGAAAATTAATTGGTAACTATTTTGATAATGATTTGTCATTTTTCATGCAAAAACATTTCATGGTTCCAGCTTCACAAATGTGACGATTTGCTGGTTTTCCTTTTAATTATCTTAATGACTTTAATTTATTTTTAATAATTTTGAGCTTTAGACTATTGATTAGACAAAACAAGCATTGTGAATGTGTCACTTTGGGCTCTGGGTCATTGTGGCAGCATTTCTCACTATTTCCTGAAACCAAACAGTCAATCAATTTAATGGAGAAAATAATCAGCAGATTAATCCATAATGATAATAATCATTAGTTGCAGTCCAATACAAAATAGTTAAACATTTGCTCCACCTCAACCAACAATAAGATCCTGCTTTTGTTAATGCATGAATAATAATAATCTAATGATATAATATATAACAGTATAACAGTTACAGGGGGCATTTTCATTTCTGTATTGATTACTTTTACTTTTAATACGTTAAGTACATTTTCCTGATTATACTTTTACTTAAGTGACATTTTCAAAGCAGGTCTTTTACTTGTAGCAGAGTATTTTTACAGTGTGGTATTAGTACTTTTTACTCAAGTAAAGGATCTGAATACTTCCTCCACCACTGCAGAAAAGTAATCTGACTAATTCACATCCACCTAAAGAAATACTGTCGATTAGTCCATATCTAAATCCACCAGGTCTTCTGAAGACTGTACTGAGAAGTGGTCAGCTCTTTTCCCAAAGTTAACTGTGTGTTCAGAGGAATGTGAAGTGAACTAACAGCCGCTGTGTGGGGTCTTAAATCCCCCCAGAGGACTCTGGTGTAACTGTCACTGTGAGCAGCCTCACGCTGGAATAATCAGCTTCTTAATTGGTCTGGGGTCTGCTCTGCCCACCTCCTTTTTAAGTGTTCACTGACCTACAGAGTCTACAGAGAGACAAGTGCGGCTGCAATGTAGGATGCTCAAAGTAAACTCTTTATCATACAATTCTGATGAAAAGCAGTAAATTGTCACTAAGCTTATCATGAATAAAATAATAAAATAAAATGTTTGATTAAAGCTATATAAAGGTTGACATGATACTGTTTTTTTCACCACAAAATCACAGTTGCAATAACATTTTAAGCAAAATTGATTGCAATAAGTCCTACTGTGTGAGAGACAGAATCACTGTACTTGTCGGCCTACCACAGACCACATGACCACTTTTTTTTTGTCCTCTAATAGATATTACAACCATAAAACCTTGTGGTTGTAGTGTCGTACAACCAACCAAACTTCCACTTATTATTTAGCCAGCAGAAGCAACTCACAATGAACGTCTCTGACTCATTCAGTGTAATTCATTTTTGTAACACATGGTCAAGATCAGAGCGGCGGCATGTCCACTGATGTGAATGCCTCCCTTCACTCCCTTAGTAACATTTTGCAGCTGAGCACGTGAGTGTGAATGACTGCACAGTGAAGTAAAATGAAAGGGAAGAATCAGAGGAGAAGAAAGTACAGAGAGATTAAAAGTGCCACCAGTTTGGGGTCTGTACAAGAGTCTAGCGAGGGGTTTCCAGTCCCCCAGAGGGCCCCAGACAGCCACACCACCCACTGAGGAGCGGGGCTTTGTGGGGAGCGGACAGCCATTGTTACTGCTGTTACTGGCCAAGCAGCTATTGTCCAGCTTCCTCTGTGGGACTGGCTTAGACATGCAGGTCCACCCTATGACCTAAACACACACACACACACACACACAAACCCTTTGAGACATTTCTCACATGCTTTCTCATGATGATTTTATCCCAGAACACTCAGCTGGTGTGGGAGGGAGCCACCTGACATGTTGAGTTACTGTATACCAGAGAGTTAAAGTACAGCTGCCACTGCATCAAGTACCACATAACAACATGGTGGATAAAAGCTGATTTAAAGAACAAACTGAACAAAAGAAAAATCATATTTTTTTGTGGCAGCAGAGCTATTGAGCACCTTGTGACGATTGTTTTGTAAGTTAGAGGTTGAAAGAATGTGTGTGTGCATGCGTACGTGCATTTGTGTGTGTGTGTGTGTGTGTGTGTGTGTGTGTGTGTGTGTGTGTGTGTGGACACAGGATTTCCTGCCCTGGAGCCTCTGGCAGACAAAGTGATAATATTGAGAAAGAAATCCTGACAGTGATAAAAACAGTTTGTTCACTTCTGTGTGGGAACAAAGACAAGACAGCCTCACCCCCCCAAAAAAAAAATAAACAATTACAAATTAAGTTTAAAAAATCTAAAATAATCTCTTTTTCTCCTCAGGTGAACGGTGTGTCAGTGGAAGGGAAGACACATTCAGAAGTAGTGGCGGCCATTAAAGCCGGCGGGAATGTGGCCCGTCTGCTGGTGGTGGACCCCGACACAGACGCCTTCTTCCAGAGGTGCCGAGTGGCCCCCACCTCGGACCACCTCACCGGTGAGAGGACACACAGTCAGGGCCATCACTAAGAGGCAGTACAAGTTACTTTTCAACCGTAAAGTAGACTCTAGACGTTGCCTCCTCATGTCCTCCTCTCAAATCCAGCAGATTAAAAGTCTGTCACACTGTTTCTTGGCTCTGCTGTCCCTCTCTCCTCCTTTAATTCTTTCTATCTCCCTTTGACTCACTCTATCCTGCCAATAAACGCAGACAGAGACAGAGACACTTCCTGCCCCCCACCTCATGTTGCTGCCCTGTGGAGAAAGTTAATCTTTTAAACAGAAATAGATCAGATCAGACAGATCAGAGTCGCACTGAGTAACAGTGTCGTTTGTGAAGTGTAAAGGCTTTAATGCAGATCTCTCTCTCTCACACACAAAAGTTTAATTTTACATTGCAACATGACACTTTTAAAATTAATTATAAAGCAATAATTGGATAGTCTGACAGAAAAAACCCAATTAGAACAAGGTCAACCTTTCAACTGCATCTCATCAGCAGATGGAGTTTGTTCAGTTGTCATGGAGATGGTTTGGTTATCACGTGACCTAAGTATGAAATGTCAGTCCTGTGATAACATATGGGTATATAACTGCATCCACTGATGAAGGCCATGAGATATGGATGAAAGCTCCATTAAATGTCTAATAAGGGGACCGTTGTCTGGACTTTTTTTTTAAATCAAACTGAACAAAATGAACCTTCAAGCTTAATTAATGGATACTTGACTTTGCCATCGCCTCTCTCCAAAAATGTCAGATATGGTCACCCCAGGAGCTGGTAGGGATTCCGTGAACTTGCTCGAAGGCACTTTGACTTGGCACAAGTCCTGGTATGACTACCACAGCCCCCAGGGGGAGCCCTAGTACAGTCTGTGATCTGGATTCTGTGTTTGAGGGCCGTCCCTCCACAGCCAGATCCTCAGGCAGATGGTGTGTGTGTGTGTGTGTGTGTGTGTGTGTGTGTGTGTGTCCTGTGCTTGGCCAAATGTCTGAGTGCCACTCAGCACCTTGAGACCCCTCATGTAAACATGGCGCTGCCAGCTGTTGGCATGGCAACAGACGGTGCATGGGGTGGGGAAAAATGCTGCCCTCTGTATCCGAAACAGATTTTTCTTTTGTTGATATTTATTTGAGATGCTGATGGTTTGAGAAATGTTTCCCGGTGCTCCCAGTTGAGTATCAATAAATTAGTTAGATCTATTATTAAGCACGTAGGTGGCATGTCCTGTGTTGTGTACAAAAGAGAAACTGAATTGCCGTCACTGAATGAGAGGCAGATGTTTCAACATCTCCTGGACTCTTAAACTCTCCAGTGTTTCAGTCCAGGATTGAAAATAATAACGCCATACAGGGCAGAGATTCCAAGTCAGGTGTTTCCCAGGTAACTGCCTGCTCTTCACATGCTGCCCACTCAGAGGACACCTGCCTACACTGACTCTTAACTTCCACACACACACACACACACACACACACACACACACACACACACATCGTCTCTCTGAGCTGCCCGGCTGGCCAGCAGCTTTGTTTGGTTTCCAAGGCGCTCACTCCAAGTGGCCTCTTAGCCTGGAGCTGGAGCTGTACTGGGACTTGGAGAGGCTCCTTTCAGAGTCAGGGACACACACACACACACACACACACAGACAGACCTGAGGAGGACTCGAATCTCAGATTAACTCTGAAGGACCAGCTGCTGTCTCCAGTATTAATCATCATTAGCTAAAAACGCTTTTCGGCTGCACGGAGGATCAGAGGGATGGAAGGTAAGGGATGTGTCGGACCTTCTGTGATGATGTCTGTCTGCAGTTGCCACTTCTCAGAAATGAGGTGAGGTATGAGAAAAGGCTGAGGGGATAATGTTCCACTACAGCTATCTGATATGTAGAGGGTCTGTGGAGGTATAGAGGACCAGGAGGAGCACCATCTCATAGAAGATGAACCACGTGTGAATAATAGATGCTCATACCTGTGCTATGTAATAGAGTAGGTGTTAGTGGAATGAAAGGTGAGCTGCAGAGAGACTCTTGACCTGGCAGAGTGGAGCTCTCTGCTCTGATGGTGCAGGACTGGGACTGAAGGACTGCCGGTCTCATGATTTGACATTAGTCCTGACAGAGAAGGGAAGACAGACACAGTTGTATTTTTGTAGCCTGTGACTGATTCTTGTGTCATTTTCATGCCCACAGGTCCGCTGCCTGAGCCTGTCATTAATGGAGGGATGGAGGAGAAGGTAAGATTCACCAGCAGCAAATGTATCACAGAGACAAGGATGACACTTAAAAGAGTGTAGAGCTATCATTTGGTTTGGAAATCTGCTTTAGAGCGAAACCAAAAGTGGTATTTGAACTTTGAAGGAGCTGTCGATCTCACACAGCGGCAACTTCCCTCTTCACCGACGGAGCCTCTCCTTCCTGGCAGAGAGGAGGACAATAATAGTTCAGCCTTTCTGCTTTGAATACTACTGTAGCTCCTCGTGTGGCACAGACAGCCCAGCAGGCCAAGGTCAAACAGCATTTGAAAGTAACGCGCAGCATTTTCTCAGGTGTGGTTTGCCACATCAGAGAATCGAGTCGCTGGTGAAGTGTGTTATTAATCAGAGAGACCTGTGCTGAACGAACTTTCCTGTGATTGTCTAAACTTTCTGGTGCTCATTGTATGGCGCTGTGTGGAAAGCCACACTCAGCTAGTACTCCAGTAACTTTGAATTATTTTGAAAATGTTTGACCAAGGACAGATTGTTTTATACATCATAAAAATCACCCAATAGATAATAATTCCTTCACCCACAGTTTATAGTGTAGTGTATGATAGGTATATTACAACTAGAAGCTACACTTTTGAGCTGAGGCATGAGGAATGTAGCAGCTTCATGTTAATCCTGCTAAAGTATTTGGGCGTAATCCCAATCAGACACACCGGCCACCACTTACTGTAGGACGCAAGTGCTCACACTTGAAGGAATAGTTTGACATTTTGGGAAATATGCGTACTCGCTTTCTTGCCGAGAGTTAGATGAGAAGATCGATACCACTCTTGTGTCTGTACAGTTATGTGAAGCTAAAGCCAGCAGCTAGTTAGCTTAGCTTAGCTTATCTTAGCTTAGCGTAAAGACTGGATACAGAGGGAAACAGCTAGCCTGGCTCTGTCCGAATGTAACAAAATATACCTACCAGCACCTCTAAAGCTCACTAATTAACATGTTATATTTTGTTTGTTTGTTTCTGGTGAGTTCATTCAGAGGCTGAGCTGAGCACACTGACATGGTCGGTGTGTTCGTTTCTAGCTAGCTTAACGTTACAGCTAACGCCTCTATAGTTCGTACATTAGCTGTTTGGGGTGAATAAATACCAATGGTCAGCAAATTCTTGTAAATGGCGCGAGGCAAAAATTCTGTCTAAACACAACTTCAGAAGAACGACAAATCACCATTTTACAGGAGGTTATGTGCCGGACGACTTCTTGGTTCTGACCAGTTGCCAGGCAACGAGCGGAGACTCCAGGAAGTTACTGCTCCCGGCCAAGAAATAGTCCAACACATAATGCCCTCGCAGTTGTGGAAAGTAACAAAGTACAGCAAGGTGGTACTATACTTGTACTTTACTTGAGTATTTCCATTTTATGCTACTTTACTTTGCTACTTCTACTCCACATCTCAGAGGCAAATATTGTACTTTTTACTCCACTACATTTTTATCTGAAAACATTAGTTACTAGTCCACCTTTTCCAGCTGCAGCATTGTGATGAACACATTAATGTGCCAATGATTATAATCCAGGAATATAATGATTCTGAAATGGGCCACTCTGCATAATGAATACTTTTACTTTTGGTACTTTAAGTATATTTTGCTAATGCTTTTACTTAAGTAAGATTTTGAATGCAGGACCTTTAGTTGTTGTTATTTGCTGGTAGACATCATCTAACTCTCTGTCAGAAAGAGAATAAGCTTATTTCCCAAAATGTCAAACTTTTGCTTTGAAATCCTGCACTGTGTATTCCAACAAAAACACAAACTATGTGTTTGTGTGTGTGTGTGTGTGTGTGTGTGTGTGTGTGTGTGTTTTTCTAACCTCTCCTTGGTTGTTAGTGGCATCACAGGAATGCCTTATGAGGGCCTCTCAGGTTACCAGAGTGTCTAGTTCCCAGACTTGCATGTAAATCAGTGTTGATAAGATAAGAGATAATTGTGTGAAGACACCAGAACACAAACTAAAAGAAACCACTGTGCCGACCGTGGCTGCCTTCCGCTGGGGCGTTTGGCCAGATATGCATAGTGAAGCCTGACCCGGGCTTCCCGTTACTCAGGGACTGTATGTGCAGCAGTGAAGCTACATGTTCCACGTATTGTTGCATAACAGACGCTGGTTGAAGAACTGAGAGGGAGGGGTGGTGCCAGAGGTCAGGGTGGTGGTTTGGAGTGAGTTAAACATCCTTGAGTATGAGTGGGTTTCACTGGCGTATGTTCAGTGAGCTGGAGAAACTAATACTGATCGAGGCTGCAGGAACTTCAGTGCCTCGTCCTGCAACCTTTTCAGCTCATTCCAACTGCTACAGGAAAAACTCTGAATGAAATGAATGAGTAATTCAACCAGGAAGAGAAGCAGGAAGAGTTTCAAAACACATTTTAAAGTCCTTTTGCTGATTCCAATGAAAGCCCACAGCTGTACTAAATACCTCTTATTAGTGATTCCCACATTGATAAATTTAAAGACATGTTTGACAGTGCAGTTGGTAAGAAGGAAACTCAGAACTCACCATTAATTGGTCTAACTTTGTACTTAGGAATTATTTTTTACTTATCATTCACAATATCCTTTCTTAAACAAATGATGTGTTAGAGACACATGTTTGAAAATGTTGGTGCCACTTCATAGGTGCTTCTAAGTTAAACTCAACAGAAAAACCAACTCAAATCCAAGGCTGCCCCTCTGTGGTGAAGTCTGGTACTGCACCAAGGCTTGAAAAAAAATAAAAAAAAAAATATATATATATATAATGGTATGTCAGTTTATATAATGAAGTGATGCTGATGAGTGTTTGTGTTCCCAGGTGAATGGTAGAGGGGCCAAAGAGGCAGAGAGGGACTCAAAGCTGTCAGTCAGTCCTTCTCCATCCAACGCCTCGTCCAACGCCTCGCTCACAACCCCGCCCACAAACACCCCACCTGAGGTACGTCACAGGAAACACTCTGCCGCCCAGCAATCTTTTTAAAAAAACATAACGTGCAGCACGTTCTAGCCGAAACACGTTGACGTTTCTGTTCTCCGTCTCCATCTTTTCTCTCTGATTTTCGTTATTCAGGGTTTTATCGCGGACGCCATCCCGGCACTCAACCTGTCCCTGCAGCAGGTCAAAGAGCTCGCCCACCAGAAACGCTCCAACAAGAGAGCCCCGCCCATGGACTGGACCAAGAAAAATGAACTCTTCAGCAACCTATAGGGCACCTCAGCTCATCTCACACGCACACACACACACACACACACAGATTTTATAGTGATTCTTACAAAGAGACATCAGAAAGACATTTTTTATTGCCATGACAATAAAAGAGCAGTTTAACAATTGGCCGTTCTGTAAAATATAGTATTCTTCTTATTATACTCTTCATGTTATTATAATCCAGATATTATACTGTACATGTATAATGTGCTACTAACAAGAAAGATGCATACGCCAATGAGAGAGACCTGGACCATGTTGACAGTGTGTATATGTGTGTGTGTGTGTGTGTGTGTGTGTGTGTGGACCCTGACAGTCCCTGCTGGCCAGAGTCTGGTGCCTGTGGAAAACAAGAAGGAGTTGATCGTCATGCTAAGTTTAATGACCCGCTCCTCCGTCTGCTTGTCTGTCTTTTGGACGTTTATACTAACATTTCAAACGTTAAAGTGTCTTCAACAACGGGACCAGCCGCGTTAAACCAGCCTGACAATCAGTTCACCATTTAGCTGTATTTTAGATTAGTTTGTAGGGATCAAACATCTGACACAGGACTGAGTTAAATTCACTTTCCATTTATTTCATGAACAGTAATGTTTTTAATGTGTTGTGATATTTTTTTTTAAAAGTATATGATCCCAAATTAAGGCATTGCTTTCTTCATATAATGATTTCTAACATGAAACTCCTTTTGGGAATCCTATTTTGGAAATATTTACTGATGGCTTTAAACTGGAAAGAACTGTGTTTTTAAGTGGGTTCTCTTATAATGTATGTACAGTATATAAATATATATATATCATATGTCATGTATATTTTTACATTTTTGACATAAATTCCACTCTGAAATGAAAATGAGTCAGCTTAACCGTGTGTATCCATACTTTGTCTGAATACATGATATCACCTTTTATTAAATGTGAACAACAATTTATTATGAGTAACTTATACCGTCCTTACTTTGCCATCATGTCCTCTGTGAATGGCTCTTCAGTTCACATTTCGAGCATATGGGATATTTTTATTTCTCCTGGAGAAATGCTCTGTGAGATTTTTACACATTTCTATCAATGTCTTAAACACAATAATTATGTAACTTTGTATTTCTAAAAGAATGTCCGTGCTTCACTAGATTTGATGCATTTGTCCTTTATTGAGAATAGTGATGATTTTTCAAAATGAATGATTGAGTTATATGAAGTTTTTTTGTAGCTTGTGTAAGCAGTAAGTGATTTCTATACTGTAATAAATCATCTCAACAACATTGTCCACTAATGTTGGTTTTTATTCAGTTGTGTGAGAAGAAATAATAATCTTCAGTGTGGTCGAGCTGTTCGCTGTTGTGCTAAAAACTTAGGCCAACATTTCTGTGTGTGTGTGTGTGTGTGTGTGTGTGCTGATGCTATAAAGACAGTACAACTTTAGTTTCTGAGTTCTTCACAAAAAATAATTTTTGCTCAATAATGCAGAAGGCAGAGAGGAAAATATAGGAAATCTGGTAATAATCTCTGATTACAGAATGTGGCAACGATATAAATTGTTCTACACAATTCATCTGACAGTGATGCTTTATATCATGACTTGCTTTATCAATCAATAATGAGCAAAATATGCAGCATTAGATATATGTAGTATGTTGGTCATACTGTATATGCAATTAAAAGCATTGCATCAGGAGATTTACTTTGGTCTGCACATGAACTGGTGCATTGAACTGACACGAACACCCTTCATATGCATTAAAGCAAATCAATATTTGTATATTAACAATGGATCACATGGCTACTTGTAAGGTCACTTACACTTACACAAATGATGAAACCACAGAGAATTATCACCGGACTCTGCAGTTCCCCTCAGTTTCACAGAGCTTGATGACAGTCTTTCAGCTCATTGTTGTTGTTGTTTTGCAGCTGTTTTCCACAGAATAATACCAATAACCCACTATGATACCTGCTCAGCACCAAACAGCAGACAGTTAAAACGTAGCGACTAGCTGGTGAACACAGACCAAAAACTGAGCTAAAAGAGAGTGAATACTGGAGTTAGAGGTGTTGTCCAGGTGGCCAGAAACACAAATGAATGATAATGTTGCTCCATTTGTGCTGGATTTGTAACTAAGCAACTGTTTGCTAACAAGTTAGCCATATCAGCAGGTGATGATTTGTCAATGCTGTGTTTACAGCTTGCTTCTGCTGCCCCCAAGTGGCCAAAAAAAGGAGTTATTGCAGGTTTAAAGTGTAAGTCAACAATGACTCACACAGGACACAGAACTGCTGCTGCAGGGGAAACCTTTTGACTCATCCATCAAAGGCAAAAAACTGATCTGACTTGGCTGATCTGTGATCAGATGCAACATGTTGCATCGCACAGAGAGCAGCGCAGCAGACGTTTTCTGCCCTCTGTGATTCAGTGAGGATTTTTACTTTAAACCACACCAGAAATGGCTCATTCAAACATTTTTATTTGCTTGTTCAAGGCTGAAAAAAGTTAAGAAGGAACAATCAGAGTTGGTGTTTATCTAAAAAAAATCTTTTGCATTTTATGGTGACTGCTTCCTCTCTGATGAACCAGAATCAATTTGGACCAGGAGGTCTCAATTTCATTGACCAATTTCATAAATCTGACCCCATTCATGTAAAATATTATTCTTAATATCTGCCCGCAATGTAAACATTTCCTCACAGTTCCTTTAACTGGAGTAGTTTGAAAAACATCACCACACATTTTCACCCGTAATTTACAGACAAATTCGGTGTTATTGTCATATTTTATCAGTTCCTCCTGCTTGCCCGCAGACTGTGTTGATATTTATTTTTTATAAGACTCATGCTTGCAGTAGAGTGGTGTCTGTGCTCCTCTTGTGTCCTCCAACATGTCACTCTGTCTCCAGCAGCTGTCTCTTACTAATGGCCCCGACCTTTCTGCTCCTCCACTCTCCTTCTGGCCCTGCCATCATTATCACAGCTCACTGTCACACTCTGTGTCTCCATGGGATAATTAACATAATTGGACTTTATGACATTGACGGACATCGGGGGGAAATGGGGTAAAATGGTGACTCGGCATAGAAAGATAATATATAATAATAATGATGATGATGCTTGTTATAATTGGCTATTGTGGGAATCCTGGTGAAGATGCTACAGCAGTGTGATTATGATAATATAATTGTAAGGATGATGTTCAAAAGTGAGTGTTCAGAGCTGATTGTAGAGATGATGATGATGACTTATCATTGGATTAAAGAATAGTTAGTCTTTTGGGAGGCAATTAATCACAATCATATTGTGCTCATAAAGGCAAAGAGTGTAATTATCTTTATTAATGTGCATACTGTATAATACAAGCACACCTGAGAGCTATTCTGATGCTAAAACTGACAGTAATAACAACAGAAACACTTTGGTCGTTTTGCATTGAGGGTAATGTAGGCGCCAGGTTTTGACACGGAAGAACAGTGTGTGGAACAAGAGTCTGACAATGTTATAGGAGTGCAATGCTAAATCAGTGGAGTACTCTTTTAACCATTAACACTGGACAATTTGATTCATAAATGAAAGAGAAAGAGGAAATAATCTAATTTCCTAATTAACAATTGTTCACTTGCTTCAGCAACTCATTGCACACTTTAAAGCAGTGCGTTTATGAGAACGGACAGTTTTCTGCAGGCGTGTGATGCTGCCAAGGGGGAGATGTGATAAATAAATTGTGAAATTTTATTTTGAAAAGTACACCACATACATTTTTCATACATTTTACAGCTGGCATGTAATTGTTTTGACCTCTCAGCGAGCCATTACACTAACCAGATATAACTCACATCACAACAGCTGAAGTCACAATGAGCACGACTTCACGTCTTCACTCCTTTTTGCTGCATTAGCACACCGAGCCATGATTTAAAAAAATGATGATGATATGAAGGAGGATGACGTTGATAATTAAGATGATGAAGGGCAGGTGCGGGTCGTGCGCTGGACCTTCACAGCTTAGGTGCAAACACCGCCGGTTGCTTGGCAACCGTGTCCACCGGGGGGTCCTTGTAAGGCCTGGAGCTGGGGTGAGACAAGGGGTCGACACAACTCTACCTTCAAACCCCACAGCATGCTAAAAATAGACTAGGGGGGGGGGGTGTTCGTGTGTGTGTGTGTGTGTGTGTGTGTGTGTGTGTGTAAAAAGGACTATGGAGAAAATGACGATGACAAGTGTGCGCAGAAGGAGGGAGGAGAAGATTTGGGGAAAGCGATACAAGCCGATGAGTGAATGAGTGAAGGCAAAGTCTGACGCATTAGCCGAGAGGTGCGTAAGTCTGCTGTAATACGAGCTTTTTTCTGCCTGTCTTCTCTGAGAAAGCTTCATCCCCTTCTGCCTTACTTTCCTCATGCACACACTCACACACACCCCATCTCCTTTTATAAAAATACCCAAGGACAATCCTCACTATTAATAGGAAGTGCTGGCTCTGGAGAAATGGGACCTTCTGTTCGGCTAACTATTTTTGCGGTCCTTTGTAGCCATGACCCCTTACACTGTCAATTACATTCACTTTCCAGACTATTAAAGACAATAAAAACTGGTTTCATATGTACCACATAAACAAATCCCTCTTTTCAATTAAATCCTAAATGTTGTGTCACTGTCTTTCTTACCTTTATGAGCAAAAACGATGATTTATTCTAGCATTAAAATATATTGAATCTCCTCACATGTACTCTGTGTTGTTTTCTTGAAAGGCCATGGCCATTGTTTTCTGTGCCCATCATAGGCTCCCACAGAGAATTGTTCCAGATCAGCATGATGGACTCAGTGTTATATTATTTACTTGGCTCCTCTTTCAGCACTGGGCTCTTTTGGTTCCAGCTCTGGAGCGGTAATCGAGCTCCACGCATACTGCAGGTGATTTAGAGGCCCCGAGGTCACCATCCTGCAGCCCTGCCCTCAGCTATTCCCCCGACTGCTACGATCTGACTGCGTGTACGCACACTGGGACACAAGTGACGGTGGTTGTTGGCTACTTAGTAAGCATACACCTTGAGCCATTTGTCATCGGTTTATGAGATCTGTTGAAACTGCTTGTACATGACAGAATTTTAATAGTTTAACCTAGAAACATTGTACAATCATATTTACATGCGTTGTGATGATTGGGATGGCAATATGGAGAGTACTTTTTAAATGTTTTGTGTGAGCAAATACTGTAAGCTTAATGTCAGTAGGTTATAATTGTCAACAGTTAGCAGAAAGATATTGTCTTTATTGTTATATATTATCATATGTTCTTATGTTTTACATTTGTGTATCACAAGATGCTTCACACCTACACAACTGACCGTCCACTAGCCTAAGCCCCGACCCCCTTAGTTACTGTTGCTACGCCTTTCGTGCTTTCCCATTTTGTAGTTTTACAATGATGCCAGCGGTAGATTTACCACTGGAAAGTCGTAGTAATTTTAGAAACAATAGGTCCTTGATTTTAGACTAACAGAAAACTAAAGCAGCTTCTCATTTCTAGCCGACGGTTGATTTTGTCAGCTGAAAAGACAGAAATGATCAACTGTAGCTAATTAAGCTAACGTTAGCTTCATGAGCTGGTTGTAAGCGAGCTGACTTTTTAATGTTTGAAGCTGGCTTGTGTTGAAATGGGAAGTCTTGACTGTGAAGGCTCATGCACACCTTCAGTTTCTTGTAGACAGGTGCGTAGGAGGAAATGTCCACAGGCAAGAGAAGAGAGAACTCCCACACACTGTCCTTTTACTTGAAATAAACCTGAAATAAAGAGATACAGCGTTTCGGTCCTCAGACCTTCATCATGTAAAACTGAGGAGCAAAGAACATTCCAGACAGATAGCCAACACCTCCCCAGGTGAAGCCAATCACAGACCATGATCCGTCAGGCATCAGTCCCACAGTCTGTATGCATTTAGCCAATTAGAAGGCACATCCCACCATCAGAAAAGGACACGATCTATAATGGACAGCAAGTACAATCAGCTTATTTAATTTAAATTTAGCAGAATGTCCATTTTTGATGCCTTCTAATTGGCTAAATACATAGGCTGCAAACTATGTGTGTTTATTATTTCGCTTGTGTAATTATTATTGAAAACATGAGACTGCAAATATTGATAATCCGTTTATTAATAATTACTCAACTTCTCTACAGGGACAATTAATGCATCCTCCTATTGATGGTGTGTGTGTGTGTGTGTGTGTGTGTGTGTGTGTGTGTACCCCAGGAATAGGGCTTGGGTTGGGACAGCACTTAAAGCTTAGCACCATTCCAGCTAAACACCTGTCACACACGCACACGCACACACAAGCCCTTGCATGTGCACTCACACTTGGATGCCCGCACACACACACACACACACACACACACACACACCTGTCTGATGCATACCATACACTCTGTATGTCTGTCTGTCTGTCTATCTGTCTGTCTGTCTCACACTCACACTTGAACATACTGTGACATGCTCAGAAATGTTGACACTTGTGTCTGCAAGGTCACATTTCTATACTCTCACATGGCTGCTGTTACACTTGTTTTTCTGATTACAGCCTGCGAACGGCTTCTGACAGACATTTTGTGTGTGTGTGTGTGGGGGGGGGGGGTGCTC
Organism: Macquaria ambigua; assembly: GCA_008360985.2. NCBI lineage: Eukaryota > Metazoa > Chordata > Actinopteri > Centrarchiformes > Percichthyidae > Macquaria > Macquaria ambigua. Next base: position 353,910 of record VMKM01000124.1, read on the forward strand.
AGGTTGTGTGATATCAGTTGATAAAAGCCACCAATCAAATGCAAGACAATTATTGTAAACCTGCAGCTGCAGCATCTTTCAGTACTCCTCGTCACTTTGCCAAGTTTGTTTTTATCCTCCCTAAACAGATGACACAAGTCCGAACAAAGAGTCTGCCACAGCTGGTCAATAAAAAACAAGTGATAAACACTGGTCGTCACTGAGCTCTCTTGTCCTCCACGTCTCTCTCTCTCTCTCTCTCTCTCTCTCTCTCGACTTCTTCATAGTGGACCCCCTCCATCTTGCTCAACACTCATCCATCATCCTGTCATCGCTGCTGTTTCTCCACCCAGTCATTCCCAGCCTGCCTGCGCTCAAGCCCGTATATGGCGGGGCCATCCGGCAGGGGAGCCACAGGGTTAAATATACTCTGAAACTCCAAGAATGACAAACCCCTCCAACTAACCTGCCAGAGAGAGAGATGCACCGCGGAGCAGAGGGGGCCTGACACACGCAATGGGCACATGTGCTCATTGTCTCATTAGCATAAGCATTTTCTGCAACAGTTCTTATAAAATGAAGTCCCATCTGTGAGGTATGCATATTAACAATCTAAATCTCAATGTTGCCAATATTTACCTTAAGATTTCCTTACGTAGATTCAAGTTAGAAGAAACATTTTTTTCACACTTTTTTGACAACAGCACTAGTTCTGATCTGTATTGGCTACCAATGCACCAATAAATTCACTTAAACTGAGAAGATAAACTCAACGCCAAGACAGTATGTTTTACAGCCGCATCATTACATTAAATGGAAAATACTCAATGCTTTGTGTATGAAAATATCTTATAAAGCCTTCCCCATACTGTCAGGAATAACATTTAGAGAGTAATGCTGATGCCTTTATTTTATAATTATTTTGTTCATCTAAAAGTTGTAAAATGTATAATAAGCTCATAGCCAAGACGTGTAAGTTGTAGAATTTAAACTCTCCCTAAGTTGCTGACCTCAGTGTTGGAAAGATAGTTTGGAAATCTTTTTAAATCAATTTAAAATACAGCTCTGTAAGTGTGAACAGCTCTTATTTATACACACTAAGATCAAATTGAAGGTCCCATCCAAAGAATCTGTGGGACTGAAGAGGTTAAGGACTATTTATGTAATATTATGTAATTATCTGACAGAATTAATGTCCATTATTAAACACATACCTGATGTCAGTGGTTTGATCTCATTTTATCTGGCTATAATTTGCAATTACAGCAAAGCCAGACTAGTTTCCACACTTCTTTAGAAGACATAAATCTTCAAAGAGAGATTTAAATGTGTAACACAAGCAGCGCAGTAGCTGGTACTGAGCCATGTATTGATGTCATAAGTCTTATAAAAAGACTGGACAGGCCTCTGTAAACAAAACGTGTTGGCATTGCTTCATTGCAAAGCCCAAGCAGATCTTCTGAGGAGGAAGTGGCTCTTTATCAGTTTCTAGTCTCTCCTTGGACCAGAGAGATAAGAGGGTGGGGGGCTCCCTCAGCCTGAGATTTGGTGACATAACAGAGCAACACGAGAGCCTGGAGTGTGTCCTCACTTTATGTTCTCAGGGACACACTTACTTAAGAGAGCGCCTGGCCTTGGTTTACTTCCAGGGACAGTTTTGCGGGGCACGTGGCAGCAAAGTGATGAAGGTTGTTGGGATGGCAGGAGATGGGAGTCAATTCACACACATAAACTGAGATACAATAGTTATTATAAAAGCTACCAGAGCACAGATTCAGAGAGTGACTATTTTTTCTTCAGCTACAGATAATGGAAGACTTTAATGACTACCACTGACTACATTTACATTCACATAAAAACGGATGACTGTTAGTCATCAGCTTAGAGAGATAGTGTTGCATTATAGTCTAATTACTTTAAAACTCCTGAGTGTATGTTTCTGGTCAGTAATCAGAATGCATTACTGTCATTAACAAAGATGAACCTTGCACAGAAAGTAATGAAGTTGTTATTCCTCCCATCAACTGCAAATTAGCTTTTGCCAGTAGTGCTGTTTAATATGCACCATCTCTTATTAAAACCCTCACTTTTCAAAATGCTCTTACTTCACCCCTTCATTGTCTTTATCATGCATAGATGTGTTAAAGAAGCAGGTTGACATTTTGGAAAAGATGCTTATTTACTTTCTTGCCGGGAAGAGATGATTGATACCATTCTCATGTTTGTAGGATAAATATGAAGCTACAGCCAGCAGCCAGTTAGCTTAGCTTAGCATAGAGACTGTAAACAGGGGGAAACAGCTAGCCTGGCTCTGTCCAAAGGCAACAAAATGTGCCAACCAGCACCTCTAAAGCTCACTAACTAACGTATTATATCTTTTATTATTATATCAAAAACTGAAGTGCAAAAAAACAACAAATTGTGGTTTTACGGGGAGTTATGTGCCAGACTGTTTCTTGGCTCTGAGCAGTTGCCTGGAAACCAGGGCAGACTCCAGGAAGTTACTGCTTCCAGCCAAGAAATAACCCAGCAAATAACGCCCCCGTAAAACAGAAAAATTGTGGTTTTGACACTTTGGTTTAGCTTTAGAAGTGCTGGTAGTCAGATTTTGTTACCTTTGGACAGAGGCAGGCTAGCTGTTTCCCCGTTTCTTTCGTCTTTATGCTAAGCTAAGCTAAGCTAATTGGCTGGTGGCGGTAGCTTCATAGTCTATTTATCATGCAGACATGAGAGTGGTATCATTCTTTTCATCTAACTCTCGGCAAGGAACCGAATAAGCTTCTTTCCCAAAAATGTTAAACTTCCTTTAACTGTGTTCATCTTAATCCTTTACCCTTTAAAAAAGGAAAGTGGGTTTTCTGTTTACATGGTGAAACAGGAGAATAATCCGGTTACTTCAGTGCATGTAAACACACTCATCCCCACCTTGATGTAACCTTCAAGCCTCAGTGTAGCATCTAGGGGGGGTCTTCGCCTGCAGGGTGTCACATTCTCAAACCTCCCTGAAAGAACACAGAAATTCTGCCATTGTGTCATAACTGCCTGCCCGAATGCCCACTGCACTATTTATACCAGAGGAGCACAACTGCTGCTATAGGTACAGTTACAGTGGGGCACTTCAAACCCCAGCTGCCCTGCCTCAGCTAATAATACAATGCAGTATACTCACTACTTACACACACACACACACACACACACACTATTGGCTACTTTTGGCCCTCACCATCCTCCCTCAAAGTGCTTCCTGTATCTATCACAGTGATGAGCAGCCACAGGCAGGCAGTCCTGACGTGCCCACCTCCCACACCGAGCCACCTGCCAACAAGCCCTCACACACACCCGTTACATCACGACTGAGCCTGTCTCCGTCCCAGCTCCAAATCGTTATGCACATAATCATTTGAGGGGTACGGAGGATGTGGAATATATCTGCAGGATGTTTGTGACACGCGAGCCCACTGTCAAAACTAAAAAACAAACAAAAAAGGCAAAAAGATAGACAGTCATGAACTAAAGTCCTGGATTTTTAATATAACCTGACGGCCACCACAGGTCCTCCATATTTATAGATCTGTTTTATGAACTAAATGGTATGATATGAGATTTTAAACAGACCACAGAGCAGTGAGGGGTCGGCAGTAGAGGACGTCCTGTTTTAGGAGTACTGTGTCCTCTCCCTTGTCCGTGATATCCCAGGACTTAAATATCCTTAAGTCAACAATCACAACAGGAAACATGACATGTCAGCCCTCTGTGAGCGATAGCACCTTGAAAACTTGAACTCACAGGTAGAACTGCCAACTCTTACCAGCTGGGCTTGGCATCTAACATCTAACAATCACTTCAATAAGGTTAGCCAAGCAAAGCTAATTATTTTAATGGTGGAAGGATAATGTCCTAAGTTCAAATGACTTGACATGCATCATACACACCTAATTTTTCTTTCCAAGTAATGAGGCCAAACTAGTGTTTCAAGAATTGCCTTCTCACTGTGCAAGAACACTGGTATATGTGTGTGTGTGTGTGTGTGTGTGTGTGTGTGTGTGTGTGTGTGTGTGCGCAGCATTATCACTGCTGTGTTTTATTAGCATTAGAGCACAGTGCTTAGGATGAACCGCAGTAACCTGATCCCAAAGGGAGATTGAGCTAAATGTCAGTGAGCCACCTTGAGCTTTGCACTGCTACAGCCGGCCCACAACAGCACCAACGGGTCAGAGGGGAAACACACAGCGGAGCCGCTTAAACACAGACGCTGGCCTGGAGGGAGACAGACGCAAGAGGCAAATGTTGGGGCAGATAAAGGGAAGAAAAAAACAGAGAAAGAGGTGGTGAACCTGCAGAGAGTTGAGATGAGGAGTGAGAAAAGACTGGATGATACTCTGGTGAACAACATGAGATGTATACACATTCAGGCTGAGAATATATTTTTATTAAATGATAAAAAGCATTATGAATTGGTTTAACAATGGTGAATAGTTTTCTGAAAACTTAAAAAAACAAACATCTTAAACAACATAAATAATTAATGCTCCATCAGTAAACTTACATTATACTGTATATATTCTATGTATAGTATGATCTAAAAACTTGAACTTTAATATACACATAAAAAAAACTACATTTTATTTGATTCTCAGCTGATTATAATTGAAGATGTAGGCTAGATGTCTAAGATGTCTTTCAGCTTGTTGTTTAGCATTTATTTAGCTCACTCTCACCACTCTCATTTTTTAGCCACAGCAGGCAGCTGTTTTCAGTGAAAAAAGCTCTAAAAACCCACTGTACACTACGTGCTCAGCAGAAAACAGCAGACAGAAGCAGTTAGTAACTAGCTGGTGAACAATGTGGAGCATTTAGCAGCTAAAGAGCCAGATATTTCCCTCAGAAGTTGGTAGAGACCAAAATCAGAGCTAAAAGAGAGTGAATACTGGGCTTACATTAATCAGGTGGACAGAAACACGACTCTAAATGAATGATAACGCTGCTCCGTAACTGCTGGATGTGTAAATAAGCAACAGTTTGCTGACAAGTTCACCATATCAACTTAAAAGGTGATGATATGTCAGTGTTGCATTCACAACTTGTTTCTGCTGCCCCCAAGTGGACAAGGTAACAAGGAGGTAACTGAGACCAGACAGCCAGTAACAGTTGTTCTTTTTTACTACATTATAAACAATCTGTCTCCCAAACTGTTAACATGCTTTCCACAGCAATAAATGGGGCTTAAGTGAACTGAACTCACATGCTGTTCATAGATCCTAAAAGCCTCCCTACCTCCTCCCTCTCTATGATACTCTTCTTCACCCAACACTGCTCTCTTCTTTCCTCTTCTCTCTCTCTCCCTGCTTTCTTTGTGTGTGTTTGTGTAATTATGAAGGCATTACTCCATCTGTACCACCATCAGGCCTTCAGGGCCTTGCAGCAGCACAAATCCTTTACTCTCCCATGTGCTGCAGAGGAGAAGGTGCATGCCTGTGTTTCCTTGGTTGGCTGTTCCACCACTGCTTTATCCTAATGTCGCTGTTCTTGTTCTCCCTCTGATAGATGTTCAGTTATGATACGAAAAGTCCAGAAGTGGAAGAAGAAAAAATACTTTATAAGTACTTTTTCTTTTTACTGTTGGAGGTGGTCGAAGTAGAGTTTTAACTTTATACATTTTGGTAGTTTAGTTCAATGGTTCCCAACCTAGGGGTCAGGCCCCTCCAAAGGGTCACAATATAAATCAGAGGTGTTGGGAGATAATTAATAGGAGCGGAAAAAATAAAAAAATAAGTTCTGCAACACAAATCTGTTTTTATAATTCAGACTTTTCTCTAATCTTTCTCTAATGATTTGACCTCTCTGGGCCTTGAACAGTTCTTTAAATGAACCCATCTGAGAAGTTTAGAGAGGAAACGTCTCTTTGGTGGAATAACAACTCATAGACATCTGAAACAAACCAAAAAGGCTGGGAACCACTGGTTTAATATATATATTATAAGCTTATCAGGTGTTATTTTTTTAATATAAATTCTTAATTTGTAAAGCAACTACAGCTGTCACATAAGTGCAGTGAAGTAAAAGTACAATATTTTCCTGCAGTAGAAGTATAAAGCAGCATAAAATGGAAATACTCAAGTGCAGAACCCCAAACTTGTACTTACACTAAGTACAGTACTGGAGTAAATGTGCGTTATTACTTTCCACCACTGGAAAAGTCTTAGTTCTTTTTAAAGGGAAATATTGTGTCAACACATAAATGGGGCCATTTAATTCATAAATAGTATAGAAAGAAAACTTCTGTTGTCCTTGATAGCCTGGAGACCTTTTGAAACCTTACTTTTTTTTTGACATTTTTGACAATTCTTTCATTCACTTGTTGAGTAAATGAGTGAGTCCACAAACATGTGCACACACATACACAAAATAGTACCCTTTCATGTGTTCATCAGTGTCCCCTACCTCTCATTCAGAAAGCCTTTATGTTGCTCCTCCTCACTGTCCCAACCATGCATGTTCTCTAATGCACATCTTATTTCCAGCTTGCCGGGCAGCAGACCCCCCTGCAGTTGTTGCCCTCTCCCACCCCCTACCCCCCACCTCCACCCCCCGCCTATTCTTTACCACAGGGCCATCCCTGCCCACCTATTTGTGACGTTCTCAGCCAATGAGGGGTGAGTGCATGGTGAGCAAGCACCAATGAGGCCACTTTTTCATCTGTATAAAACTTTTCAGGACAGTTTGCCGGGTTGCACTTTCTGTCAGTCCAGGGCTCCGAGAGGAGAGCAACAGCCCAGAGAGAGAGAGAGAGAGAGAGAGAGAGAGGGGGTAGAGAGAGAGCAAGTGTGAACAGCAGGGGGGTTGCCAGTTTTTAATCCCAATCCCACACTTCAAGAAAGTGGTGGGTGAACATAGATTCCATTGTTTTAACTTTCAGTATCAGGCCAGCTGGGCCACTCAGACTGATGTGAATGTTTCTGTGTTTTCTATCCTTTTGTCCCGAAGCCTCTCCGTTTCAGCGAGGATGGAGAACGCACACGCCAAAGAGTCAGGGGAGGTTCTGTCCCACTTTGGCGTCACTGAAGAGACCGGCCTCTCGCCTGATCAGGTTAAGAAGAACCTGGACAAGTATGGCTACAATGGTGAGAGAGAGAAAGAGAAAGATGATGGATGGATGGATGGTTGCCGGGAAGGAACAGTTGGATGGAGCATTGGAGAGTGGAAAGAAAGAGTAGTAATGAATGGAAGTGGTTGAGGAACCGCAGGATGGGAAGGTCCAGGAGGAGGAACACACGTGTCATTTCACTGGATTTAGCTTGGAAGAGAGAGTGGGAGGCATAGAGGCAGAAACGCGGTGTACCTGAGAGGTTTAGCAGGATAAAAATGGCAGAAACAGACATTGAGGGAAGAAGAAGGAGAAGCTGAAAGAGGAGAAGTATTGTGTGACTTTTTTGATGATGGTCTAATTAAGGGAAACAAAGGGGGTGTGATGTTTGTGGAGCAGGTGCATTAGAGTTTCAGGTTTCTGACAGTCGCCACTGGCTTTAGTTTAGCTTGAAGATTCTTTATTTATCTTTTATTTTGAAACTGAGTGAATTTAAGCCTGACAGTTCAACTCAAGGTCAACTTACTTACTTTTCCAAGTGCATCTCATAGCATCTCTCAGCAGGTGGAGCCGAGCAAACTCCATCTGCTGAGGAAGGCCATGAAAAAGCTCCCGAAAAGGCTTGTAAGCGCACCTTGAGTTTAGATTTTATTTTTTTATTTTTTTGTCAAACTGAGAAAGTTTTGTCTCCATCCTGGAAGTTAAGAAAACACCTGCATCCTATAGGCCATTTAAACATGTCTTAGCAGGGGAAGCACAGGTGTAATTAATAACCTTAACAAAGGGTCTGTTCCATTTAAGTGGCTCTGCAACTGGGACACCCACAGTAAATGGAACAGAGCCAGTGGTGTTAAATGTAAAGTAAAAAGCACCTTTGTGAGCAAGCTTTTTTTACTGTTTTACTTTTACTTTTTACTTTCTTATGGTTGCATTAAATCGTGTGCAGCAGGTTGCAGCCACTCTGTATTTGGTGTGGAGCAACTCAGCTGACAAATGGATGCTGACAGCAAACTAGAATAACAGAGTAATTAGGGTCACTGTAAAGGTCAGCTGCTAAAGTCACTATATTTGTGTCATAAACTGGCAGAGGGACAAGGAGGCCTGAACAAACCAGATGCTGCTTAACAATAATGAATCGCTTAGTTCAGGGGTGGATGTTTAAGATTATAGTTTCTGTAATGTGATTTTCAGTTTGTTGTGTTTTTGATTCCTAAAACTGTTTTGTACTCGTTGAGAACATTAAAAAACAATGCAGTAAATGTGGCGTGCAGCTACGCCTTATTAATATTGTTTGTCTCTCTTCACCCACAGAGCTGCCAGCGGAGGAGGGTGAGTCCACTTTAAGCCTCAAACACCTGCTTTTTTATTATTCATGTTTGAATCATGTGTCCTGTTCATCAGAGTGCATCTCTTAACTTTGTGCCACCCGGACACACCTGTTCCCCTCACTTCCTGTGATGACAAGTCATTTATTTAACACCTGTCATTGGCTTCTTGCTCTGTTCCACCAGTGAGCCACGAGGCTGGGAGATAGTTATAGTGACCCAAACTACTAATAATAAGTTCACACCAAACTCTACTCAAGAAATCAGTTGATTTAAGGCCGTTCAGTTTCTGTGGTTTGGGAGATGTTGGATGTATGGCTTCCACAATTGTTGTGCTTTTAAACCCAAACTAGTATTTTTAATTAATTTGGCCCAAAGACAAGCAGGGCAATATGGCAGCTAGCGTTGTGCACACAGAGTAAGAGAGCTTGAACATCATACAGATCATATGGGGTAGGGGTATTTAAAAAATAGCTTAATGTGAGGTTGCTGAAGCAAAATCAATCACCACTTACCAAATATTTATCCTTGGCTTCATCACAATCAATGCTTTTCCTACATAACCCTTGTTGGTTAATCTATCTTGCATGCAAAAGCACGGGAATTGAGATTATACAGACATTACATAACATTTAAATAATTTACCATATACAGCAAGGACATACACCTATGCCAACACACTTGAATACTGTATGTGATTTTATGTTGTTGTTTTTATAACAGGAAAGACCATCTGGGAGTTGGTGGTGGAACAGTTTGAGGACCTGTTGGTCAGAATCTTACTGCTGGCCGCCTGCATCTCTTTTGTGAGTTTTGCTCACTTTTCCCTTTACACGATACAGTGCATTTGTATTTGCAACATCCGCTGAGTACTATTTTTCACATAGTAAGATACATGGTACATAGTGTACATGCAGGGAGCCTGCAAAGGACGGTGTATGGTGGAAAGACAAAGATATTTGATGCCGCTGTAGTCTTTTTCTAATTTCCCTAATCTGCCACAAAATATGACTTAATTATCAGGTGATTAGATTAGATTATTATATATAAGATAATTGGTAGAAATAAAAGCCTGAGAATCCTCAAATCACAGCCACAATTTTATGATATAGTTTTACCAAGATTATATATTTGACATTTCAGCACAATTAACACCTATCAAAACCCTGCATTTACCCCATTGAAACTGACCAATTAGAAGGTGGCATCAACAATTAAAGCACTTTGATGCTTTTGCTCCCACCCGTCTATAAGAAGCTCCACCTATCAAATGGTTACGTTTAGGTTTAGGTTATATGAAGGTTATTGTTTGGCTTACTCTGAATTTAGGGACTACCAATCAGATGGAAGAGCTGCTTGAGAGGCAACAAAGTCATATATTAGCTGCTCAAAGTCGTTGGAAACGAGGTCATTTCTTGTCACTGCGTCTAAACGTGGTTTGAATGATAGGAATAAAAGGAACAAGATTCAGGGCCAATAAAGAACCTGACAGTGACGTGGGAATGTACAAACTCTGAGCTGCATCTTCTCTGACCCCTCGCCTGTTTTCTTTGTGATTACACACACTCACAAACAGAGCGTGTACATCGCTGAGTTATTAGATTACACTTGGACCCATGTCCTCACTCTCATTTACACAAGGAATCCCTCTCTCTCCCTCCTCCCCTCCGCTGTTGCTCTCTCCAAAACAGTTTTGTGCAGGAGAGGAGGCTGGACACATTGTCTTAATCCTCGATCTCTGCCCTCTGGCCTCCCTGCACAGCTGTCACTATGGCCTTAGAAGGCCTGACGGCTGTGTGTGTGAAACAGAGAGAGCAAGATAAAGAGAAAGGCAGAAAGAGGGTGTGTGTGCGTGTGTGTGTGGGCACATATGCATGGCAGGAGCTTTATTTTAAGAAAGTCTCAAGCCAGGACGAGAAACTGTATCCTTGGACAAAGGTCAGGGATGGAAGGAACGAGGGATGGCTTGCAGCAGCAGGAGAGAGTGAGAGATGGGGGGGGGTGTTGGGGATTGGGTTGCACAATGGCATTGTCTGTTACAATGACAAACGATAGCAATAGATTCAGAGTCGTATACGGTTTCTAAAAAAGAGAACACTAAATACTGCAAATACACGGTCATCCTATTCATACACACAGGAATGTCCTGCCACTGCAACGTGCTGACAGGCTCTGACGCTCTTTCTGGAGATCGATTGTGTCTTTGAAGAGAAAGCAGAGTGAAGACAGACTGGAGAGAGTGAGCGATAGAGCCTATTTTGGGGGGGAAAGGGGGAGAGAATGAAGATGCGAGATGAAAAACACTGCAGATTATGATGATGAGCGAAAAGTTGAATGCTACAAGAGAAGGATGGGGCTCTTCTCTTCCCTTCTCTTCTCTCTCTCTCTCTCTCTCTGGTTGGCTCTGTGCTCCGCTGGCCTGCAACTAATCTGTGTCAATGTCAACACGAAGCCTTTCCGAAACAGACCGGCGTTAGTAACATGGGACTCCCGCTCACAGGGGCGCACACGTGTTAGACTATAGGTTTGGAAAAGAGTCACATGCAGATTTCACACATAGGATGACATGAGATCCAGTAACAGTTCATGACTGTCATAACTAAATAGCTACTCGACGAGACGGTTTTATCTTTATGTTAAATGCTGGCCAGCAGTAAAAGATACTGTCACCCTGAGCAACAGGCGCACAACAAATTTAAGACACTTGTCATAACAAGCATCAGTATCACAGGCTTACCAACAATAATAATGTTTTAAGTAATTTGTTTTAGAGATGCATAAAACTCTACAATACTTCAGACCATGATCAAATGCTGCTGCTATAAAAAAAAAAGACATGGGGTTCTTAGGTTTGATTATTTACTTAATGTAAACATATTAAGGCTGCAACTAGACTATTTCCTGTCTATTCTTCTTTCGAATAATTGGTGAAAACTGCCCATCACAAGAGCCCAGAGCCCCAAATGATGTTAGTAAATGTCTTGTTTTATTCGACCAAAAGTCCAAAACCCAAAAGTATTTCATTTACTCTGATAAAAAATAAATAAAAGCAGCAAATCCTCACATTTGAGAGCATCTGAAACCAGAGATTTTTGCTTGATAAATGACTTTGATAAACAATTAATCGATCAAAATTGTATTTGATTCATTTTTTGTTGATCGATTAATGGTTTCAACACTACATCATAAAGCTTAAAGAAGTGTTGGGACATGCAGGTATACATCTGAAGTTTGCTCAGAGTTTTTGTTTTCTAACTTAAAGAGTAATTAAGGTGAAAGTCAGAGTTTAAGAGGTTAAAGTTTGTGATTGACTCAAGTGATCACAATGGCTCTCATTTTCCATTTGCATTAAAATAGCTAACATAGCACTGAATCAATTGACACTGTCAATTGATCAACAGAAATTTAACCACCAAAAATGTCAATAATTGATTTGTGGTTTAAGTCATTTATTATTATTATTGTGCCTCTTAAATTTGCTGCGTTTCTCTGTTTTATATGATTGTAAATTGAATATTTTTGATTTTGGACTGAAGACATTTAAATATATCACCTTACACTCTGGGAACTTGTGATGGGAATTTTGTCACTATTTTCTGACGTTTTATAGACTAAAAACGGAAAAATAATTGACAAATTGCCTGATAATGAAAATAAATGTTGGTTGCAGTGTTTATACATTTTGTTTAGTTTAGTTTTAACAAGTAACTAAGGGAAATTAAGGGCGTTCGTGGTGGCTCTTTGTCATCACACTTCATGGAAATCATAAACATCATACAGTAAATTATATTTTCATTTAAATTTGCATTCTAATATGTACTTTCTCTCTCAGATACTGGCTTGGTTCGAGGAAGGTGAGGAAACTGTCACTGCCTTTGTCGAGCCCTTCGTCATCCTCCTCATCCTCATTGCAAATGCTGTCGTTGGAGTGTGGCAGGTCAGTGAGCACACACACACACACACACACACACACACACACACACACACACACGCTCACAGAGGAACAATTGCAATCACAAGGACACATACCTGCCCCTGAATGCTGTCTTTTACACACACCTAAATAGACTCTTATACTTAGTAACAGTCACACACAATAAATCACACACAATGCCGGCCTGTTCAGGTCGCAGCCCCATGTCCTTTACGGCGAGCACACTCCTCCTTCCCAAGTTCAAGGGAATCCAGAATGAGAGGCATGACGTCAGCAGGAGGTGAAAAGGGGAAAGGTTAAGCCAACGGGGGCGAGTGGAGGGGAGAGGGTAGGGGGGACGGGGTGATGGCGGACTGGGACCCGTCCTGCCTTGAAGGCTCAAACTGCAGTCTGCTTTGTTACAATCCACACAGTAAAAATACAGAGGGACGATCAGGTTACCACAGGCCTGAGTGAGTGTGTGTGTGTGTGTGTGTGTGTGTGTGTGCGTGGCAGGGGGAGTTCACATCAACCCTGCGGCAGTCATTTGGAAACTATGCACAAGGATTCACACATGGGGGTATGGGGGAGAATGGAGAGAGGGAGGGCGGCTGGCATAAGTCGGGCTTTACACTTTGAGGCGGTCGAGGGCAGCCTTGGAAGAAACCACAGACTGAACTGAACATCAACCTGTTGTTCAGCAGGCAGACACCTCACACTGCAAACACATGTGGTGGTCACTGAACATGTCAAATAATTATAACTTTTTAACTATAATTTAACATCCCATCACTCAAAGTGATGTATAATTGTCTTTGTACTCCTGTTCTTTGAGATGTTGACAAAAACGCATTGCTGGAAATGTATTGCAGGAATATTGCATCTAAGGATGGTGTCGTATGTTGTTCAGACTGCAAAATAAAGTTGACTTGACATGACTTTACAATGGCTGAATGTGTCACAATGCAGGTATATGGAGTTTCATACTCCAATGCACAAGAAGGATTAACACGCTGTGGCAAAGTTTGTCTACATTTGGCATGATCAAGTAGGTCATGGCGGCAAAATGACCATATTTTTTGTGTCCTGCAACAGGAGCGCAATGCAGAGAGTGCCATTGAGGCTCTGAAGGAGTATGAGCCTGAGATGGGGAAAGTTTACCGGTCGGACAGGAAGAGCGTGCAGAGAATCAAGGCCAGGGAGATTGTTCCCGGTGATGTGGTGGAGGTTTCCGGTGAGTCCATCCAGCCACTGAAAACACTTATGGAAAAGTCAGAACCATTGTAATTTGGGCTGCAGCAGTGATCGTCAGGGTCACAGAATATCTAAATATTATATATTTATCATTGCGGTCAACTCCTGAAGAGCATAATAGTGTCAGCTCACAGTTAAGATCATCGGAGCAGGATAAAATAAGAGAAGTGCACAGGACATCCTGCAATTTCTGTGTTTTGTAAAATTGCTGTATGACTCAAAACAATCTACAAATATGCTAACTTTAGCCATCCAGGGTTAAAGGTCAAGGCCAATGTACTGAAACAAACCCCTCAGTATGGGACTGCCCAATCCTTCATACTACACAATTTTAGTGTGCAAATTCGTTGTGCATGTGCAGCTTTAAACTGCAAAGGTAGCGTGTAAAAGGTATGATCATGCATGCAACACGGCTTTATGGAAATGTTAAAAAATTTAATTAATTCACGATAAAGTCTTAAGCACAAAATTCAAACAAAATTCTTCTTCTGATGGTGCAAAATATTGCTTCCTCTTCGATTTGAAAGTCAAATCATGCATATAATGCATGGTACAGTAAATACCACATACTATAACAATATAATAAGAATATAAAAATATTCAGAACACTCTTTAACTATGTAGCATGTCCCAATAATAAAGCCCGAGCTCGTCTCTGTGGCTTATCCAACGCTTCTCAACCTTCGATCTTGGTCGATCTAAGTGTTTTACAAACTCAGTTCAGAATACAGTAATAATGTTTGACTCCGAGCTTGAGATGAAAACATTTCAAACAGATGACATTTGCACAGCGTACTAGAAACCAAAAAGGAAGCTACAGTTTGCTTGTTCAGCCTGATCTCTTTCTTTGACTCCTAATTTAACATAAAGAAGAAATCAAGCTTCTCAGTGTCCTATAGCTACTCGGCTCATACGATCATATACTTCAAATAAGTCACATGTACGAGTGTGTGTGTGTGTGTGTGTGTGTGATTACATGGCTGCTGATGTCCTTGAGAATGAACATGGGCCCTTTTAAGGCAGTCAGAAAAAAGGGGTGGAGGGGAACTGAAGGAACTTGCTGCGGGAAGAAAAAAAACAAGCTTGAGTATAAATACACTTAATATCGACCGCCGGACTCGCTCCTCTGTCTCTCCCTCTCCCTCTGTTTGCTGTACACCTGTTCTTTTCACTTCATGATCTCCCCAAGGTCTCCCTCTCCCTCTGTCTCTGACTGTGGTATCAGTTTTCAACAACAACACTATCCATCCAGAGTGCTAAAACCAGTCTGCCCCCCCTCCCCTCCATCCATCCTGCTGTAATGATGCAGTAAGATTGATATGAAGCTGTTTGTACTGTAATCCTGCACAAAAGGCAAAAGCTGCTAAATAAATCAATCATTTAAAGTAAACGGGCTAAATTAAATAGTCTGAATTTTGAACTTTTGTGCATTTCTCTCTCTCTCTCTCTCTCTCGCTCTGTGTGTGTGTGTGTGTGTGTGTGTGTGTGTGTGTGTGTGTGTGTGTGTGTGTGTGTGTGTGTGTGTGTGTGTGTGGACACTAGTTGGTGACAAAGTGCCAGCTGACATCAGGATCATCTCCATCAAATCTACAACCCTGCGTGTGGACCAGTCCATTCTTACTGGTAGGTTTAAGGGGACAGACGGACAGAAAAATAAAAGTGCTGTCTTATTGAAGTCTGCTTCCTTCACTGACCACCCCACCCAAAACTTGTGTCTCCTATAGGTGAGTCTGTCAGTGTGATCAAGCACACTGATTCTGTCCCAGACCTCCGAGCCGTCAACCAGGACAAGAAGAACATGCTGTTCTCCGTGAGTCTTTTTTCTGCGTTTGCTCGACCCTGACAAACTCACCTTGCTGTTCATTCTCTTAAACATTTTTCTTTTCAACTCTAAGACTGCCCCCCTTCCTCCACCAAATAAACCTTTTTCACAACAGACGTTTTTACTTGTCAAAGCTGGAAAAACACAGGTGTAACTAATAACAATAATGATGCCGCTGTTCTGTTTAGGCGAGCCAGTAAGTCATGCTAGTGAGCCAGCATGTACAACAACAAGGCTGTCAGACTGACAAACGGAAATGGAATGCAGCCATTATTAATGTTAACAGCAACCAGCTAACAAGACTAATGCTGTGTCTCAAATCGCGTACTTCTGTTGTACACTTACATGCAGTATACTGCGTACATATGTACTGACTTGTGTAGTGCGTTAATTTTGACAGGGTAGTGTTGTCTCAAATCGAATACAGCTGTTGTGCGCTTATTGGAAATGACGATTGCAACCTTTGACCGCGTCTTCTTCTTTTTAATGGCAGATTGCAACTGGGCGGAGCATTATCAACATTTTACTGCGATTGCTGCACACCAAAATATCTGCCAGCTTGTTTGCTCACTTAAAAATGAACATGCTTTTACTTTTAGCTGTAACAATTGCAATCGCGGCCGCCATTTTCATACCTCCCCTTCCACTACGTAGCCAAGATGGCAACCGAGGGTGAGAAGTGTGCATCGTTCCACACTCAGCTTTCTGACTGATATGAGTACATCATCCGGGTACTCACAGTACACTGCATTTTGCCATACTTGTCAGTGTGAACGCACTTATGCACTCAAAATATTAAGTGTAAGTACGGAAGTACGCGATTTGAGACACAGCATCTAGCGTGAGGCTCTGTGAGGCTAGCGTGGCTTTAGCCAAAGCACCACTGTGCTTTAAGCTAAACGCTCACAATGACAATGCTAACATAACATAGCAGATGTTTGCAAAGATACACTGTAATGTGTTTATCATGTTCACCACCCTAGTTTAGCATGTTAGCATGCTAACATGCGCTAATTGGCACTAAACACAAAGCACAACTAAGACTGATGAGAATGTCATTAGTTTTGTTGTTATTTGGTCATAAAACAAAGTATTGGACAAATCTAATTTTTGACCTAAAGATGGCGCAGGAGGAAAAGTCAGGGAATCACCAGTTATTACAATTCATCCTGGGGGACATGAATGTGTCCATCTAATATTTGTTGAGACATTTCACTCAAAACCACAAATGTCAACCTCATAAAAAAAGTCAGGATGATCTGGGGACCATGAATTACTGTTCAAAATTGAATGTCAATCCATCCAATAGTTGTTGAGATATTTCAGCCTAACTAACTTTCTAATGGGTTTCTCCCTCTCTCTCTGTTCAGGGCACCAATATCGCCGCTGGAAAAGCCACTGGTATTGCTGTTGCAACTGGCGTCTCCACTGAGATTGGTAAAATTCGTGACCAGATGGCTGCCACTGAGCAGGAGAAGACCCCTCTGCAGCAGAAACTGGACGAGTTTGGAGAGCAGCTCTCCAAGGTGGGTGAAGCAGACAGACGAAAAGGCTTTCTGAAACTGTATCACCACAGTGACAGATTTTATTTATTTATTCATTTTGTAAATATTTTAAGACCTAATACTGTTTTAAATGACTGCCTCACACATCCCTGTGACTGCCTGTCCTCCAGGTCATCTCCCTCATTTGTGTGGCTGTGTGGATAATCAACATTGGCCATTTCAATGACCCAGTCCACGGAGGCTCCTGGTTCCGCGGTGCTATCTACTATTTCAAGATTGCTGTGGCTCTGGCTGTGGCTGCCATCCCCGAAGGTAAACCCCTGGGATTAACTTCCATTTGGTTGCCCAAGAAGATTATCATATCTAAGATTCATCTTGTGTAGCTTGTCTATATGACGCTGCAGCTACCAGTCCATTAAAAATACTAAATACTAAATTAGTGGAGCGTTATTGGACTTTGCACTTTGTCAAGTTGATTTCCTCAAGGTATGAACTCTCCAGTTTTGTTGATCCTGCTCATTATTTTGTAGGTTTACGTTTTGAACTAAGAAAAGTACAAATAAGTAAATCCACCTTCATTGTTTTTTTCTTTATTTTTGGTGGTTCTGGAGGCAAGTGAGGTCAAACAGAACAGCCCAGACATATTTTTTCTTCCAAACCTTCTGAAAGAAGTGTCTTTTTCCTTTTCTGATTTACTCCTAAAGCAGCATCTTCAGCAGGTGGCTGAAGCAGATTATCTGGCTCCTCTTAACTTGGAGAAGCAGATGTTTGTCTCAGACAGGAAGCCAAACAATCTTATTTTTTTCCTTGATCTGATTGTTCTGGTCACTATCCAACTCCAAGAATAGATGAAAGTTGGAAAGACGTTTGGTCAATAAATCAAGAGCTTGCATGGTTACTCAGCTCTGTCTTTACATCTAACTGGTTTACCCTCAGTTGTGATTAGGGCCCTAAAAATCACCAGACTCCTATACTTGAAAAAGCAATTTTTTTGCCACCTGAATAGGACCGATTAAATATTCTGGGACAGAAACAGTCTGAGATTTAGAGGTGCCCACACTCCTCCCTCCCCTCCACAGTCAGCTGCAAACTGTGCCAACGCTCGTCAGAGGCCACAGTCTGATGATGCTAAAAGGACAACATCATCTGCAAACACAGATGCCACCATAATGTCACTAAACTGGACACTCTCCAGACCTTCTCCGCACCATTGTCAGAGATGATTTTTGCCAAGAATCTGAACACAGATCTGACTGAATGGCTTTCAGCAGCCCCCTCCCACAGGAATACCTTGGAGAACACAGTAGTTTGGGCGCGCTCCAGCTGAAGTGTTAATGGCTGTGTAGGGACCACCACTTTTGTCAGCCTGCCCAGTGGCAGAGTCCCTAAAGTCCAGGTGGTTTTGAACAGACACATCAGATCATTCTTTCTTGTCACCTGGTTCTTTGGCTCAAAGAGTTCCTCTTAATGTTTTGTCCACCTCCCGACCTGTCCGTCCTGTTTTAAAGCAATGACTGTGTATTTCATTCAGTACCTCACTGCCTAATCTCTCTCTGTCCGTCCATCGCAGGCCTGCCCGCTGTCATCACCACCTGCCTGGCTCTGGGAACACGCCGTATGGCCAAGAAGAACGCCATCGTCAGAAGCCTGCCCTCTGTGGAGACCCTGGGCTGCACCTCAGTCATCTGCTCCGACAAGACCGGTACCCTCACCACCAACCAGATGTGTGTAACTAAGGTAGGCTCATACTCATAGGTGTGAGGTCACACATGCACAAATGAACTCACATTCATTCATTTCAATCCAGGAAGTCCGCTGGTCACTGAAAATGAGAGCAGATCTAATTTGTTTTGTCATGTTTCCATGCAGATGTTCATCATTGATAAAGTCGACGGTGACAATGTTTCCCTGGGTCAGTTTGACATCTCAGGCTCAAAGTACACCCCAGAGGGAGAAGTGTAAGTGTCAAAAGACCATGCACACACATAAACTCCATAATCCATTTTTGAACAACAATACATTGACTAAATATCTCTTCCCATCAGTACAAAGAATGGCATGTCTGTGAAGTGCGGACAGTATGACGGACTGGTTGAGCTGGCTACCATCTGCGCTCTGTGCAATGACTCTTCTCTGGACTACAACGAGGTCTGCAGAGCATTTGGGAAATTTTGTGTTCACGATAGTTATGTTAAATGTAACACACTACCAACATAAAATGTACTTTCGCTCTGTCTTATTTCTCCATGATGCAGTCCAAGGGTATTTATGAGAAAGTGGGTGAGGCCACTGAAACAGCGCTGTGCTGTTTGGTGGAGAAGATGAACGTGTTCAACACTGAAGTGCGTGGCCTGTCCAAGGTGGAAAGGGCAAACGCTTGCTGTGCTGTAAGTCCACAAAAGATTCCATACAGTATGTAGTGTGTTATCCCATGCAAAGACATTTTAGTGTAACACAGAGGACAGGTCCATTTATCTCCAAATTAAAGTGTTACCTGAGATTTTACAGTTTTAAACTCATGTTTGGCGGCTACATCCATTTAGAAAACTTAAAGCAGCTATAATCAATATTTTTATATAAACAATGAATCAAATGACTACTTGTATGTGAAAGGGGTCGCACGTAGTGACGAAGCCACCGAGAATTATCACCCAACTCTGCAGCTCCCATCAGCTCTACTGAGCTTTATGACTTTACTGTTTTGGTTCAGTCTCACTGTTCTCATAGTGCGGTTACCAAATGCAAAAAGCTCTAAAAACCAACTGTTCATCACCAAACAGCAGACAGACAAAGTTAGCAACTAGCTGGTGAACATAGTGGAGCATTTAGCAGCTAAAGAGCCAAATATTTCCCTCAGGGGTTGGTAGAGACCAAAACAGAGCTAAAAGAGAGAATATTGGACTTATACTCTTCAGGTGCACACACCCGTCTCCAAATGAATGATAATGTTGCTCTGTAACTGCTAGAGTTGTAAATAAGCAACTGTCTGCTAACAAGTTTGCAATATCACCTTAAAAGGTGATATGTCATTATCCACTTCCCCCAAGTGGTAAAAAAAACATTTACTGCAGGTTTAATCAGTGCAGAAAATTATATAATTATATAGAACAGTGGCTTATTAGACGTCCTAGACTTAACCTTGATTTTTGATCCTTTTTCTCCAGTTCACCTTCTTTTCCTTCATTGTCTAACAGGTGATCAAGCAGCTGATGAAGAAGGAGTTCACCCTGGAGTTCTCAAGAGACAGGAAGTCCATGTCAGCTTACTGCTCTCCTGCCAAGTCCGCCAAAGCCCCTGTGGGAAACAAGATGTTTGTCAAAGTGAGTGCGTGACACAAAACAGTGTGCAAAAGGCTCCATAAAGCCACAACCAGAAGACTAAGAATCTACAGCCTTACTAGCTCTGTAAGGCTTTACTTAGGCACAGTGGTGCTTTGAGCTAAATGCTAACATCAGCATGCTAACATGCTCACAATGACAATGCCAACATGCTGATGTTTAGGAATAATGTGGATCATGTTCACCATCTTAGCTTAGCGTGTAAGCATGCTAACATTTGCTAATCAGCACTAAACACAAAGTAAAGCTGAGGCTGATGGGAAGGTGATTAGTTTTACAGTCATTTAGTCATAAACCAAATTATCAGACAAATCAAAATCTTAACCTGATGATGGCGCAAGATAAAAAAAAAAGTTAAGGGATCACCAAAGTTATTACAGTTTATCCTGAGGGGGACATGAATGTATGAACCAAATGTTATGGCAATCAATAGTTGCTGAGATATTTCACTTATCATCAAATGTGAACTTCAAGGTGGAGCTAGAGGAAACGTCAGAGGATCACCAACATCATTAGGATACATTGTCTGAGGATCATGAATGTCTGTTCAAAATCTCATGGCAATCCATATAATTGAGATATTTCTGTCTCAACCTAAGTGGTGGACCGACACTGCCATCTCTAGAGCCATGCTGCTCAATGAAATATGTAAATTTAGGGACTCTGAAAGCCTCAGAACAGAAATTATGACATTAAAATTGTAATAATAATAAAAGCCATGCCAGATAAAGACTCTAAATTCGAAAGGAATGGCCTAAATGGAGTTTAAGTCAATCAAGTCATATATTATACATATACTGGATGTTGATAATGATGTTGTATGTTGTGTTTACTGCGTCATCAGGGTGCTCCAGAAGGTGTCATTGACCGCTGCACGTACGTTCGTGTGGGCACCAACCGTGTACCCCTGACTGGACCGGTCAAAGACCACATCATGTCAGTCATCAAGGAGTGGGGCAGTGGGCGCGACACCCTCCGCTGTTTGGCGCTGGCCACCTGCGACTCACCGATGAGGAAGGAGGAGATGAACCTGGAGGACTCCACCAAGTTTGCAGACTATGAGGTGGGTGAGGACAGCTAAAGAAGCATTAAGGCAGAAATGAACGATATGATATTGTACAAACATACAGCATCTCCCTGTTGGCAGTGTATATCACTAAAACAATTGTTTGAATGTTACAGTTGGAAAGTTTTATGACAAACCACATTACTTTTAACATTTTTGAAAACAGTGAAATGTTGCAGTAGTTTATTTTCTTGTTTGCACGTAGCTCCAAAGGGACACTAAACTTTTGTGTTTTTTTTTCTCCAGACTGACTTGACCTTTGTGGGCTGTGTTGGCATGCTCGACCCTCCTCGTAAGGAAGTTATGGGTTCAATCCAGCTGTGCAGGGCTGCTGGCATCCGTGTCATCATGATCACTGGTCAGTATGCATATTATATACTCAGTATTTTAATGCCATTGTGTAAGAAATCAGGCACAGAACCAACAGAAAAAATAAAATCTTAATATCTGTCCCCCCCAGGTGACAACAAAGGCACAGCTGTGGCCATCTGCCGTCGTATTGGCATCTTCAGTGAGGATGAGGATGTCAGTAACAAGGCCTTCACCGGTCGTGAGTTTGATGACCTCTCTCTTTATGATCAGAAGACTGCTGTCAGAAAGGCTTGCTGCTTCGCCAGAGTGGAACCGTCGCACAAGTCTAAGATCGTTGAGTTCCTGCAAGGCTTTGATGAGATTACTGCCATGGTGAGAAAAAGAAAAGAACGTGTTGTGTTTCTTGTAATTAAAATGGAATTAATCCATTTGACTGGAAATATAGATAAGCAAATATGATGATTTATCTTAGTTAATACATTTATATTCTCCATTTTCCCTCTACCCTTTCACCAAGACCGGTGACGGAGTGAACGATGCCCCTGCCTTGAAGAAGGCGGAGATTGGCATCGCCATGGGCTCTGGCACTGCCGTTGCCAAGTCTGCCTCTGAGATGGTCCTGGCTGACGACAACTTCTCTTCCATTGTGTCCGCTGTTGAGGAGGGCAGAGCCATTTACAACAACATGAAGCAGTTCATCCGCTACCTCATCTCCTCCAATGTAGGCGAGGTCGTCTGGTGAGTACACGATGCTTGTGTAGATGGAGAGATGACATCTGATAATAACTGTTTCTTGTGTGAGACTTAAAGGTGACGTGAGAAAATGTCCCATTCATTTCCCAATCAACACCCTCATACAGTCATATTTAGACTGAGACACAAGACTTTGCTTAAGACGAGAGAGACAAGAAGTATAATCATTTTCTCTACTTCCCCTTTTCCATACTCACTTCTTCAGTATCTTCCTGACCGCTGCCCTGGGTCTGCCCGAGGCTCTGATCCCCGTCCAGCTGCTGTGGGTCAACCTTGTGACTGACGGTCTGCCTGCCACCGCGCTGGGCTTCAACCCCCCTGACCTGGACATCATGGGCAAAGCCCCCCGCTCTCCCAAGGAGCCCCTCATCTCTGGCTGGCTCTTCTTCAGATATTTGGCCATTGGAGGTACAACACCTTATGTTTTCTCTCTCTCTCACTGTCAGAGAACATGGGCATGACATTATCTGTGATATCTTGTCTTCAGACTAAATCCCAGATGTTTCACTTTTTGTCTTTAGCTTTTGATTTGATTTGATTTGATTATTACTGATACTGCAGATAAATCCCTCATCCACTTCTGTATTGTGGCAATTTCCTTTTAGTTTGTCTAAAATGGCCTCCACAGACTTTGGATAATCTTGTCATTTAAAAGAACACTTCCACAGCCACATGAGACTCGGATGTTCACAAATGCATCTTTTCATCTAAGTGATGTTGTTGCCATGGTAACACATCCGCCCTCTGGGTGTCATACACCAAATGAACACTGGTTTCTTTAACCTCTCTATCAGACATTATACGTATTAACACGGTGATATCTCCTCCAGGTTATGTTGGTGCAGCAACTGTCGCAGCAGCTGCCTGGTGGTTCCTGTACTGTGACGAAGGCCCATTGGTCACCTTCCACCAGCTGGTTAGTATTTAACACTGTTATTTGTGAACTTTTCCAACAAATTATGCATCTGTGGTCTCCTATCACACAGTGGACTCCACCCAGCTGCCGTAACTAGTAGCTTTTCATGTAAAACTACAAACACACTTCATGAAAGGACCTTAGCTTCTCAGAGGCTGTGCCAGACTTCAGTGAATAAGAATTTATATTTCTGTCTTCCCCGTCAGTCACACTTCATGCAGTGCAGCGAGGACAATGAGGACTTTGATGGGGTCCACTGTGAGGTGTTTGAGGCTGCTCCTCCAATGACCATGGCTCTGTCTGTGCTGGTCACCATCGAGATGTGCAACGCTCTGAACAGGTCTGACTTCACTGTGAACTCATAGGGCATTGTGGGTACTTACAAGTACTACTACTACCTACTCAATTACTGGACTTAAGTGCAAATTTGATGCCACTTTATACTTCTATTCCACTACAGTTCAGAGGGTAATATTGTACTTTTTACTCCACTACATTTATTTGACAGCTGTGGTTACTAGTTACTTTTCAGTTTAAGATTTTACATAAAAAACGTCTATGAGCTGTTAGTAGTTCAACCAAAGAAGCATTTCCCTTCACAAAAAGTAAATATTAGAGAATTTTCCAAGAAATTAATACAGATTTCTGATGCAGAATATTTCTTTGCTTTGCTAACCCGTTAATCATCTCAAGTCCTCTCAAATTTATCGTGCAACCCTTTAGAGCGAGCCCGACCCAAAGGTTGGAAAGCACTGGACTAATCTACTTAATGGTAAATAAAAAAGTTAAAAGTAGCTCCACCTTGAAATGCTGCTTACATATTGATGCATCAGTATTAACAATCTAATAATATAATATATAATAAAATATCAATCACAAGGGTAATTTTTTCTGCAGAATGAGTACTTTTATTTTTAATACTTTTAGTACAATTAGCTGATAATACTTCTGTACTTTTATTTAAGTAGGGGTTTAAATTTAAATAGGGTATTTTAAAATTGTTGTATTGGTACTTTTACTTAAGAACTTCTTCCACCACTGAGTAAACTACATAACAGTATTTAAAAGGAAAAGTTAAAATGAGCTCAGTACAACAACAACAGTAAAATACTTCTTTCACCTTAAAGCAGCAGTAATAATAATCCAATAATGTAACATGTATTAACATTACACTAATTCTTCTGTATTGAGTACTTTTACTTTTAAAACTTTGAATACATTTAGCTGATAATACTTATGTACTTGCTGCTGGACTTTTACATGTAATGAAGTATTTTTACACTGTGGTATCGATGATACTTTTACTTGTTAAAGGATGTGAATACTTCCTCCTCCACTGATTGTAGTTCTGAACTAAAATGCTTTCCAGACTTTGTATCAGGCTACCAGCATAACAGCATACAGTGTGAACGCACGCAAAATATAAGGAGTATGGTATTGCAGCTATGATTATGAACACAATACACAACATGTTGAGGACGTCCTCCTTCAATATTCACCACGTGTCAGAGCTCACATTCTTCACACCCTTTTGTACACATTTATTTTCATACGTTCACCTCAACACACAGGCACTCTTTCTTTTGCTCTCACACATTTTCAGTCTGCATTAACGTACCCCTCCGCCTCCCCATCCAACCCCACCCTCCTCCTCCCTCCCCCCCAGCTTGTCTGAGAACCAGTCCCTGGTGCGCATGCCCCCCTGGAGCAACTGCTGGCTGGTGGGCGCCATGACCCTCTCCATGTCCCTTCACTTCATGATCATCTACGTCGACCCCCTGCCCGTGAGTCTGGCCTCCTGCACTACAGTCCTCTTCTCCAAAAACAAACATCCATCTCCCTCCACTCCTCCCTCACACACACACACACACACACACACTTCACACCGACCGCCATGTTCTCTCCCTCACATACTCATTGCTTAAATACTTAGAGGATGCACCGCTCAGTTGCCCCAAATTACTAACAGAGGTGGCCTTTAAAGTGGCACATAATCAAACCAAGTGACCAAACTGAAGCAATGATCATGAATTCGATGTGACGTTCATTGATCTCTAGTGGTCACAGTTAGAAACTACAACACATTCTTCAGTGGGAATAATACAGACATTTATACTGATCGTTAGCACTAATGTTAATAGTATCTGTATAGTTAATATGCAGCTGTTTCTTATTGGAAGTAGTAGTTTGGCAGCGTTAACGCGGTGCTGCTCTTGTCCACAGCTGATCTTCAAGCTCACTCACTTGAATGTGGAGCAGTGGATTATGGTGCTGAAGCTCTCCTTCCCCGTCATCCTCATAGATGAGCTTCTCAAGTTTGTGGCTCGCACATATCTGGAGGGTAAGCTAAATACGTGACCTCTTTACCACGTTTCCTTTATTCTTTCACTATGATGATCATAGTATACACTGTATACAAAAAACAGATGTGATCCTATATTTACAGCAATCTCCGCACCATGTATACACATTTTGAAGGGGATTTGAACATGACTGATGCTGGTCACATTATTATGTAGGACTGTGTATGCAGCTTCAACACACTTAGGGTAAAGCTGGGATGATTTTCAAGTAATCTGTCATATGAACTGCATTAATATGAGATTCTGTTTAATTTAAAAAGCTTACTCTAGTCCCTCTGCATATAGGGCACGTTACATTTTATGAAACATTTTATAGGAACTGTTGGAGGTACAGCAGTTATGAATCTGCCACTTTAACACAATAAATTAAGCCCCAACATGGGAGAATACTGAAATCACTGTCATTACAGTGCATCATGCTGGTGAGTTATGATTAAAATGTCCCACCACTTACAATCACATTCTAAATAATGTCTCTTCATACTGTGCATTTTTGTTCATTCAAATTAAAATGAAATATAATGCAGCAGTAATTGGGAATCAGCTCATTCAGATGTTTAGACAATTACTTGTGCTATAAACAAATGTGTACACATCCTTTTATACAGATGTCTATACAAGATCCCAGACCTACTTTTAAAATACACATATGTGTATAGATTTTAACACATGGCTTCATCTTCTTCCTTTATTTCAACCTGAACGTGTACAGCCAATGTCTCCTTTTTATTGATGACTGATTAATGGAATGTTATGGAATCATTTACCTCCCAATTAAATGTCTTTTAACTGTTATTTTAACCTATCTTCCCTCTTTTCCTTATTCCTGACACAGTTTTAACTATCTCCCACCCTCTTTCCTCCAATCTCTGTTGACTCTGATGACATTTATCTAATTTTCCTCTCCTTGGATGCTCTTTTTCACCGTTCCCTCTCTGACAAATCCAGCCTAAACCTGTTTCCCCCTCCTCCATACCCCTGTAACAAAACAAGGTATTTCCCTGACTCATGCTAAAGGCTTAAGCACTCTGCATCGTGCACGTCTTGAAAGGTTCATGCTGGGTACTAGACATGTTTAAGTCACTCTGTCAACGAAACAATGTCCGTTATGTGTGTGTCTGTATGTTTGGTCGACTTTTTCTCTGTCTTGCAAATCTTTCTGGACTAATACATTTGGATCCTGAGTGTAGCTGTGATCAGTTCGCCTGGCTGTGCAACAGTCATGAACTGCCAGTAGAAATCTAATATATGGTCTCAATCTTGCATAATACGTAGGATCGCATAGTTGGTCTTTATCGTTGGAAGCTTGAAAATGTTACTTTAGCTTATTGCTTAAAGTGGCTTGTAGATCCTCTGAAAGTAGAAATAGTAAAATGCCAGTTAGCACACTTTGACTATGCATTTACTGTAATCAAACTAATAATGTGCATTTTGCTAACAAGGTAAAACATAATCAAAATGTAGCTGGATTATGCTGAATTATTTCTCAAACACACCATGTCTGCTCAGTTGCTGCCAAGTAGCCTTCTAATAATTTTTCTGACATTGCTCACATACAAACGTGAACACTGTCACCAGGTGGGGACATTTTCTATTGAGTTTAACTGGAATTTATATTTTGTCTTTATTTTATTTATATTTTAGCCAATACATTTGAAAGGTGCATTCTTATTCCCACTATGTGACACTGGTGATAAACTCAATAACGGACTAAAAATGAGTATGTGGAGATATCATTTTGGGAATTATGCTAACCTAGTTCGCTTTCTTGCCCAGTGAATACATCCATGCTGTGGAACAGCTGGACACAGCTAGCCTGGCTCTGTCCAAAAATAACAAAACTCGCCTGCCAGCACCTCTAAAGCTCACTAATTAACACCTCAGTATTAATCTGCGCAAACACCAAAGTGTAAAAATGTCAATTTGCTATTTTACAGGTGTTGCATCAGGCTATTTCTTGGCTCTGAGCAGTTGCCAAGCAACCAGTGGAGACAAGTTACTGGTCCATCCAAGAAATTGTCCCACATATAATCCCCCATAAAAAATGCAACTTTTTGTTTTTACACTTTGGTTTTGGTACAAATTAAAGTGTTAAGTAGAGAGTTTTAGAGGGGCTGGAAGGCAGATTTTGTTACCTTTGGACAGAGACAGGCTAGCTGTGGTTGTGCTAAGCTAAGCTAGCTGGATGCTGGCTGTAGCTTCATTTACTTAACCTCAGCACACTGCCATTACCTTCCAACTGACAAGCTTGTGTTTTCCTATCCAGGGAAAGTCTAGAGGCAAAGTGTGACAGAGAGCGGCTGAAGCAGAGAGAGAGCTGAGACTCAGAGGATGGAGAGAAAAGGCTGAGCGCTCCCGCTGAGAGAGAGCTGCAAACAGTCACTTGATCTGATCGAAACATCAAGTGGCATGAATACAAAAGAAAACACATCAGCCATCTGAGAATACACCAAAAAAGCTGCAAAATATTTTTTTCTGTGTATGTACTGAAGTTAATATATATAGGTAAAAGTTATAAAAACTATTCTGTGTTGATTCTATTCTTAAAGAATAAAGATATGTATTAAATAAATCACTGAAATTTGCTGTTAATAGATTCAGCACCATTTCCTGACCTTAATCCAGATTCTGTTATGCAACAGAGCACACCAGGAATAATAATGTGGTCAATAACAATCAGTAAACCTGGTGTGACTGAAAACCAAAGTCAGACAGCTGTGTTGCATTAACATTCAACCTCTGTTTGCCAAAACCTTCCAAGTATTTAACTTTGTTATGAACCGTTTCCTGCCCCGCTCAAACAGCTCTTCTGTAACTACTCAACATATTTACAAATAATGTAAATTTATGAATGTAGCTTGGTTTCAGACAGTTGTTGCCTAAGTGACATGGCTACAGCTGTTATTAAAGATTAATTAAAAATGAATGTATAATTGTATACTAGTATGTTAAGACTAAATGGTGTCATCTGTATCAAGTGAACTTCTTTATATTATTCAGGGTTTTTCCAACCTTTTGTGGTCTGTGACTCCACATTTCAAGTGAGTAAAGGTGAATTTGCTGCAGCCGTACTTTGTATTAAAATTGCAAGATCATGCAGGTATTTCCACATAGGTTTAATGGAAATGATCAAATTATACAGTATATTAAATCCTGGGCTCGAGTTCTCAGCCAAGCGTTGAGAAACTTTATCATAGTATTTGATGAACTCAAAGGTTAAAGAAAAGAAAGTGACAGCCTCTCTTTACTTTTCAATGTGTATTAACACAAAACAAACTGACAAGATGTTACACATTCACATCTCTTCATTGATTTTTACTTAGCTTCTTTCCTAATCCACAATCATAAATTAGCTTGAAGTCTAAAAGCTGTTATGTGTGTAGTAAGAACAGGAAGAGTTAACAATGCTAAACTAAAATAAAAAGACAACAAATTAATGCATAAAATAAAATTCCCATCCGAAAGGCTGTTAATTTAGGAGAGTTTCTACTTTTACATTACTTCCTTATTCATTATTGCACTGTGATCCGTTGCTTTAAGAGGTCCTCCTTAACAAAAAAGATGCAAAACAAAGTTTGCATGAGAAAATGATCCTGTAGTTTGTATGTCAATTACAGATACAGTGCAAAAAGTGTTGGACTGTTGAGTGTTTTGCTGGAGTCACGTCAGTTTTATCAAAGGAATACATTTACATTTATGTTTTAGTACAGGAATAAACAGGGAGTGTGAAAAGTTTTTAGTGTCCCCAAAGCATTCATGGTTCATCAAAAACAACTTTGGTCACTAAGCGACAGTTTCGATCATTGTCACCAAACCATCATCTCTTAAACAAACACAAAAATAATGTCTCTTCAGGAGTATCCATCCAACGTTATAAGTGCTAGCAGCACCAGCAGTGATAATCCCAGTGGTCACGACAGTATTTAATGTGGCGATGGCTAGTTGGCCCTTATTGGTCACTTTTATCTTGGTCTGTGCTCTTTGGTTCCAATGTGACTCTATAACTCACGAGGCATCTGCAGGCGGGGAACCAGCTTCACTGACTCCCTCTTCCAGGATTTCCCTGACTTGTTCAAGACTCTCCGCCTGCCGAATTACCTCCAGCTTCACCTGAAGGGGGAGAGACGGGTCAGTAAAATATCAATGTGTCGTTTATATATATTGTGAAAATCCAGGTGGAGCACCTCAAAAAAATGTGGAACCGATTTGTTTCCGCAAGTGCAAGAAATAGTTTGACCAATTCTTTCATTCAGGATTTTTGACCGTCACCTCTCCACTCAAGCTAACCTCTACAGCTGTCTGTTGCTTCTTACCTGCAGCGACTGGGAGAGCTGGACAAAGTCCCTCTGTACAGTCTGGCTGGTGTCGACCTGGGAGCGCAGACTGACCACTTGGCTACGCAGCTCCAGACACTGCTGCTTCAGGGCCGCCTGACAGCCACAGAGAAACAGTCATCATCAGTCACATTAAAGCCCCATGCGTCGGATTTGAAAATGTATTACTTATGCAGATTATTATACTTATACTACTCCTTGTGGTAGTATCAACAAAAGACACTGCAGCAAACAATGCATGTTGCTATATTTACACTATTCATAATGTAAACTTAACCAGAATTCTGAACAACATTGGGTTGTTTTCTCATTATCTAAATATTGTAAAGCAGGCTCACACTCAGAGACTAAAAACAATGTTTTTTAGCTGCCACATCTTTGGGAATTATTAAGGAAGAAGTCAAATATGAAGTGTGCATGTGCAGTAAATTAATTCTTAAATAATTTCCTGAAACTGAGACCAATAATTATGATTAATAATTGAGCTTGAAGGTTCATTTTTGACAGTCAGACACCAGTTTCACATTAAAAGTCTCAACACAAGGTCCAACTTACTTCCAAAGCTTTGAACCACACCTCTTGGCCTCCTCAGCAGATGGAGTTGCTCAGTTGTCATGGAGAAGGTGTGGTTGTCATTACGTGACCTTCAGTCACGTGGTCATACAGTATTTGGGCGAGATCGTAACCCTTCTTTCTGTTCAAGGATGACAATTGAGCAACTCCATTCACTGAGGAAGGCCAAGAGAGGTGGTTGAAAGCCTTTAAAACAAGTAAGTTGGGCCTTGTGTAAGGATTTTTTTGTCAATATGATTAATAATGCTAAAGGATTCATCACCCGTACAAATAACAGTACTATAGACTTCACTGAGTCACACAGACAGCAGTTAACTGTGCGAGCATCAACAGTAACTCTAAGTTTAAGGCTAAAAAAGCAGGTTGGATTTACTTTTTCATTACTGATGGCCTTGTTGGTGCTCTGCACATGAGAGAGTGCCACCCGCAGGGCTTCCAGTTCATTGCGGCAGGCCAGCAGTTCAGCCTGCAACTGGTCCTTCTGAGCCTGGATCCTCTCCGTCTCTGTCTTCAGACTGGACAGCTGCACTATACACACGATCACAAACAAGGCGGCTTAAAGTTTATGCTAGGAGATCGATCACTGCACCATCAACAGAAACAAACCGCTCTGATTATTAAAGGAAAATTCCAGTTTAAGTTGGTTCCAGTTTTTTTTGTGTTGTCAGTTCAACTGGTTATGATAACACTGTACTCACCAAAGGTTAAAAGTGAAATGTAACCCTACACCAATAACAAGACCTTCTAATTGGCTTACCAGACTAATAATAAAGCATGAGTCGTTGACTCACCTTCTAAAACTTCTGATGACAGGAGTTGCACGTGGGAGCAGGCAGGAAGAGAGCAGGGGAGAATAAAAAAATGTGTCAGTGTCAATGTTTCAGTCAGTGTTGAAAAAAAACCTGCCCTAAATAATAATATAATCCACAGACCATTCTCCTCTGCCCGGGTTTCCAGCTGCTCCCTCAGGTTGACAATCTCAATGCGGAGACGCTCCTCACAGTGCGCCCCCTGCAGGTTAGAGTTCAACAGTCAGCACACACACACTGACACAACAAGCAGGAGACACATACATTAAGGTATTTACAAGGAAGGTAAGCCAGGGAATTGACAACTTGGTTACAAAACTGAGCCTTCGTCCACACCTGAAAGTTGACAAAAACACAATCTTAAGGTAAATGAAATAAATATTTGAGCTGTTTAAATCATTTCCAGTCATCCCAACAACTAACCAAAATGAAGAAAAGCAGCACCTAACTAAAGGGAAGTCGCCTCTGAACAGATATAAATAAGCTTCTCAGAGGTTTCTGTTCCCTTCATAACGCTATGTGAAACTATTCTTTTCAATAAACTGGATGTGAATAATGTCAAATACATTATCTTACTAATTGTGCTACAATCCATGTTTATATGAGTTTTTAGAAACTGGATCCTAAGTGAGTTTTCTTTGCCGCAGCACTCGTGGAGCAGATATACTGTAAATGAAAAGCTAGAACATTAATCGGACCTGCAGTGTTAATGGGAATGATGAGCTGGAGTCCGGTCCCTCATCCTCAACCTCCTCTCCTTTCAGTCTGGACAGCTCACTGCACATCTTCCTCTGGGAAAAGGATAACTCTGCCTGGACACACAAATGCAAATTTGAACACCTACTCCCACTGAATAGCGTGTTAATAAATTGTATGCTGGCACACAAACACCTTTTGGATAATTATACAGACTTGCCTTAGGAATTAAGTGACTACTGTTGGCTTAATCACTGTGTGATGGATGAGTGAGTCATCATACACTTACACATTTATGGCAAAAACACAATTTAAGAGCCACCACTTAATTTCTGTTCTTGGCATCGTTCCATTTCTAATCAAGATGGTTGAAATAAAACTAACCAAAAGAAAATCTAAAAGTTCAACATTTTAGAAAATATGTTCTTTTTTGCCAAGTTAGATGAGAAGATCAACACCACTCTTATGGCTGTACGGTAAATATGTAGCTGGAGCCAGCTTAGCTTAGCACAAAGACTGGAAACAGGGGGAAACAGTTAGCCTGGCTCTCTCTGAAGGTAACACAATCCACCTACAAGCACCTCTAAAGCGCACTAATAATGATGTATCACATTTGTTTAATCTGTACTGTTTGTGTAATCCATCCCAACCCTAACTGAAATGTAAAAAGAAACACATTTTGGTTTTAAGGGGGCGTTATGTGCCAGACTTTGTCTTGGCTGGGTGCTGGTTGCCTGGCAACCTCACGGTGACGACAAGACTCCAGAAAGTTACTGTTCCCCAGCAAGAAATACTGTAGTCCAGCACACGAGCGTGGTATTGATTTAACTCGTGGTGAGAAAGCAAATACCTATATTCCCCAAAATGTTGATTTTTTTTCCTTCAAGGGCAATTACCATCTCTGACACAGTCACACACACTCTGTAGGATCGACATATCACTCACCAGCCGACTCTGGACTGCATTCTGTGATTGGCTAAAAGATTTCTGCAAATCCTGGAGGAGGGCCTCCGAACTTTGGACCTGAGACTGGAGCACTGATACCTGAACACAAACACACACACACACACACACAAACAAATTAATATGTGTACAATCAGAATCAGAATCAGGTTTATTGCCAAGTAGTTTTCACATACAAGGAATTTGCCTTGGTATTCTGGTGCACAACTATAAGCATAGTGAGAAAAAAACAGTACTGCAAAAGTCAAGAATCATAAATATAAAATAGAAACATTTACAATACAAAATATGTAAAATATATCTGTTTTTTAAATGAAAAGAGCTGTACAGTGTTTGAAACGAAGTATAAAGAATATGTGCAATATGCAGAGATAATAATCCAAAAAACGTGTGTTCATGTAATGCAGTCAGGTGTAGGAGATGAGTCTGCACGTCATATCCACTCTGTGTGCGTGCGACTGGCTCACTCTCTACACACTCACTCCTGCATAGAGCCGTGTTTCTCACCTGTTTGTGTGTGTGGTTGGTCTGTGTATCCAGTTCTCTCTCCAGCTCCTCCTTCTCAGCCTGCAGCCGACTCACCTCCCCTCGCAGCTCTGACACCTGCCCAGCACACCACACCATCATTACACCGCAAAGTAATTTGCCTACGGGGAAGCTTTTGGTCAGACTGAAAACAATAAACTAAAATTACCCATACTGGAGTGTAAGGATGTTTTTTTCTATTGCTATACAATGGCGTGAATGTTCTTTTTTTCAAAGACAAACGTTTCTTAAATATAGAAGCATAAAAACACAGTAATTCAATAAAAGTGCAAAACCTGACCTTTGAAACAGATATCATGGTTTAAAATCCGTACCTGAGCATTGAGTGCATCCCAGTCACCATGTGTGACCAGCCGGTGTCCAGCCGGTGGCAGGTAGATGGCTTCAGGCACCAAAGTTCCCGTGGAGACCAGAGAGTCGGTGTCTTCCTGAGCGTGGAGTTTTCTGGGCAGGGAAGGCGTGTCTAAGGAGAAGGAGGACAACGAGGCCGAATCGCAGTGCCGCAGTGAAAAATACCCTTCTGTTGTAAGTGACGCCCCTTCTCCCTCCGCCCCCGCCTCGAGCTCCGCTGGTTGGTTGTGCCTCCTGTCCATTAATGCCGCGGCCTCGGCCTCTGTCTGGCTGTTGGTGATCGATGTTGGGGATTGATTACTGGTGACTTCTGCATCCATCCTGCCTTTCCTTCCACTGATCTAACGGGTAGAGAAAAAACAAAATGCTGGGATTCAGTCCAGAACACTTGAAAACAATTTTGGAAAAAGGACACAAAGTCGAACACTGACCATGTTCTGTCCGCTGCCTCTCCTCCACTCCACAGGCTGAGACTGAAGGACAGCTATCCTAGCCTCATACTGCGCTGCCGTCTCTGCCAACACAACAGGAAACCATTTAATCCTACAGTCTGGTGAATGATATACAGTTTGCATCGATTGTTGCTTTTTAAGCCTTAAACACTTTTTGAAAGTTTAGATGCATTTGAGATTACATTCTGACTTTAAGGTTATAACAATATAACAAGCTTTCATTTTTTTAAAAAGGAGCATAACCCTACATGTAACTGTTTTCCTGTCCACTCCTGACCTCTTACCTTATTGAATACTACAATGCTACAAACCGACATTTTAGTCGGCTCATTCTGAGCTGTGTATCAAATGTTTAACAAATACTACCAATTCAAAGTCAACAAGGTAATTAACATTATTTTAGTCATTTGGCCTCGATTAGAAACTACACAAACAGGAAACGAAAATGAAAACCAAAAACTGTAGAGCTGTTTAGTTCCCTTTAAAAAAAAAAAAAAATAGTACCAGTTTTTTAAAAGAAGTTCAAAACACCATCACTGTAACTAACAGGTTATATCATTAAAACATATCCAATTGAGAGGTTTCCCGTCACAGTCAGATATTACTTGCTCATGCATTTACTGCAAGCAAGGTTAGAGAACAATAATGCCTTCTTTTACACTCAGTATGTATCCAGTCAGTACTGACATTTGAATTGCAGATTCTACTTTTTCTTTTAAAGGCCCAGCATTTCAGTACATATCTGACTTGAATGAAGGGTAAAAGCCAAGGTCTCTCAGGTCCTCTGAACAGGCATGAAAACAAAAGCTGTCAAAGTTGCTCATAGCTGTATTTGTTGCTGAAAAATCCTGCCAAACCTCTTATCAAAGCAGGCTTAAAACTTATCTTTTTTTTTTTAAACTGTCCCTTATCCTTGTTTGTATGTTATATATACACAAATATATACAGAGTGTTGGAATCTATGGTGCAAAATTTTAGATGTGACACACATAAATTCTAATTATTTAGGCTCAGATTTATTTCTCCTTACAAAAAAGACCAAACAAAAAACACGGCTTCATTATGGGAAATTAGACCATGTGCACACAAGGACTGTCACAAGTACACTTTGCTTATCACGCACATGTAAACACTGACCTCTGAGAGCCTCCTGCAGAGACTGGATCTCTTGATCACATTGTTGTTGCAGCTCTGCCAGTTCCTCCTGTTTGCTCAGCTCACAGATCGTCGCCACGCCCTGCCAGTGTTCGGCCTGAGCTCGGCACTCGTCTAGCTGGGCCTGCAGGCTCGCCTCTGAAAATGATAAGCAGGTTGCCGTGTTTTGCCTTCGTTATGTTGTTTTGAGGATGTTTGCATGAGTAGAAATTGAATCACACAAATATGGGAAACAGTGAGGTGGCGTGATTAAAAGGAATCTGTGCTGCTAGCAATCAGACAAGACCTGTAAATACCTTAATATAAGATAAGAAGAAAGCTCATCTGACGTCACTGATCTATATGCTGAGGACTTTGCAGGATGCAACTCTAAATTCCTTGCATCATTCAGTTTTATGTATGTTTATGTCATCCTTGTTAGGTGTGCACATAGTAGGTTGATAGAGCTGTCATAAAGTTTCATACAAATCCTTTAAATACACAGGTCTGCCAGTCATGTAATAGTGTGTCTGTGTATTTTGAAGGATTATGTCATGAATGACACCACCTGACAACAGTCTTAGCTGTTTGAGTGTATGACAGGGCACATAATCAGTTGTTCACATTGTTTAGTACTGGTAAATAAACAAAAGGCAAAGTCCCACGGACCCCACTGCTGTAAGAATGAAATGAAAATTTTGTTTTATAAGTTATATGGATGAAAAAACAAATTGTCCTTTTGTTGTTCACAGACAAAGAAATGTACAGTATGTTATCCTGTTCATACTTAAGTCTGGGGTCAGTTAGACCACTGAGAGGGGATGAACAAACAAACTGTTATAAAACTCCAATAACAGATATCCAAATAGACTTATTTGGGATCTGAGAGGGGTAGAGCTGTGTAAAAAGTACTGTCAACACCAATCACAGTTGTAGAGCTGAAAATCCATTGTTTTTAATTATGCTTTACAACAGGAGTAACGTGTCTTTTTCTGTAGTGGACTTCTGAATCATGCCATTAGTTCAAAATCAGGTTTATAAGTTATTCTCTTAATATTAGGAAAAGTAATAAAGTATCAAGGTGATAAGATAATATTCAGTATTTTGTTTGAGCTGCCATGGCCCTGGTTCTCCCAAACACAACAGTAGGGTTTATTAAGTGTTGCTGTCATTATTATGTAGCTATAGACTCTATAACCAAGGATCTGTTTCCAGCAGCACTTGTTGCTCCAGTTTAAGCAAGTTAGTAAACATTTTCATGGCATAGGGACCTGAAGCTGCTACACTGCTACTGAAGCCAACAGGACTGTGTCTCAAACAGCAGCATTATCTAGCTAGAGATGAATTTGTTGCAACAAATATGACTTGGTACAGTAGTCACATCATTGGCTTGGATTAATAGCAAATGAAAATGAAACAGGGCTCTCGCATTGAGTTAATGTATTCAGAGTGACACAAATGCTGAACCGGATTAAAACTCACTTTGGTCTGGACAAGTGG
Source organism: Macquaria ambigua (assembly GCA_008360985.2). Lineage (NCBI taxonomy): Eukaryota > Metazoa > Chordata > Actinopteri > Centrarchiformes > Percichthyidae > Macquaria > Macquaria ambigua. Next base: position 390,898 of record VMKM01000124.1, read on the forward strand.
ACCACCCTCATTGGTTTATACAGGTCACCGGACCCCAGTTTGGATACAAGTAAAGTGTTAGTTAGCTAGCGGCTAGCAGCGCTCATTCGTTTCTCTGGTCAACGATGCTAACAGGCCGTTTAACGGTTATGTGACCAGAGCTGCTTCAACATCAACAGGTTTCATTCACAGTGAAGACAAGCAACAAGTTAACGTTAATGTTGACTAAAACGCAAGTTGTAAAGAGGTCAGTATCACCTCACCACCGATAATCCCGTTAAATGTGAAGCAGGTGAAAGTTTAACGTTAACGCTGCCGTTTTTTATTACCTGTGTCTTCACTCTTGGAGCTCATGTTCCCGTCGGACAGAGTTCACCGGCGGGGCCGCCTGACGAGACGACGACGCGTCTCTCAAAAGCCCGAAAATCCTGTCGAAGTCATGTTGTAGGCTACAAAAGCGCCAGGGCTCTGGTGTGGAAATGATCAGCTCAGTGTCAACTTCAGGAAACAACTTTCCCCGGTCTAAGCCTGCGGAAATCACGTCAACCTCCTTCCTGTTCACAAATGCCTTTCCCTCTTTTGCCTTGACTTGTGGGCTGCATTTAATTTGACTGTTTTTAATGGGAATTAAATACCAAGAAACGTGTTCACAAGTTTGCTTTTTGTAACTGCCACACCCGAATATCCTCCCCGGACATTAAGTATCCAGTCATGTCCACTGTTTGGTGACCACTGGAGGTCACTGAACCACATTGTGAACCACATTCTTGGCTGGCAAAATGACTCCAGATACTGTAACATAATTAATTTAGAGGGACTTACAGGAATGATTGATTTAAAAATAAGAATTTTCTCTTCCTACAGTCCTGTCATGGCCAACAAACAAATTTTATCAACTAACCTATTCAGAGGACACTGAGATGAAATATTTTTGAAACAGGTCTTTTAGCTCTCCAAGATAGTCTGCAGCAGTCAAAGTATATAATACTATAATATATGATCATTTTTCATTACATGGCAGAATTGAATAACAAAAAGTTAGTGTGTAATAAAGAGAATTAAATGTTTTCAATTATCTTTAGCATATCATAATGGGAGTAATACGGAGGTGTTGAAAAATATATTTTTTCCCCTCTAAATAAGGATAGCCTCTGGTGGAGGAATACTGGTATTATTGGGGAAGATTAGGTGTTAATTTTAACTTTCCTGAGTGACCTAAACACATCTTGGCAATTTGATGTTGCTTTATATTGTGTTACCAGATTAATTCCTCAATCTAGCTTTGCATTTTAATGCAAGTTTCAGTGTGGAGGCAGTGTACTGGGGTGCTTTCACATCTTGCCGAAGATTATTTCGATATTATTAAGATATTATCTTGAAGGGTGGTAACTTAGATCCACAATTTTTAACAGGCTAGTATGTCTCTGCACAGCTTTTCTTTTTGGAGGAGCTCTGTGCAGGAAGAGGGACAGAAATAATGGTGTTACTTGGCCTCTGTGTGTCATGATGAAAGATATTGCTGCGTTGCTCTGTCATGGCTCCATGTACTTTAACTGTACAAAACAAAACTCAGCACAGAAATCAGTTTGCATGGGAATGTGTCCTTCTCACAGTGCCAGATGTAAGTGCAAAGTGCAAAATGAGCTTTGGCTGTGTGTTATCAGCTCTGGCAAAGACACTGGCCCTCACGTTCTGCAGTATAATGTCCCCTCTGTGGCAAGTAGGTCACTTTTCATACTGCATGCTGATATGATGTGAAGTCCTCTTTTGTCCTTCACAGAAAAACGGTTATGTAATCATGTAGTGTATATGCATGATAGACAGTCATGCCAAATAATTTATATAATGCGTTCAGCGACTGAAACTAAAATTTGAGTTAACCTGAGAGGGACTTGATAACGTTTCATGTTTCAGTTACTCACCCCTCTGAAACTGTATTTTATTAGCAGCAGCTTTGCAGTTCAGTCTTCTTGCACCTGCTTCCTTTGCCTAACAAAGACAGCTATACAAGCTTTATAGTTTCCTGTGTTTGGTTTTCAGTAAAAACTACACAGGATCTGAAATGGCTGTGTTCTCACCAAACTGGAAGCCACTTGAAATGTGGATGCCACAAAAGTTTTTTTTTAGCTTCAGTTATTTATCTGTACAGCAGAACCCTTATATCTGCAGTACATGCTGTGGCTAAAACTGTGGGTCTATTCATAGTATTGATTTGACTTGACTCTCCAGCCCTCATACTCTTACATGCCTCTCTTCGATTTTCATCTCTTCATCTAGGAATAGGATATTTAGGAAGACGTGCATCCTGGCTCTGCCTCAACCATCTGCAGTCAAACAGGGTGTGGCGAGAACAGAGCTGTGAAGCAGAGAATCCAAGTGGAGAAGAAATATGGGTATACATGGTTATATTTGAGTCATATACTTTATGTGTTACACATGGAAACTTGTCTTCAAATGCAGGTATTTTAAAATAAAGACAAATATTTTCAAAAAAGGAATCATTTGGGCCTTCAAAACAGAGGAAGAGCATCATGTCTCGACTTCCATCTAATGGAAATCAAGATATAAAGTATATTCCTCCCCTCTTTTGTCAAGGCACCAGTCCACCAGAAGCAGACATCTGCTGTACAGGCTGTAATTAAGATCTTCAGGCCTGTGCCTGAGAAAATGTTAATCCAACCTAAGAGTCAAGGAATTTAGAAGCACAAAGAAATGATCAAAAGCCCAATTGGAAAGGTGAAGATTTGTTTAATTTCTTGTTTCAAAAAGCTCAAGAAAAAACCTCATCACGTCCTCTATTGAACATTGTTTTTTATTTAAGTCATGTTGTAATTAAAACATGGTCACATGGTGAAACAGGAAAATACGAAAGGTTGAATTGGTCACTGGTGAACTGTATTGCTGGCTGTTTACTTCAGTAACAAGAGTTGTGCGAATAATTGAATATTCTACATAGACAGACATTCATGATGTGGACTGGATTAATACCAAAACTGTAACTTCATGATACCAAACGGCCTAAGTACTGTATAAAATGCTGGTGAAAGTCTTCAAAAACACTAACTCATACAAAGTGACTCATGTAAAACAGTGCTATATGCCATTTAACCAAAATACAATTTCTCTGATAAAGGAATATCATAAATAGTTTGTAATTTTTTAAACATCTTAAAGTGGTATTAGCCTGAATTCCTTTGAGTGGAGCAGAGGCACAGAATACATGTATATAAATGCTCACAACAAATAAGTGATCAGTAACAAGAGTTCATTTGCCATGAGACCAAACCATTCTTATCTGCAGGTAGTGTGGTTTAAGAGTTTCTACAGGAGGTAACATGATCTAATAGGTAAACGGGGTTTACAGTATCCAAAGCACCAAACTTGGATGGGTTTCTACGATGGACCATGTGCTTATAACTGTGATTTACATCTGCACATTTCAACAAGATACAGCATCAGTGACATGACGGCTGGTGTGAAACCTTGGCAAAGCTTTCATTTCATTTGGTCCTGCAGCACGTCAGCGCTGGGATGCTGAATCGTTGTGTCTGTCTTTACAAGTCCATGTCGTGATCGCTGACACTCTGGCGAAGGTATTCTTCATACAGCTTTTTCTAGAGGAAAAGAATAGACAGTTGAACACACCCCAATACTGCGTTTCTATTGCCAGTACCATTCCAGGGTCAGTCACACACACATGCAATACCTTTTTGGTCTTGACCACCTCCTGAACGTACTCCAGCTTCTCCTGCAGTTGCCTTTTCTGTTTGCCTGACAGAGTTGATCGAGTCCTGCAAAGAATTGAAGAGAAACACTCTAAAGTCCAAGAATTTTATGAGATTTGTCATTTACATACAAGCTGAAGTCAGAAAAACTGAACGTTTCTTTTCATCCTTTGTCAAATCCACAGGGAGCCCAAAATCACATGCAGCTGCTTAACATAGATTATCTGATTGACTGATTCCACAAGGGGAAATGAAAGTGTCACAGCTGCAGTAAAAAAAAAAAAAAAAAAGGGGGAGTGGAGTAAAAAAGCAGTAGAATATTATAGGCAAGAAAAAAATATATACAAAAAAAAAGGTGCACTACAGGGTTGCAACTAAATTATTTTGCGATGAATCAAAAACACATTTGGTCTATAAAATGTGAGAAAATGCTTAAAAATGCCCATCATGAAGGTGATGTCATCAAATTGCTTGTTTTGTGCTACTAACCAAAATCCAAAGATATTCAATTTATTATAACATAAGACAAAGAAAAGCAGCAAATCCTTATGACTGAAAAGCTGGAAATGGGGAATAAATAATGGCATTTATTGTTAAATTACATACATTATTAATTAGTTATCAAAATAGTTGGCACTGAGTTTTGCAAGTTGCATGTGAAAGCATGATGAATAAAATTTAAAAAAAAGGGTGAATTAGAAGTGTTTACATAAAATAAAAACAAATATCACAATGAATGAAAATGGTGAGCTTACAGTAAGTTACAGTAGAGTAGCAGATTCAGAAACATCCAACTAAAATCTTATTCTCCTACCTGAAGGAGAAGCGTGCGATGATGAGCAGGAGGAAGGAGAAAAGGACCAGCCCGCCACAGCCATAAAGCTGCTGCTCCGCAGAGAGGGAGTCAAATATTTTCACTATGGGAGTCTGTGGATTACAAGAGCAGGTAAAATTAGACTTGAGTGGCTTAATATCGCGACTATGCAGTAACTACAACACCACAGTGAATGGTGCACTTGCTTGAACACTCACCAGGTAGAGTGAGAGTGCCTCTCTGCCCTGGCGGCCCACAGCCACGTCCAGCAGGTCCTGGGACAGAGTGCCCAGCACAAGTAAGGCCATCAGAGCCAGAGGGACGGTGAAGCCCAGCAGAGTCAGGAAGCAGCTCTTACAGCGCGCCCGTCGGTTCTCAACACTGGTTTGCCTGTGAGAGCAGAGGGTCGAGGTTATTCTCCGAAGGCATCACTGACCGATGCTACTGACCGATGCCCACTAATCTGAAATATCTGCACAGGATTATGCTTACAGTCGGAATGAATAGGAGTCAATGAAACCGTCCAGCTCCTGCACTCACTGCTCTATAATCAAGTTAAATACAGTTGCAGTCTGTGTTTGTGTGCGTTACCTGTCGTTACTGAGCGTATCGGTGATGGCTTCGCTGATGAGCTCACAGTCCTTCTCCAGGGAGTTGAGTGTATTCTGGACTGTCTGGTTAATAGTTTTCTCGATGGTGCGACACACCTCCTCAATCTGGTTGACGCAGCGACTTGGCTGAGAACAGGAACACAGACAGAACAATTACAATCTGCACTTACACATCAGTAAGTTTACATTACGATCTTTAAACCACCTGGAATTATATGCAAAGAACAAATTAAGGGAGCAGAGGTATGAGCCTATAAAGTGTACAGTCTCTTGGAACTCATTGAAAGTGCCACCCTTACCTTATTTGGATTAGGAACGTAGATGGTGGGCATGTCAAAACCACATGTGTTGAGTCCCGGTCGCTTGCAGAGCTCCTGGACAATCTGCATCATCACTCTCTGAGACAGCCAATCAAAAAGTCAGAGGGAGGGAGACTAAAGATGTCAGCTCTTGCTTTTCAGTATCATGTAGACAGTAATTATATTAAAAAGGACTTTACTTTATGGAAGTGAATGTCCATTTACTTGTGTGTTCTGTACTTGTACATACTTACAAACTACTTGTACATACAAAACCTGCACTGGTAAAGACACTTGACAGCAGCTTTCAAATACCCACACACATTTCTCCTAGATGGTCCTAGGCCTGACAATATAAATGCAGTATATGTGTTTTTAAAATTCTTATAGATGTGGAAACTTATTTTTTGACTTCTACAAAGTTCTTTATATTAGGTGAGTGATTCTTGTATTTAAAAAGGAAGAATGGTGAAGTTCCCAAAACACAAGCTTTTAAAGCGAGCTGCTGCTGTGCATACCTGTCTGTCCGACTCTCCCCCGGCCTCGTCAGCCTTGCTCAGGTAAAAACGCAGACGATCCCCGTGTTTCTCATTCAGGCTCTCCACAATGTTGAGGGTGCGCTTGCACAGAGCCTGACCCATGGGGTCAAAGAAGACCAGAATCAGGTCACAGAGATCACCTGAGAGTGACAGTGGGAAGGACCATTATTTTCCACAACAGACTGAACCCCCTTTTACAAAATAACTAATGCATAATATATTCTTACTGTATTAAAACACATGGTAATAGTAAAGTATGACATCAGGGCGAACATTTGAGTGATATTCTTGAAACTTTGCGGTAGGATTTTGTGAAGTTCTTACATTTTTTTTACTTGTTTCTTATTTAGAGACAGAATTTAGTATCATGTCACATTTCCATCATACTGTGATTCCACTGAAAGATGATTACAAAACTTAAGCTGTCAACAGTTTGCTTTGAGGCAATCACAGTTAGCTCGCAAGGGAAGTGGTGAGACTAGCAGTTAACCTGGAAAAAGCTCACTAATGGCACTGATACTGTGGCAGAAATGGTACTGCAAACCTCCAGTAGGGTGTACTATTTTTTTTCCCCAATACAATTTAAAATAACTCACAGCACCAGCTGCCACAAAGCCTTAGGGGACCCTTGCTAACTACAGTATGACAACAGACAAGGTCAGTTAGTGGCAACCCACCCAGCCAGAGGATAACCTGGTCCACATCAAAGGGATACTTCATATCACCATCCACCAACCCCGGCGAATCCACAAATGTCACCAGGCTGAACCGTTTCTGTCGCGACGTGCAGATCTCTGTGCTCAAGTACTCTGAAACACCTACAAATCAATTCAAGCAGATCAGAGAATTGTGGTGAAAAAAAATGGGATACTTTAACTATCAATGTTTGATACCTGATCACTTAAGATTAAGATAAGACATTATACTGAAGCCACACAGCTGTTGCACCAGAAAATAAGTTCCTTTGTTTGGCTTTAACAAAAGTGCAGCACAATAACCTGAAGGCTTGTTTGAGTTCATAAACATCGTTGTTTATCTTCCACAAGCTTAGTGACTGTGGGGCTCATGGCTGTTTTCAAAAGGACAAGAAGTGTGAGGGTGCTGCCACACTGATTGATCTGTGTTGTTGCTGCATCCTAAACAGGCTAATAGACAAACTACATCCAAGGAACTGTCCAATGGACAAACAACAAAACAGCAAATTTCTCCATCAAAATGCTGGGAATTTAGGAATGGATCAGTGTGGCGGCAGCCGAAGGGGAGACAAAGTGTGTCATTGTGGTGACTCTTTAGAATAGAACAGGGAAGGATTGTGATTCAAGCCGAAATCTCACCTTTGAACTCTTGCAGAGGCTTGAAGTGTGGATATAGATGAAGAGTGGCATTTCCCTAAAGAGAAACAGAACCAGATCATTCAGTGAGAGGTTTTGAACCAGGTATCAGGATCTCCAGAAGTAATCACTAGAGAGGAACTAATTTAAGTTAATGTAATAAGTCATTATCATGAGGAATGACTTAAAAGGGAAAGTTTGAAATTAAGATTGTGACTTGTAACGAAAATAGTCAATGTTGCGGCATGAAGAATACAATTTGAAATCCACATTTTGTTATTTCTTCCTGGACCAAATATACAATATTTACAATAGATGGCACCTTAGTGTTTTTGTACTGTTGCACTCACTGTGAGAGATTCTCTCTTGCGCCCACTTGTAACAAAGCTGAAGCCTTGAGTCTCAATAGCCACTCCAGTGCGCTGGATGTGCTCTTCGACATACCTGACAAAAAAAACAAAACAAGGCATAACAAAAAGGAATTAGTAACAAACTATTTAGTGAGGAGGAGGTGGAGGAGAACGTTTGTTTTGTCCACTGTCCAAACTAAATCAATTAAAACTATATTATTCAGCAAAATCAATAGACTGGTGCATACTCTATGGCTGACGAAAGCATTCCTATGAATTGCATAGAAAACTGTGCCAAGGAGGGATTTAACAGAATGCTACAGACACAAATTAAGGTGGGCATGCTTAGACTAGACTAGACTAGATGTACTAGGCAGACCTGTTATATCTTTTCAGCATGTTGTTTTCTGTTGCATGCTGTTTTCTTTTCTTGTGTTGCATGTAAGGCATTGCTTTGTTTGCTAATTGTTGAGCAGTTTGGTCTTGGGTGGACAGACTTGCTCTCTGTAAAGTCTCCTGGGACATACTTTTGTAAAACATATTTACCAGTTGATGAAAGAGCTCTTCCCAGCAGAGTGGTTGCCCATCAGCAACACAGTGATCTTTTTCCTGGGTGGCAGCAACTTCACACCAACAGATTCGGCCACAGAGATCAACCCTGCACAAAACAGAGAACGAACATGATCTAAATAATCACTGATAACTATTTTACAACTGGTGCACTGGTTTAAGTAAAATCAAGGATGCATCTATCAAGGCAAACTGGAGCCATCGTGGTGCTGTGGTTACACCTGTTGGACTCAGATCAGACAATCAAGAGCAAGACTGCTACTTGTGTGAGCAGGAGCTGGAGAAAGGCAACAAATATATCAATAGGAGTATTTATTCTTAAACATTTGGGAAAGCATAGATGACATTTTCAAAATTGATCTACCATTTTATGGGGACCCAGAATTCCTGTCTGTCTCTTATAAGCTAACACCAACTATACCACAACTCACTACATTAAGAGCTACATTACAAAAACGCTGTGACTGTGTAAGTGAGTCATGATTAATTAATACTTACCAGCCCGCTGCCACAGCTGTGCATGGCTAATTTAACTAGCATTAACGCCGGCTAGCGCAACGTCAGCCAAAACATAAACCTCTTTCTTATAAGCTAGCTAACGGTTAGCCCCCTCCATCAGGGATAACGTTAACTTACTAACCCCAGGTCAGTAAACGGCTTGCTAGCTTAACTTTATTATCAAATAAAGGTGAATGTTGGAGCGATTTCCAGGGAGGGTTTGAGTCCAGCAAGTTATATGTCAGCCAACTCACCACTGTCGGTATCCGTGTACAGTTGATGACAATCCCGCAAGATGCGCTCATCGCAGGTCACGCCGCCAGTTATCGAGTCTGCGTTTGCGGCACTTCGGCTCTTGATTTTCCCAGACATTGTTAGACAGTGATGATATCAAACTTCTTGTTCAAGCATCTAAAGTGCACGAATCACAGAACTAGCGATGCACAAAGCCGGTTTGCCTTGTTTGAATCGCCCCGGTTCGCTGAAACACGGGGTTGAGACGTACCATGGCCACGTCGTCAGCTATAACGGCTTTTATCGCACATGCTTCTGGGTAATGTAGTTTGTACATGTACATGACCCGCATTTTCTTCAACCATACACTTAACCCAACAACAGCCACTCAAGTGAGAAAAAACAATAATAAATTACATTTTTTAATGTTTTATATAAATGGGCAGTTTATAAGAACAAAGGGCTGCTTGCCTGGTCAGAGGCTAAACAGCAAAACCTGAACAAAATGTCTTACTAGAGGTAAAAATGTCCGAGGCAGATAAAGAGGGAATTACAATAAGTAAAATGAAACAAATGTTTGAGTAACAATCCCTATCACAAAGTGGGAGATGGGGTGAGTGGATGAAAAATGTTCCTCAGTTTGGAAAAAGACACACAAGTTAGACACTTGATAGTGTGCACTGATTCACGCCCTGTTCAAAACTGACACCTACATTTGTAAAGGAGACCATACAAATTTACAAATGATGTGGAGAGGATGCAATATTTCTTTTTCACTTTCAACAAGACTGTCTGCAGCACAAATGCAATTATGTCTGCAGTAAATTTATAGGCAGCCATAATGAACTACACACAGAAAGGGCTGTGTCTGGAAATTACATCCACGTTACTGTTAGGATTAAGGTTCTTAACCCAAATTGCACTTTCTACAAATTATTTTACCCATGCAAATACAGTGTATTATTTAAATGTTCTCAACTCTTTTGCACCTCCTTGCCTGTCTTACTGTGTTGTCCTTACATATGGCATGTATAACTGTAGTAATAATGCAGTATGGTGAGGAGAGTATCTGTCTGGTTCAAGGCCACTCTGAAAAACATTACACTCAATTTAGTAAATGATTACAGACGTGACCACCCATTTACAGAAGTAGCCATTAGTGGCTGCCGCTGCAAAATGTATATAACAGAAACACTGAGCTGGTGGAAAGAGCAGTCCCAGTGCACACAGCACACAACTTAACAGTAGAAGACAAACTCAACGGACAGTGAACAAATAGTCCAAATGAAATGTATTTTTCCATCGTTTTTATTTGCCCATGAAAAGTTTTCCTTTTCACAATGGAATTTGTTAAAGGTAAACACATCAGACATTATTGTAGATGTCAAACAAAAAAAAACAAATAATTGCATTTTTTATTAGTTTTGTAGCACTTCATAAGGTCTCAAGGTTTGCATAAACATTTGAAGATTACTGCTTCTAATGTGACCATGTGGGCTGAGACATAAAGACAGCTGATGTAACACGTACTGTAAGACAACAAACACAATTTTACCTTCAAGACAGACATATATTTTATGAGGAAAAATGCACAAATCAACTCAAGAACTCATAATGATTTACAATTTCAAGTGAGTCAAATTAATAACAAAAACACAAGATCATCAGACACTTTGGTGTCAGACACTTTCGAGGAAATTCAGTGTAAGTTTGTAAACACCTCTGGGTTCATTTATAGCATATACAGACAACCCCATCCAATCAGCAAAGCCTCACTGGCCATAATAATGAAACCAATTAAAATTACAATTATTTGATCACTTGGTTGTGCAGCATCTCAGTGATAAAGCTCTCTCATCCTACTTTATTTATTTTTGTCTTGCACTAACCACAAGCCAGAATCACATTAGGCAGAAAAATAATAAAGTCAATCAGAACTTTGAAGGCAAAGGTTAGAGGGTTTTGTGACTGGCAGGTTGCCAATTTGAATAGTACAACTGGTGAAATCTGGATGGGAAGTACTCTTCCTTCCTGCAACAACGAATGCTATTAGTGCTCCTACTGTAGATGCCCCAGTGGAGCTGGTAAGTGGCCTGGGAGAACTGGGAGTCTATCAGAGCTGAATGTGCATCTGCATAAGTGTGAAGATTTTTAAGATTATGCTATAATGTACCGACTTGAATATACTAAGGTTTGAACAGTAGAATCTCCCAACACACATCATGTCATGCATGAAAATGTTGTGGCCTGAGCAGTAATGAGAGCAAATAAAAAGGGCTTGTAGGATTTGTGGCGCCTCCTAGCACTGTTGTGGATCTAATTTAATAAAGTTTTCTTGTAAGAGGTTCCTACTTGATAAAATCAATTTACAGCCACATTCTTCTCCCTTTCCTTTCCTATAAGTGCCTAGTGGGCATCTTCACTAGTTTTACAGCATATAGAATATTCATATCACATCTTATGAAATCTGTTAATCCAGCCAGAAGACTAACATGTTTTATTGCAAAGTAAGAAACATAAGATTATGCAGTTATCACTCATTACTGAAACTAATTTAAGCTTCGTTGTCTGTTGTTTGCTGCCTTTTGATGACAGAAGTGCCCATGCGTTAGTGTTTGTATCATGAATCCTAACGGATACAGGCCCTTAATGAGTAATTCTCCATCCCCGCTTCATCGCAAAGTATGCTCGGCAGTGAGGTGACACGTACCGATGTGAACGTCTTTGCAAAGGCAGGCTGTTGAGTGTGAAATGGCCTTTGCTTCCACCGTCTGTTACCACTTGAAAACATGTTCGTCCTCTAGCCTCAGCTTCAGAGCACTGCTGGGCTGTGTGTAGAGCTCCAGCACATCTTCATATTCTATTCACATGTAAAGATCAAAGTGAGTCTGCACTTTTTCATTTTGATTGCCCCCCCCCCCTATCACGCTTAAATTAATGTAGTATGTGTTATGTTCAGCAGCTCATTGTGTTCGTTCTTCCATGATCATGCTTGGTTAATGTGATCCTTGTTAACATTGAATTAATTAGCATAATTTGTGCCAACACAAATAATGTGGTGTGCCACTCAGCAGCATCCTGCATTTTACAGTCTCATGTTACGCTTCAGCTAAGCAGTGAGTGAAAAGCTTTTTTTTTCTGAAAACTGAATGTGCATTTGCTCTCTTCTTTTCTTTTCTGTGACAAAAGTCAAACAGCAGCTTCTAACATTGTTGGAAAACTTCTAGTCCTCTGAGCAGACTGCAGCCAAGCTCTCTGCTATATTACTCTAAAACTGCATAGTCACAAAGTTGCTGTATATTGTATTGTGGACATGCATATGAGTGTCAAACAAATTATTATTTTAATTATATAGTATGATTATTAAGTTTAAATGAGTAAGAGAAGATTCACATAAGGTTAGGTGTCAAGCATCCTAAATGCACAAGCACTCTCTGCACACAGAGAGCAACAAGGCTCCTAATGTTTCCTTTATAGTTATGTCCGTCTATGTAAGTCTTTCGTCCTTGGTTACCAGTGGGCTTTCCTCTCTTTGGCAACCAGCTCCAGGAAATGGGAGTGACTCGCATAGAGCGGGAAGGACGAGTCAACATCAACCCATTGGACTTGTCCTGCATCATCGCCAGCTTGCAGCGGCAGCTCACTCACACTGTCGCCTGCAGCAACAACACATTTATGTCATTGTCCTACAAACACGCTATTTGTTGTCCACAGACAGAAAATGTCTTAAGAACTATAACAAGTGTTTAAAAAAGGGTTTGCAAATTGCCGGAGCTGTTGTCACATGAATGAAGTACTGGATTTGGAAAGCAAAATTTTGAAATGTGACAGTTAAAAAGGGGGAAACAAAACAATTATTCCTATTGTTCATACCTGAGTCATCATGGAAGTTAACAGCAACTGTCTCCATCCAAGCATTGTCAGTGTTTCTTGGATCATCTACATAGCCTTTATAGACCTAGGGGGAGAAAACACATACTTTAGTTTTCCCTCATAGAAGCACTTGTTGACTAAAATGTGAGTGGGTGTCAGTTGCTGACCTCAAACCCTGGCGATTTGAAGAGTTTGGTGATCCGCTCATGGATTTTTGCTTTCTCTGATGGCGGGACTGCCAACGAGTTCAACGCTTCTTCCGAGAACTCCCGCTGCAGTGTGAGAGAGACCTGCTCCCCTGGATCTACCATCCCCTGCAAAACAAGCACATGCACACTAATAAACAAGCAAGTCACAGAACCATGACATCTTACATACCAGAAACCACTCACCCATGTCTTGGATGTGAGTTTATTTTGGTTGTCCCTGAGCATTCTTCAATAGCTGTGAGCAGATCATGGTGCTCATCAATAAAAAAAAAAAGAAATGTAAAAGCCACCAACCCCAGGAATGGCCCACTCCCCACAGTCTTTCCTCTTGATGGACACAAACTGCAGGATAGGCTGTTTGGACACCGAGTGATAGATCTTTTCTCCTTTGGCATCTACTTTCCATCTGCCAGACAGTGACATACATCAAGTTTTTCCCCTTTGGAATCATTCTTTATGTAACTAAATTGAGTGATGAACTATGGTTAGCAAGTATCTGAATAATACAGATGTGTAAAGTGAAGAAAGAATTACCTAGTGACAATGGGATCTGCTGCATGATTGGGTCCCCATCGTCCCAGCAAACCTCTACCAGTCAACCCTGTGCGTCCATGAGGATTTCTAAATTAGTAAAAAGTGAAGCTACTGTTATATGTGAAAGTAACATTAGAAAAGTGTCTGCTAACACATTAGCCATCAGAAATAGATAAGCTGATATAATATACAAAGTCTTGTTACTGTGACTTTCTTTTGGAGTCTTGGCTTGAAAATCACTAAATGCAAACGTGAACTACCTCTTTTGAGCAAAACCAATCCAACTGACGGTGTGACAATGTTATCTAAATGTCAGGGAAAAGCCCTTGTAAGAACCATTTCTCTTGGTACTCGATAACTTACAGCGGCATTCCCTTTTCGTTTTTGTAGCTGCCATCAAAGCTTGTCCGGTCCACAGCACCATCCACAGTGTTGAACTTTGGAGAGAAAGAGCTGCGAAACAAGCAGAAGTCATCAAAACTGGCATGAATAAACTCCAGCTGATATTTTGGACTATATAGTCAACCAATCTACTATTCAATCAACATACAGTGCAGTCCAAAGTTTATCAAAATATACTTGATGCACTTGAGGTATGTGTTGCTCACCCAATATCAGGATCCGCCCATGCTGGCTTCTTTACTACTAAAGGGTCGGTGTAGCTGACTGGATTATACTGCGGCCAGTTCTGACTCCAGTCCACCTTGTCATCAGGCACAGGGAAGCGCTTGATTTCGGACCCTGGATACTGGGGGCATCTGGACTTGACATGAGGCGCTGCTGAGGATTGCATTGTCCGGACACTGGTCATGTAGAGGTTACAGCAACCGGTACTGATGGGTCTGATGGTTTGGCTGGTTCTGAAAGGATGAGTAGATGAGCAGGAGATGGCAGGCCTGCAAGGGAGGAAATATTAGATATGGAAATGCATTAAGTAAGCCTCGCTCTGGCCTTCCCCTGCAGCAGCGTGGTTCCAGTACCATCCCACATGCACTCCTCGCCCTTCCTGGCTCTTCAGCAAATAATGGAGAAAGCTTTCCCCCAGACCATAAATCCTTTGTCATAAACTGCCACATGTATTCAGGAGGAAACCACACACTTAACTGCTTGTCACTAGAGCAGTGGACTCATATCATGACAAAAGGATGAGAGCTACTGTTACACTGTAATACACATTTGTTGTCTGAATTTAAAATGGTTTAGTTTACCTAAATGATTATTTGTTGAATTCTGTTTGACATTACAGTTCATATTAATAGTTCATATTAATATGATATTAAATGGAAATAAAGCTTGACTATAATTTTGCACGTAAGCCACGTCAATATACTGTAGATTGATAGTAAAAACTGTTAGCTAATGTTTATGTCTACTGTAATGTTGACTCCAATCATATCGCCTGGCTCTGCTAACGTCAGTGATCGAGGACTTTGACAGAAATAGCTACTGCAGCACATAACTGTCTACTTTCGATTAAAACCGAACCTGTCCTATAATGTAAAATGGTCATAGCTTCTAGTTTACTATTTATAACTGACGTTACCGTCCATACCTAATTCCGTGGGTGCAGACGGTATACGGGAGTCCGAAGAGAGCGAGCGCTAGACGAATCCGGCCGATCCAGTCTCGTCGCAGGACATGTACCATTCCTGGAGACAAATCAATAGTACAACAACCACAACATGCAGCACTCCTTGAAAGTAACCAGGAAGTGCACCGCCCGGCGCAGTGACGTCTGCAAAGGGGTGTGGTTACAGCAGTCGCACTAGTTTCCATGGTGACAAGATTCTGTCTCTCTTAAATAAATGAAGGTAAAAGAAATAGATGAATAGGTCAGTTTTGTAATGAATACCCTATATTTATTTCTATAAATCATTACAAACTTAAAAAAGTGACTCATAAATCCATATCAGACTGTCTATGGTCTATATATTGAATAATACGTGCATACACAGTTTCATGAACGTTTAATTTAAAAACGAATAAATTCCTCTGTAAATGAGGGTTAATTATTAACAATTCAGTTGTTTATTATGTTGAAAGAGGAAAATTCAAAGATGTGACTCATTGTCAAAAAATGCGCTAGGATAAACAAATATGGAGAAAGGACATGTTTATTAGCTTTGACAATGTAAATCATTTGCAAAAGTTATCATACAAACGTATTGAATTTAGACTTATCAAAAGACAACAAACACCCATCTCATCAGTGTCTATTTTGCTGTAAAGCTAATTGTGGCCTTTAGTTGTACTCTTTTAACGTTAAACTGAATCTGATAACAGGTTTTCTCTTTGCTACAACATCATAGATTAATTTGAAGATATCTAAAATATAAGTCTGCACAATAGGCCTACATTTTTATCATTTACTGCCAATTATAATAATTGTATCCTGTTTTTTATAATGTTAATCGTGACATACAGAGTCCTTATTCATGTGTAGGCTAAACAATAAGGCCTCACCTGTGGGCACTAAAATCACGCTAGTGGGTGCCACAAAGTGTACACGGCCATTTATAAAACAACACTATATAAGTATATCAGGGTAGATAACCACAAAATCGATAAAATGACAATTTGATCATAAAGTATATTATTCTTGTCACAACAGGCAGCATGCAACATATTTCGGCACGCCCACTCGAGGCTGCTGCGTGTTTATTTGGCAGATTGCGCTTGTTTCGCTGTAACGTTGCAGCTGAATAGGCGGTGCCTGTAGCCAACTGACGCGACTCCGCCCAAACAAAGCACCCTAGTAAACATATCTAACGCACCTGTATTACCGTAGTTTGGCACGCGCATTTACGCTCGGTACTGAGACCAAATCCGCTCTCGCGCACGAAATCCATTTACTCTCCAGTAGTAGAGAGGGCCGTGATCGAGTTGCTTTGCTCCGTCAATTAAACAATCCGTTCGGTTAAAGCCTCGGACAAACGTTAAACCGTGCTGATAGCGACGGCGGTGACTCGGTGAAACACACTGACAGAGCAGGAGCGGTTTGGAGAGGAAGAATGGCGGATTCGAGCAGCACCGCAGCGGTCGGGGCCGCAGACTCCAACAGCGCTGCTGCTGCTGGGGCGGCTGGCACGGTTGCGCATGATGTAGCGCCCGCACCTGCGGGACCCAAGCCCGGGTGCGAGTCCGTGAAGGGCCAGATGTTTGATGTGGGCCCCCGCTACACGAACCTGTCTTACATCGGGGAGGGGGCTTACGGAATGGTTTGGTGAGTTGTGCTTGTCGTCTCTGTTGGGCCATCGTAGTATCTAAATCAAAAGTGCTAGCTAACATTAGCTGTTTGTTAGCAAATACTGTTAGCCAGATAACCTTAGCTGTTGTATTAAACAAGCGTTGTAAAGTAAATGTGAGTGCAGTCACGATGTATGTATTTAAAACAGCTGCCCAACATTCAGACATTGTTGAACCTCAAGGCAGCCCGTGTTGTGGTTAGCAGGTTAGCTGACTAGCTACAGGCGTGGCTATGAGCTTTACAGGAAACAAGATTGGGAGTGATTGCGCAGGACGTAGTTTGCTCTCCGATGAGACATCTTTTGCAGACTGCATTTGACCGCAAATTTGAGTTAGTTATCGCTATAGCCATTTTATACGCCCGGTATCAGTCACCCAAACACATTAATCACTTGAATTCTGTTTGCTAAACATTCAGCCTGCAGTAAAGCTGCTGCAGAGGTTGCGAGTGAGATTTGTCAGTTGTAGCGAGGCCTTTCCTCGTGTTATCGCTGTATGTGATCTACAGCCTTGTGTGGACGTGTTAAGCACCCTGTTGCACTTGACATCAATGCCAAGTCATTGCTATCGAGGCTGAACTGTGAACGCGATCAGATGTGACAGCACTGCGTGTCAGTGCAAAGTGGATGGTAGCATGAGAGCTGGGCCCACACATCCATTTCATCAGGACACGCCGTGTAGATCACTGTCATTTTCAAACAGGAGTGTGACAGCACATCTTGTGTGTTTCTTCGTGGTCATGTGACCCCTCCCTGTTGCAGCATTTGGTGTTTGTAAACATTGTCAGCACCCACTGGTTGGTACAGTGAAAGAAAACCAATTAAGAGTTTAATCGTATGATTTGCACCAGCTTCAAAACAGTATGTTCATCACTACCCTGGTGTACAGATGGTTTGTTACAAATGTGAATTTAACCAATGTATGCATCCAGAGCTGTTTGTTCATGTCACAGTATTTCAGCCATTGAAGAAGGTACACAGGCATGTGAACTTGCCCAGTTTATGCAGTGTGTTGTGCAATAAGAGAATATGTTTTTACCAATAGGAGAGGTGTGATGTAACTGTTGTTCCTGTTGAGGGTGAGTGTCTGTGTAAAAACCTAGGTCTGGGCGATAATTGATGGGTTTGATGGGTTTTCATTATTTGGGCCCTAAAAACCTACAGGGCGATTCTCAGTAAATTCAAGGGTCCCAGAAACACACCATTCACAGCTGTTTTCAGCACCGCCTGGTCTACAACTACTCTACACCTACACTGCACCTACACTCAGGCCTACACCTAGAGTGCTTCACCGCATATTGCCGCAAAAAGAAGTGTCACATGTGCATCCTGGCAGTCTGCAACGCCCTGTTGGAGCTTAGCATTAGCCCAGTTTCTGATACCGTCATTGTGTGTGAATTGTGCAGTGTGTAATATGAGACCTGTTTTGTGCTTCTTTCCACATCCACCCTATCCAGCTCTGCTATGGACAACGTGACAAGCCAGCGCGTAGCCATCAAGAAAATCAGCCCGTTTGAGCACCAGACGTACTGCCAGCGCACACTGAGGGAAATCAAAATCCTGCTGCGTTTCCACCATGAGAATATCATCGGCATCAACGACATTCTCAGGGCACGGCACATTGACAACATGAGGGATGTGTATCCTTAAATGCTTTACAAGAAGGGGCTCACTGCATTTGTCTGCATGCTGTTCATGCACATCTAACTATTATATAGGATTAAACTGAGTTTGCAGTTGCTGCCATACTGTAGTGCAGCCTCCAAATCTCACTGCTTTTATTAAAAGTCAAATTTCTTTGGGGGGGAAAAGCACCAAAAAGTTTATTGCAACGGCTTTGTTTGTTAATTTTAGGTGTTTGGCTTTGAGAATTCTGCTGTGACTACACCTGACTTATAAATTTATTGATGCAATGTGTCGGCATGGTGAGGTTAAACCAAACATAAAAAAGGAGTTATTAATCCAGCTTTCAGTCTGCTATGCTCTTGCCATAGAGCTTTGAGATCGACATATGAAGTGATTTAGATATGTTACCATATTCTAGAGTCAAGCATGTAAGAAGTACTCTGTGATGTCTGGGCACAAATGTTGAAATTAACTCGAACTGTGTCCATTTAGTGTCAGCTTTACCCAGTCATACTGTTTATCTAACGCCTGGATGATCATTTGAGTATTTTGACTAGTTTCAAAGCAACATGTCAGCTCTTATCATTAATCATCATCAGTCATTAATCAGGTCAGTCCTTTCAGACAGCAGTGACCATTTGCAGAGCAGTTAGCAGCGGACTGTAG